>CM076569.1:797740562-797952972 GCA_034641835.2 Pinus albicaulis
CTTAGTGGCTTAGTTACAAAATAGCTAAATAATTCCAACTAGGGGTTAGATTTGAATCATTCAAAATTCAAATAGATTTACAACTTTTACCTTTCTAGACTCTTCTTCATACTCCCCATGGGGCTAGCCCCACGCATGAGAAATAAAGGTTGATGTGGAATCCACCCATGCCATGGTGGTCAAACATGGCAAGTAAACTACCAAGATACATAACTTTGCATACAAACTTTAATTGATGTAATTTTTGCACGATAAAAATTTATTTGAGTTTAGAACAATGTCATAGGGTACCATGCTTAAGAGGGTAAATTCCCCCATAAAAATGTCATTTAAGGCCTCAAAATGGCCTTATAATGTTTCAAATTATAGTTATCCAAAATGGGTCCCACTGATAAAACTACTCTTTAGTTGATTCCTCCAAATTTTCCACTTTGAAAGCATCAGTATAGATGAAAACTAATATAATGATCCAATCATGATAATTTACCCAAAATATCTATCGTAATATGGCACCATTGAGCATACTCCTTGTTGTTTCCATCAACGTCTTGTTCATCCTTTCTGTAAATCCATTATATTAAGGCATGCATGGAGTAGTCTTCTACCTTGTTATACTATAATTTTTATAGAATTCATCGAATTATCCACCATTATCCATCCTCAACACCTTGATTTTATTCTCTAGATTTTCCACAAGGGTCCTAAACTCTTTAAATTTGTCAAAATTCAAATTTATTCCTGAGGAAATACATCCACATGTTCCTTGAAAAGTCATCTGTAAATAAGACAGTACAAATATTTACCCAGTTATGGAATCAAATCATACTCAATTCTTCTTCCTATATAAACAATGTTCACCAAAATAAAATTAAGAGAGAAATTAGACATACGTTTATCATGTAGTATTAGAATTCCCTTTTGTCGTGTCCTAGTATTTGATGCCAAAACATAGTGTTTTCTCTATAGGTTATAGTATTTTTTCCTTCTTTTCTCCACTCTAAGGAACAACAGAACTATTACACCCACCACTAATAGTGATTCCTAGCCGCTTATATAGAGTTACTATCCAAACTCCCCTCAGAATTATCATTGTTCCTTAAATCATCTTATAGGTTTCCCTTTAAAACATTGCTTTTGCACTTGCATCACTCATATTTCTTACAAAAATGCATTTTTTGGCCCTTACTTTGATGAGTAGAGCACTAGGGAGTGTTCTAATCCTTCCATCCATGAGCTTCAACTTGACTTTTCCTTGTACTATGATTCTATATATTGAGTCATCTCTTTGGAAAACATCATTTCCATCATACCTTTTGTTATCACTCTAATATTTCTCAAAGTTCTGAGATTTTTTATTATAGTTTAAAGAATATCAGAGGTAACCACAAACCTACTTTTAAATTTTAGGATCTAGCCTTCCTAATGTTCAGAGGGGGCTCTCTTTATAAGATTTAACTTTGTTTTTTTATCTGATTTTAGGCTAGTTATATAGGGAAAAATGGTTTTTAGGTTTTGATTTGGTTTGGTGGGAAAATCACTTACTCAGATGGATATCTATAAATCTGTTTTCCATTGGGAAGATGGAGTCAATGTGTCAAGTAGACAGATCAGGATCAAGGTCTAAAGGCAAATTTTCATAGGGCAAGATAGCAGAGTCACTTCAGATCTTTAAAGGTTGATGGTGGAATGATTTTAATTGGGATAAAGAGCAATTAAGGGTTCTTTAATCCGGATAAAGAGTGGAAAGGTAGAGGTCAATTGAAATCGGGAGCAATTAAGGGTTCCCTCATCTGGATATCAGCAGAAAACATTTAAATGAAAATCAGTCAATAAACGAGTGCTTTTAAAAAATTCTGAAATAACAATTCTTGATTTCACATCAAAATTTAGAACACATTCATGAAAGGATGGAAAACACAATAAAATTAACAAATAACATGAGAAAATACTTCACTTCAATGGCCCAACACATGAATCCTAAAATATGATGTTTTATTGATGTGATCCGGTCTACCGACTTGAACTTGATACAAAAACCCTTTTGGTTCAGAAAATATGACTACAGAAATGTTCAGCAATTTGATCCACCCCTAATACTTCAAATGATGAAATATTTATACAAAAAATAGTATAAAATATCCTAGAACAATCTTATGATTTTTTTTTTTGGAAAATAAAATATCTTCTTGCAAGAAGATAGTGAGAATTGCATAAATAATTGCTAGTTGTCTTATTTATTGAAATTAAATAGCTTGTTGTTTGGATTTGGGTTGCAGTTGGACAACTGAGGTGTCCCTCACGCTGGCAGTTTGGTCGTTAATCTGTTTTGAACTTTATCTTTCATCTGATACACTTTTTCAACTAATACTCTTTGACCTGATACACTTTGACTGTTGATTTTGACTGTTGAAAACTGTTTTACTCTTTGAAATCTGTTTACTATTTAGAGTCAAAAACAACAACTCTATTTTTATCTTTTCTTACTGCAAATTGATTTTTACAGCAAGTTTGTTAGTTTTTCCCAGAACTCAACTTCTGGTAATTTGATCTTCATGAGTTTTTTGAAGTTTTCATCAGCTTCAATGTACTTTGCAAATGTTGGTTTGACCACAAAAAGGTGTTTTACTTCATGCTGCAAGTAAAACAGATTCTCAATACTCTTATGCAAAACTTTTCCTGTTGGTATCCCTTGCCAATCTAATTTGTTTACCTGTTCTTTGGAAAATTCCCTTATCTTTTTGTTATAATCTTCTTGTTTCATCAATTTATCATTGATTACTAGAAGATTTGGAAGTCCTTTCTGTCTCAAAATGTCAAATTTCACCATGAATCTTGTGATGGCTATATCCATGTTTTGGCATTTTTTCTTCCAACTGTTTCATCAAATTATTTTTGGAAATTACTTTTCTTACCTCAAGAGTGGTTTTTGTTCTGTCTGTTATTCCAATTTCATCCAATTCCTGCTTATTTTTAGAGTTGAGGAATTTGATAACTTCCAATGCTTCTTCAGTTTGGTGTCCAATTCCTCTTTAGTCTTTTGTATTTCTTCTCTAGCTTCATTTAGCAAATCCTTCTGTTCATAAATCACCTGTATTGATGGCCAAGTATCATTGACTGATTCAATGATATTGGACCATAAATGATTTTTTATATGTGCCATGGGTTCTTTTAAAGTCAACTCTATTTCCAAATTCTTTAGCTGTTCACTCAACCTCTTAGCTTTTTTCTCTTCAGTTTTGGCATTGATCTGTGCCAGCTTTTTAGCATCTTCCAAATTTTTTATTTTCTCTTTCAACCTGTTTATTTCATTGTTTTGTATGGACATGTCTTCCATTTCCTTTATCAATTTGCTGGCCTCATCTGATTTCTAGAATGCTGTAGTAGAAGACTCAATGGCAGAAGTGGTAGATGAACTTAATAACACTGTTGTAGCCAATGGAACCTTTGGAGCTAATTCTTCTACTAAATTGGATGGCACTGTTGTTGTAACCATAGGAATTACAATATGAGGGACATTTTGTGATTTGGCATCTTCTTTTTCTTGGACCAATTTTTCCATCTCAATTTCCATTTCTTTTATTCGTGCTGAAATCTGTAATATGAGATTCAACATCTCATCCTTCTGATTTGATTCCTGTACAATCTCGTTGGCCCGTGGATGCTCTGTAGGAGTTAATTTAAACTGTTTTCTACGTACTGCAATATTATCATTTTTCTTTTTAATCAGCTCTTCTGCATCTTTTGCATTGCTTCGATCATAACCCATCTCAATTACTAACTCCTCCAAGAATTTGATTCTTGTATCCTTGGCATATGAAGAATATTTTTCAACTTTAAACTGATCCCTGTCATTTATTAAAGTATTCTGGAGCTTCCGAGCACTCATTTATTTTGTATTTAATGTAGAATATATCATTTATGAACTCTGTTTATGGAATTCAATTTGGTCCAAGGGATGAATGTCTTGGACTGGTACTTCAACATCAACCTTTTTGTAATCAGCTGATGTTTTGGGAGTTGACACTATAGGTTGAAGAACTGTCATCAATAATTTATTATTCTTATAATCAAAGGCTAAAAGCATCCTATTTTGTATGCCTAGAGTCTGTTTGAATTATTGAGAATAAATTTCATTCTTAATTTCCTTATTTTTAGCCTTGATCTCTTTATACCTTTCCTTGATATCCATATATGTGTCCTCTGTCTATTTTGATGGTGATACTTCCACACTATGATGTTTCTGGATCAATTGTGTGTTGGAAGTAGTAGGTTGTTGTTCATTTTCAATCATTATGGGAGGCACAGTGTCTTTATCTAGAATCTCTGTATCTATAACCTCAATTGTTTCTTTTTCTTTATCTACTAGATTTGTCTTGGGATTCTTGTTGTACCTTAGTTTAAACTTTGTTTCTGTGGTAGTTTCAGTAGTGTAAGAGCCTTCTTCCCTATTTCTTTTTATACCTTTGTCTTCCTAAGTTGGAGTCTGCAGAATGTGACTAGTATCACTCTGCTGATCAGCTTCTACCATTGTATTTTCTAACCATTCAGATTGGTTAGAAAATTTCTCAATTTCAGTCTTCTTCTCATGAATATAGGGAGTTAACTTACACTTTAATCTCATTTTACTAATTATACCAAAAGGATCATAGTGCCAAAGAAAAATTTTGCTGTATTTGTACTCTGACAATTGCTTTTCTGCCTCTATATCTACTTCTCTATTATTGCAAATAAAGGGACCCACTTGGTTCTTCAATTTAAACTGGGTTTTCTTTTTAGATGCCAAGAAATTTACTGAATCTGAGTTTAAAAATTATCTTATATATTCTAAATCAAACAGCCTCATTGGTAAATACTTTGGAAACTTGTAAGGAATGAGGGTTGTCCCATAAACTCTGATCTCAGTGTGATTTTGGTATAAATACCAATCACTTGTCCTGCTCTGTTCTGACAACTGTAAAACCCTCTTAATTTCATCATTGATCCTAGGTTGCACATTTTTTTTAAGTATATTTACCAATGGATGAATGAAACAATCTGTAACATCTACATATGTGAACTCTTTTGACTGCTTTCTGATCAAGGAGGTCTAGAAAATAATAGACTGTGCATTTCCTTCTACATCCATGTTTTGAAGAGCTATAGGAAACTTGTCTAACTGAAAGTAGAGGAACATATGGAAGAGAAATGAGATATACCTAAAGACACCTTCAGTTAGTAATTTAACAATTTGTTCATGAATGCTATCAGCAATATACTCCGCAAAATTGTAGATAATTGCAGGGGACTGAACAGGCACAAAAATGGACAAGAAACCAAGTATAGATGCATCAGTATACTCATTTTTGAAGTAACCAAGGATAAAAGACAACATAGAGATAATGTGTCTGGTTCCTTCTAGGAACTTGGAAGAGGAATAGGGAGGATTTAGCTTTGGAATTTCCACATAGGAGGGCATGAATGTTTGGAAAATTTGGAATCTTTTGGGAAATTCTAATTCCAAATAGGACTTTGTCAGAGCTTCAATAGATAAAGGGACTGTATTGGGCTCAGGCTGCAACTGAAGCATTTGGTTTATGGATTCAGTTGTTATGGTGAACAATACTTCTTTTTCAACATTGATAATTGCTCTATGATCTAGATAATAATGAGATTGACACAATTTGATGGCTTCTGGGCATTGATGGGTATGAGGAACAATATACTTAGGCAAATTAGATTATGAAATAAGCACATCATCTACTTGGTCCAATGATTTCTCTTGGCTCCAGCAATGGAGCTCAAGGAGGTTAAATTCAATTACAGGATCTGTGATTTTGTAGTCTGCATCAGCCAATGGGGTATGTTCCACATCTGCAACAAGAGGTTGTAGTGGATTGATTACAATTGTGCTTTTGGATGCCATTGATAGGTTTGTTTTAACCATTTTTAACACTCTTTATCCTTAAAAACTATGTTTTTAGGTCTCAGACACACATCTGTAAGATAAAACTGTTTACAGAAGGACTTTAAGTATAACAAAGGTTCTATCTTGGACTGCAACAGGTATAATTTAGGTTACTCTGACTCAAGCTGTTAACTATACTTTAAAAACCAATTTCTTAACTTTTACAGACTCGGGAAAAGATATTAAGGGTTTTTCTGCAAATTTCTTTGATGAAAAAAATCCTAAAACATCCAACCTTATGCAAAAAGGGCTTCTGAGTATTGTAAAAAGGCTTTGAATAACTCAGAGGGACTCTTAAGTCTGTAGATGGCTAAATCAATCAGATTTTGCTTTAAAAACAAATTACAGCTTCAGAAACTATGGGAATGCTCAGGTTTACAACAAAGATGAATTTTTGAGGCAATATGGCTATTCCTTAGCCATGCAGGCTTTAAAAGGTTCCAATTCAACATTATACTTCTTTCCATAGATGGTTTAGGTCTTTTTTTGAAGAATACCTGTGATTTTTAGGAAATTTGATGCGGAAAAAGGGTTTGTTGGGTGTTGAAAGCTTTCAAAATATTGTTGTGACCTTTAAATGCAGTCTGGAGGCTTTTGAGTGATCCCAGCAATGAATTTGGTTGAATTATGTTGGTTTAAGAATAAAAATAGGGGCGGGAACGTATTTCTCTTAGTCTGGAATGGTTTTACAAGAAAAAGAGCAATAGAAGGCTTGAAATGAATGTATCCAATTGTTTATATAATGAATTTGATTTAAACAGTAATCGCATTAACTACCAGTCATTTCAAATCAAGAGCGGTTTGGGCATAGGGGAAAGATTTACCGCTGAGCGGTTTTCGCATGGTTTAAAGGCAGTAAATGGTATTGTATGAATCGATGTTATCCAACAGAAAGATGACACGTGGAAGAGAGAGAACGGTCCAAAACAACTTTTAACACAAATTTCATTTTGTTTAACGATTGAGCTATCAAATCTGCGATAGTAGATATGCGTCGTTGGATCTGGCGGGTGAAAGCGAACGGTCAGGATTTAATGGTGAAGATGTAGGTTAATGGGCATGGGACCCAGGAGTTCTTTATGCGACGGGATTGAACTTATCTATTAAAACATAGTTTTAATATATAGTTTTATATGTGAAATTTGACAGGCGGGTATAGTTTATTAAACCAATGTAATGTATGTAGGTGTAGTATTAACATAGGGTGGGTTAATATAAAAAGGGATAGTTTAAACCTATGGGAAGCAGGGAAAATATCACATGGAGAAAATATACCATTGGATAAATGTAAAATATGGGTTGGTTTATTTAATATGCAATGAATTAATATACTACGAGTTGAAAGGTATTAATAGGGAGCTAATACATTATATTAACATGTTAATAATGAAATGAATGCGAGAATAAAAAAATACACTAAGTAAAGTGTAACTTATGTCTTTAGGCGGGATTTTCATAGTGGTGGCCTCATATTTAAAATTTCACACTTATACTTAGGATAATAGAATTTTGTGGGTTTTGGGGTATTTTTGTATGAAAAAGGGAATTAGTCAAGGGGATTTTACTTTTACTAGGTAAAATGTGTTTTAAACTTTAGGAAAAGGGGATTTTGTAAAGGAAAATGAATGATGTGAGGAAAAAAGACCTTTTATGAATGGGGAGGGTTTTAATAAGGTGGAATCCAATACCTTGGTGCCAATCAGTCATTAAGACGTGGGTCTGGTCCCACCAAAAGTCAGAGAAATGCTTTGAGTCTTTATAACTTAAGGGTATAGTACTGGAACACATAGTAGGGAGGAAAATTAGTAATTTTCCAAATGATGTTTATCCATTCCTTGTGAAACTACTTTCTTCCTACCCATATGCTATTCTACCATTTTTTCCTTTATTGGCATGGGTGCATTTGAGCTTGCAAAACCCTTATTCTTTTTTATTTTAAAACAGGAAACTATCTAATTCTAACCTTATTTCATCCAACGGCTTAGCTAAAACTATTGAGCTCCTTATTTATTCTCTACCTAACTATTGATCTACCAAGATTAAATTTTTTGGCAATATCTTTATTCTCTATCTATCAGCAGGAAATTTAAAGCATGAAAAGTTAAGATTAACTATTTAACTCATCATGGATTATGGCATTTTGAACAAGCTGCACATAATCATTTATTTTGCAATAAAATGGAACTAGTAGTGGCATTTTGACTTGCATCACTTTCATGTCTTATTCTTATCTCTTTTTTGTTTGGGGTTCATTTTTTCTATTCTTTTTTTATATTTTTCTTTTCAAGTCCTTTGATTTTCTTTTAGGACTTTCACCCTATTTACATTTTTTATTTTATTTTTCTTATATGGGAAAACAATTTGCAGAAAGCAAAGTATGTACATATTACAAGACTAATTAAAGTCAATTCAAAAAATTATGAATCCTATTATTATAGGACCCTAACACCTTTCATACTCGCAAAACCACTCCCAATGAGGAGTCATCTGGAAATATCCACCTAATTTGACTAGCGATGCCTCGTGATCTACATGTGTGATTATAGATGCCAAATACACATTTCCTCCTTCATTTGAAGGTTTTTTTTCTTCTATAGAAGGAGTATCATCAAATTCCTTCTCTTTCTCAACAAATTTGGATCTATAATGTTTCTTATAATAGCCTTGTTTTACACATATCCATCATAATTTTATGTTTTCTGGGATATTTAGATCTTCCTCTAGATTTAAATCTCCCACTCAAGGAAATTTTTTTTTATTTCTATCATAGGAGTGTCCTCTTGTAGATAAGGCATTTTCATTCTGACTTTCCATGTTTTTCAGTCTCATCTCCTCCAATAAGGATGAGACTATTTCATAAAAACCTAAAATAGGTGCATTACAATCTTTGGAATTAAATAAACTATCCCACATAGTATGGTAAAGGACACAACAAATTGATACTTATCTTAATCTGAAATCTTAATATAAATAGATAATATTTGATTTACCATAGTATTGAAGGTGTTCAGATACTCTATCATCGAGTCTCCATCATTCAGGCTTAGGTTATACAATTTATTTCATAGGATCAATTTTCTCACTAGGTGACTTACACTCATACAAAAATACTAACTTTTTCCATAATTTTTGCATTATAGCTTCCTCTAAAACATTTAATAACATTAAATTTGATAGATGTAATTGTATTGTGCTCTTTTCCTTTTGATCCAACTTTTTCTAATACTTTATCAACATCCCCAATGGTGCGGTGCTCGAATCCGCAATGATCCACAATCTTTGTCGACCAAACTATCTTCCATTTTGAACTTCCATAGCTCAAAATTCTTCCCATTGGACTTCTCGATCTCCATATTTAAAATTCTCGCCATTTCCTTTCACTAAAAGAATCAATATCATAGATATCCCACTGTAATAAGGTTTTCCACATTCCTAATCCAAAACACTTAGCCACAAAGGCATCCCATTTAATCCACCCACACCTACTCATAAAGACATATAATTGAAGCCACCTTGGATCAAATACCAAATATTGGTTTTAACTTTGTACAATTAATTGTCACAACTAGATTCTTAATACAAATACAAAATATGTAATATCTCTCTCTCTCTCTCTCTCTCACACACACACACACATACACACACACACATTTAATATAAATTTTCTACTCTAGAAACCAAGAAAAACCAAAACTTTTTTTCATTATATTATATCTTACAATATTATAATATAATATGTATATGAAGTTGTATCTATAAAGTCATAATCCATTAATCCTATATTAAAATACAATCATAGTTCCTTAAATGGAATTAAAAAACCATTGGCTTAACCACCATGTTCCACAAAACCACTAAAAGTGAAAATCGTGTGCCAAAAACTGCCAAAAGTGGACGCAAAAGTCGCCAAATTTTTTTGCTAGGCATCCACCCCATTATGACCCCCCCATTATGCCCAAAAAAATGTATTGTGCATGGGGATTGTTATGTAAATAATATAGTACATACCCAACATACTTCCCACCCATTAGTGTCACTTTCTATATTTAGTGCTTACTAATTTTAGTGTTTATTTTTAGTAAGGGGCGCCATGTAGATTGACATGTGGCAATGATTGTACATTGACTAATTAGTGATATGGATTTGTCCTATCCATTAATGTGGAATTCATATTGTCTATCCACCCTATCCACAAGTGTACACTTCCTTCCTATCTTGGGTGACAACCATATCCATAATCCTATTCATTCATTCCTTAAATCTAAGAAACCTTATCCTTTGACTTTTAGTCTTATTTTTGGAGATTTTCTTGACTAGTTGAGTTAAGAACTATTTGAGTGAGTTGTATTTTTATCCCTCACTTAATTTTAGCTTAAATTATATTTATCCAACTTTATTATTGACCCTAATTCAATTTTAAATGCTACAACTCCCTTTTTCCCCATCTAACTAGAACTAAGGTGGAGTTACTTTTGTATTGATTGTGCATGCATTGGGAACCACACTTATTGTGCATTACTTATCTCCATGGGAGGGTTTTTAATTGTATTCAAATAAATCAATATTCATCAAGTGATTTTGAATCAGGATTTTACTTACTAATTCAAGTGCTAATTTAGTCCCTTTTCTCTTTTTTTGTTTTGTTGTAACTAGTCTAGTATTTTATCACAACTGCCTCTTATGTTTGTGCTTCAAATCTAAAATGGTATTAGAGAACTAGTGAATTTGTGAGAATGATATTCATAATATTTTAATTCATCAATGATTTAACAACAAAAGAGGATGGATCAAGTTGTTATCAATGTGATTCTTACTACATTCAACTACTTTGACTGGAAGCCAATGATCCTATTGCTACTATACAATGAGGGACTCTATAGAATTATTATGGAGACTTAATTAGAGATAAATTTAGTTGTAAATAAGTCAAATAACTTCAATGGGATGAATGAATTCTATGGAATCCTATGCTTTTCCATTCCCCTAGACTTAGACTTCCACCTTGATGCTTGTAACAGTCCCAATGAAATATGGTTGAATGTTGGAGGGTTTGTTTAGAAAACTAGATGAGTTGAGACAACATTAGCTAGAGAATTAACTCATAGATTTGATCTCAATAAACTTCAATACCCTATAATACATATTTTTTGGGTTCAATACTTTGCTTCAATAGGTAAAATATTGTGGTATCGATAGAAAGCAAGAGTAGTTAATTATTTCAATTATTCCAAAGTTAGGATTTGAGTACTCAATATTTGTTTGTCATTTCCACATTAATAAAATCTACATGGATAAATTTTGGAAGATTTCCCTCTATGAATAGCCTTAGGGAATCATTGATTCAAGAGAAAATTAATTAATTTCTATAGGGGCTTTAAATTCATCCAAAGTCAATGCAATTACATTGCAAGAAACTAGTACGAAGAACAAGCAAAAAAAAGGTTCAAAAGGAACCATAGTATAAGAGAGAGGGAAAGAAAATTTTCATTGAGGAGAGTTTGAATTCCAAATTAAAAAATTCCAAGAAGAAGAGGACAAAGTGCACTTTTTGCAACAAGGGATTTCATCCAAAGAGTACATGTATGAGATAACAATTAATCTCATGGCACAGGCCATCCATCGACGTCATGTTAAGGATTACATTTAAAATAATTATAAGAAGAATTTGGGGAAAAGTCACCATAAGAAAAATTTAAGGGTCATGCTTTGATTTCCATTACTTCTTCTCCTAACACTTGGATTCTTGGTTTAGGAGCCACTAACCATATGACTTCATCATCTCATACTTTCCCATACTTGGAGATTTATACTAGACCATCTATGTTGATGGGAGATGATTCTCTTGTTGAGGTTTTTGGAAAAGGAAGAGTATATATTGACCATGGAATCTTTCATAATGTAGTTCATGTATACAATATGGTTCCATAATAGTATTTGGCAAGGTTGAACACCATTCTAGGTTGTATTATTTCTCGCATTTTATTCCATAATAAAATTTTATTTATCTTGTTACCATGCAGATGAGGAGAGTAGGTTGTGACATGAGAGGTTTGGACATATAAATTACAAATATTTGGATAAATAAGTAAATAAAGGTATTTTTTAAGGTATTCCAAACATACAATATGAAAATGGAGTTTGTTAGGGCTGCACTCTTGGTAAGCATCTTAAGGAGAAGTTTCACACATGAAAAGCATGAAGAGATACTACACTCCTAGAGTTAGTACATGGGGACATTATAGGTTTGTATCCTCACCCATCCGTGATAAAATTAGGATATGTACTCACATTTATTGATGAATAGTTAAGGTATACTTGGAAGTAATTTTTGAAGGTAAAATTTGAAGTCTTTGAACAGCTTAAGAATTTCAAGCAACTTGCAGAGAATAAAATAGGGGAAAGAATAAATAAGCATCATAAAAAAATGGGGTATAATATGTTAATAATATTCTATGAATTTTTTTTTAGAAGTAGGTATAAAGCTACAACATAGGACAATACACTCCACAACAAATGGAATAGTGGACAGAAAGAGCATGACATTGAAAGAGATGGGAAAAAATATGTTATAGGCTAGAGCACTTCCTCCAATGTTGTGGGTTGAAGCCATTAATTGTGTAGCCTATATTCATAATATAATTAATCATAATCAGTAAAGAGAATTAATCTTTATGAAGCCTTTATAGGGGGGGAAAGTAGATGTTACACATTCTATAATTTTTTATTCCCATGCACGAGAGGTTGAACACAAATCTCTTCTAATAGGAGGAAATATATGGAACCTCGGAGTAGTAAATGTATATTTGTGGAATCTGATGGAGTAAATTAGGGATATATGTTTTTAGGTTCATATAAATATGCTTTTTTTATACATTGGAGTGTGAATTTTGAATAAGGCCCCTTGCAGCCACCTCATGAGTAGTCTACTACATCTCCTTTGGCATTGGTAGTCATATATCTCAGAGAGACTTAATTAGATCATATTTTTTATTATATTTAATAATATATTATTTATGATCAATAACATGATATTTTAGATCTAAAATATAGACCATGATGGCTACAAAAGACACTTTAGACAGCTGGTGAACTATTGGGTAATCATGTTGACCAAAGAGAACCAAATCATAGTTAGTGGACTATACGAAAGATCTCGTTGCCACGAAGCCTTTGTTTCATATTCATTTGGTATGTATTGGATGAATGTGTCATTTTTCATCCATATTGATGCTTTAATAGTGAAGAAAAGTGAAGAAATCAGCTTACAGAAGTAGTTTTATCGACAAGACTTAATTTGGAGAATTTAAAACCTTTTGAGGTCATTTGGAGGCCTTAAATGATGTTATTTTTGGTAAATATTTTACATTGTAGTAAAGGAACTTGTGACTCTATTCTAGACTCAGAGATATTTCCAACAATGCAAGAATCACGTTAATTTGAGTTAATATGCAAAAGTTATGCCTCCCACAAGTTGACCTATCGTGATTGACCACCATGGTTCAAGAGGATGCCATGCCAACCCCCATTGTTCATGCCAAATGGAAGAACCATGTGGGGAGTATAAAAAATATTATATAATGGCCAAATTTTTCATTTTAGTTGAGATTTGAAGGAGTCAAATCTGACCCCTAGTTGGTTATCAAGCTATGTTATCATCTAGGCCACTGAGAGGAATTTACAACAAAAAGTATAAAACATCCCAAAAAAAAAAATTATAAGAAAAAAATCCAAGTTGACCTGTTTGAAACTAATTTCAAGATATTTTAAAAACCATAACTTCCACAAGGCATATATGTTAAAATTGTGCAACTGCAGTCAAATTCGACCTTGAACAGATCAAATGAAAAAGATGATTATTGCATTGAATTCCTCTTTTAAAGGGGACCAAAATCGACCTATATATCAACTCATTTGGACAAGTAGAAGTTGGTTTTTGAATTTATGTACCCACTCATGTATATTGGATTAGGTCATCCCTATGCACATGTTCCAATGGACAGTTCAGCCTCAACATCAAGTGGACCCTCAAGGAAGACTATCAATAGAAGATACCTCAAGCTCATTTGGACACTCACATCACAAAATCTCTTCTCCTCTTCTATTTGTCTTGGTTCACACAAGTCTAATGGAATAATTTCGCACAAGGGTCCGAAATTACAAGGTGTAAGCTCGCATAAATCTAGGTCTTCTGTTTCTCAAATGGTGGCACAAAAATAGGAAATTGTGTCTGTTTACACATGCACGAAGTGGTCAAGGGTCCGTTCGGGAATCCTCGGACGCTCGCACAGTATCCTGAACAAATCATCTAGGGTTTCTAAAGCAGATCGAGATTTCTAGTCCCTAGACGCATGCACAAGGTGGTCAAGGGTGCGTCTGAGAAGCCTCAAATGCTTGCACAATAGCCTAAAGGGTGCATTCGGGGGTTTGAGGCAGATCTAAGTATATTTGTCCACGGACGCATGCACAGAGTTCACCAGGGAGCGCCTAGGTCTGCCATAGACACTCGAACAACTCCTCCTCCATGCATCAAGGACTAATAGATGAAAATTCAGTACTTTGAATATTTCGCTAGTGACAGTGTGCTCAGTAGTAGGCTACAAATAGTGACAATACATTACAGTCCTAAGAATCAGGGCTTTGGATACAAGCATGTTTAGGTTCATTTCATGAATGTTCTATTTGTTCTGAAGATATGGATCATTGTACTCTCATTTACTGAATCATTTGATGAGAATCTATAAGAAGAAGAATTTTCTAGGGTTTTCCCCATAGTAGGTTTTTCCCTGGTCTCTGACCAATCCTAGTGTATTTATATGTGCATGCTTTTCTTCTATTGTTCCTTTATGTTCTAATGCACTGATGATGATGATATTGTTATTTCTACATAGTTTCATATGATGATGTAAATATGAATGTTAAGGGGTGAAATCAATGTGTTAATGAAGAAATGCAATTAACAAAGCAAAGAACAATATAGCCCTTTGAAAAATTAACATGGTATTAGAGCTGAGCTGAAGAAAATTCATGGAGATCACCCCCATGGAGACACTTTTGATGCAAGCAAGAATATGGTGGTGGAGACCTAAAATAATTCAAGGGTATGAAGGAAACCCTAGGTATTTAGTGCATAAGGGTTTGATGGTTAGGGTTTGAGAGAAACCCTTGTTTATGGAAAATACTTGAGATATGATACCTGAAACCATAGCATGGTCAAAGTAAATATGTTCAAGCACCACTTATGATAGATTTAATGAAGCCCTAGATGGGATAGTCTCTAGTAGGTCAAGTCGTTGATAAATTTGATTAAAGGAAACATTATTATGTGGACTATGGATAGTAATGGTTCTTGAAGGTTGGTTCAAGAGGGAGAGGATCATATCTCATTGAAGATAAATATTCCTTAATTTATGATGTTTCTTTGTGTCTTTCTTCTTGTTTAGACTTACTGATCTAATTATTATGATTATTATTTTTTATTATTGCCTATACTTCTTGCACGTATATTTGAGTACTTGGATGTTTCTAACCAACTTGATGAGATGTGATAAGTGGATCCTTCTTGAGGATCATTTGAGATGCAGGAAATAAAATCTAGATCTGGAAAAGGTAACCATTCACCTGATAAAAAGGTGACAATCACTACAAGATTCCTATGTGAAAGCGTTCAAGTATTTGAATACTACAAGGTTTTCATGGTATATTATTTCAATGTTATGTTTCAGGTATAATATTGAATGGAAACGGTATCCCTATGGTATGTTGAGAATGTATCCTTCTCAAATTATTCATGCATGCATATGAAAGTGATTTGGATCCATGGTTCTTATGATGAAATGGTACACTTGGTATTGAAATTTTTGATCATGATGATCTTTTTTATTCTATGAGGCTACTTATTGTTGATCTTGGATAGTGGTATAACTTGATGTTTGGCTAACATCTATTGTTTTTGGAGATCTTGATGTTGTACCCTGAAGATGATACTCTTCATACGTGTCATTAATTTCGCATAAAAGGATAACTCATTGACTCTTTATAATGCTTGTGATGAACATGATGAAAGTATGGAAAAAAGAAAGAGTTAAAACTCTTGTTGTTTTGATAAAGTGACCTTTCTTGAGCATATTGATAATGATAAGCATGGTAACCTTGATGAAAAATGTATAAATATGACTTTGATATTCTAGATCTTTTTACTAACTACAGTCATTTCTTGATGTGATGAGTAACTATGGCATATGGTACAACTTCTTGTCCAAAATTGATGGATTGACTTGATATTTTACATTTGTCTGATACCCCAATCACTCGACTCTAATCACCTGATGAAGGATTGATGTCATAATGTTGATGACCATGATGGATATATGTTTGATTTTATGATCCAACAAATATTTTGTTACATGACTCTAGTATAAATAGGTTGATGACATGAAAGAAGATGAATGAAGTGGATTCCCATTCAGAGGGAGAATATCTCCTCAAGATTCTTACTCATATGACCATTTTCATTATATGTATAATTTTTACTATCGAAGTATGATTTATGGGTATCTGATGTTATTGATATATAGCAGAGGTACAAACTAAGGTAATATGTTTTTATCCCACTCTCAAGCCTTAGACGCACAAAGGAAGGCCTATGGGTGCGGCTATGCCTGATGGGCACAAAAAATGAAGTTTTGTGCATAGAATAAGATGTTCACCTGGAAGATGTCAATCCTACAGATGTGTAGCAGATATCAAAAAGATATGAGAGCAGATAAGTTTGAATGTTTAATATAATATGAATATGTATATTGAACTTGTGTTTTCAGGTGACCAGGATACAGATACATCACTATGTTTGAAGTTTGTGTTACCAGAGTTTGACATGATTTTGTTGATTGATATAGATGACCAGTATTGGGAGTTATGACATGACTTATATTGGTATTTCATAATGGTTTTGTATTGGCCTTATAATTCTTAGCACATTGGTTGAAGTAATTGACAATTGTATGCTTGAACCTGCATGATATATCCTTGGTATATGCATTTGCATCTAGTAACAAAAATGACTTGTATTATGATCATGAGAATGACTTAATTAATGTTGATACTACGTGGTAATATATGAAGTCAAGACTTGATATGAGCTCTACCTGTCACCTAGTATAAAGAACTTGATACTATAATATTGATGATTTTTTATATTAATTATGATATATAATTGTTTTATGAAAAAATGAGCAAGTTGGTTTGGGAAAATTTTATGTTTACAGAGATCATTGCATGAAGCAAGCTCCCCAAATCCACATTGACTGTTATTTTGTGAATTCAATATGATGTGTTGATCCAAACCTCTACTTCAGAAACGTTTCAAGTTATGACTTTGGTTTTGGTTTTATACACTGATGGTCTACTCTTGACAGGTGATGAGCCCCTAATGATCTAAGTAAGAGAGAGATGGATTTTGAAGCTCGAAATAATAAATCATGACACGATGAATCAATTTCTGAAATTGGGAAGATGAAATGAAAATCATTGGACACTCTGATTAAATTGGAAACCGACGGTTGATTGAAGCATTTCATGATAGATTCGCTTCATACACATTGAGTTTTCGCCAAGAATCCTTCAAGATGTTTGCATGAGATGATCTATTCTTGGTCTGAGATATTATTCGTATGATATATGACTGTATGGATATGTTGATGTTGATTGGGATCATTATTGATGAGATGAGCACATACGAGTGTTGCCTTAGTATGATATCTTCCATGATGAGATATTTGTAGCATGATTGAGGTTGAGTACGATGTTGCTAGCATGGTTGACTATGAAGCAATATGAATAGGGGTTTGAAGATATGTTTGAGAGAGTACTGAATATGACACGGATACATTTTTATGACATATAGAGGCAGAGAAACCCATATATATAGTTGGGATTGAGATACTTTCATATATTGAGATAGTGCAGTTGTACAAGAAAAGCCTTGGCTTGTATTTGACACCTCCTTGTGAGGGAAGATGCTTATGGTATCCTTTTGTAATTTATATAACTATTTATGTTCTAATGTGATATTTGATTTGATGTCCTATATGAACATGAGACAAATTCTATTGATACATGATGATTATCTTATACAATTACGATGATATGAGTATGATGAGAGAAACGCATGAGATGGATACTCAACTCTGGGACCTCCTAGGGGCTCGGGATACTTCTTGGAGCTATGAGCGACCATAGGGTGAGTGGTTCACCTTCCCTAATGGTAAGATGTGTACCGGTTGAGTGTTTCCACCTTCCCCGTAATACCCCATCATGGCTAAATGTGTGTAGGTGAGTGGTTCACCTTCCCCTACGATTGTGGACACATGTATGTAGGGTGATTGATTCACCTTCCCCTACAATTGAAATATGCATAGGATGAGTGGTTCATCTTCTCCTATGCCATATGAGCAGGATGATTTTTTCACCTTCTCCTGCTGATACCCCATCATACATCCTACCCATGTAGTTCGGGACTCATGGGAAGTACCTATCATCTGGCCAATGATTTGGGAAATGAGGATAGGGACCATAGCACTACCGATGGATGCAATGTGTACTACCGTACTCCCTATGGTAGGATGCATGGTGTTCAAAAATGTGATCTGGGATCAATTCAGGTTCTACCTCTGCACTTACTTATGTTAGTGTAGAGAGGAAAGGTCTTGTGACTCACTCTCAATCAATTATTCTTCATTATTACTTCATGGTTTAGCAAAGCAGATTAGTAGCCTAATGAAATTTCTAGGTAGTATCCTAATGACATTTCCAAGTAGTATCCTGATGAAATATTTTCGAGTAGTATCCTGATGACACATTTCCAAGTAGTAGCTTGCTCACGGATATTCTGGGTAGTAGCCCACTAACAGATATTCTAGGTAGTAGCCCGTTGATAGAGATTTCAGGGGTTAGCCTGATGAATATAGGGTGGTATCTTAAGCTCCCCGACGGTAACAAATTATTCTTATTTTTAGATTCGAGAATATTCAACATATGAGAAGGAACAATCAAGAGATAAGTAGGAATTATCAAGATATGTGCATTAATGATTTGAGATAATGAGATACTTGAGATGGGACGTATGTCATTTTGATCTATGATTAGATATTGGTAGGTGGAATTCTCCCTAGTTGAGAGGAAGTGTTAAAATTATGAAATTTCAGTCAAATTCCACCTCGGAAATATCATATGACAAAGATGATGATTGCATTGAATTCCTCTTTTCAAGAGGACCAAACTCGACTAAATGTCACCTTATTTGGACAAGAAGAAGTTGGTTTTTGACTTTATGTACCCACTCATGCATATTGGATTAGGTCGACCCTATGCACATCTTCCAGTGGATAGATTGGCCTCAACATCAAGTGGACCCTCATGGAAGCCTATAAATAGAAGAGACCTCAAGCTCATTTGGACACTGACATCACACAATCTCTTCTCCTCTTCTATTTGTCTTGGTTATCATAGGTCTGACGAAGGAATTTCTCACAAGGTTCCGAAACTACAGGGTTTAAGCTCACACGAATCTAGGGTTTCTTTTTCTCGGACACTGGAACAGAACTGGGAAATTTCTTCCTTGGACGCATGCATAGAGTGGTCAAGGGTGCGTCCGGGAAGCCTTGGATGCTCACACAATAGCATGAAGGGAGCTTTCAGGGTTTCTGAAGCAGATCAGGCATTCTGGTTTCTGAACGCATGCACAGAATGGTCAAGGGTGTGTCTGAGAAGCTGCAGACGCTCGCAGAACAGCCTTAAGGGTGTGTCTAGGGGTTTGATGAAGATCTGAGTATATTTTTCCCTAGATGCACACAGATATTTCACTAGGAAGCATCCAGGACTTCCATAGATGTTCGCACAGCTCCTCCTCCATGTGTTTTAGACTAAAATATGAAAATTTCAGTATTCTGAAGATTTTTCTCACTGACAGCAGTGTTTAGAAGTAGGCTACAGACATGACAATACATTACAGTCCTCTAAATCACGGTTTTGGATACAAGAAAATTAGGTTCATTTCATGGATGTTATGGTTTTTGTGAAGATATCGATCATTGTACTCTCTTTTGTTGAATCATTTCATGACAAACTATAAGAAGAATAATTTGCTAGGTTTTCCCCATAGTGGGTTTTTCCATGGTCGTTGACCAATCCTAGTGTATCTATATGTGCATGCCTTTCTTCTATTGTTCCTTTATGTTATGTTGCATTGATGATGATGATATTTTTCTTTATACATATTTGCATATGATGATGTAAATCTGAATAATGTTAAGGGGTGAACTTAATATCTTAATGAAGAAATGCAATTATAAAAGCAAAGAACAATATAGACCTTTGAAAAATTAACAATATCTTTTGAAAGTATAATGAACCAAAGTCTGAAATATTTACTTGAGGTAATATTATATGTCTCCACATGTCTCTATAAATTTTGCAGTCTAGAACATCCTAGAAAATAAGTTATAGTCAAAATTCCAAACTGGCCTATTTGAAATTGATTTTAGGACTATTTGGAAACCCTAAATTCGATAGGGAATATTTCTGAAACTATAGTGAATCAAAGTTTGAAATTTTCATCTATGGAATTGATATATGTCTCCATAGATCTGAAAATTTTACAACCTAAAGCATCCCAAAAATAAGTTATAGCAAAAATGTCAAACTAATTTGTTTGAAACTAATTTCATAACTATTTAGAAAACCTAACTTCCATAGGGCATATATTGTAAGGTATAGTGAACCAATGGCTGAAATTTTTACCAAATGTGCACAAAGATATCTCCTTTATATCCTCAAAATTTCACTATATGAAACATCCCAGAAGCAAATTTATAGTTGAAATGCCAAGATGACGTGTTCACTCCTGAAATCGCATATTTTCTCCACCTTTAAGACCCCAAGAGTATTTTCCAGCTTTTATTGCACATATCAGATATATTCTTGCTTGGATGATATTCAAATGCACTCATATATCCTTTATTTATGGTGTTTATGTGTTCACTTATGGGGCCAACTTGTGAAACTAGTTGGACTAACCTGGACTTTCTGTTTGGGTCAACCTAATAGAAACTTTCATATCTCTTCACTTTATGGAGTTAGAGCTAGTTCCATATACCATTAGAATGGTCTGATAATAATATTTTCAACCATATCTCCTATGCTCCCATTTGAGCTATATATTTAGACTTTGAAATTATTATTATACTTTTTTTCACCAGTAGCTAAGATGGATTCCATTCGATTAGCTCTAGCCTTTGCAACAACTAGAAAGTGAGAGGTGCACCACATTGATGTTAAAATTACTACCATACATGAGTATATTGATGAGGATATCTAGATGGATAACCCAATAGGTGTCTAAAATATCCTTCATTAGTATGTAGATAAAAGAAATCACTATGTAGACTTAAGAAGGCACCTCAAGCTTGGTATGAAAAAATGGATACTTATCTTATCCCATGATTTTCTTAGGCTAAAATCAAATCCAAATGTGTATATTATGAGGAAAATAGATTTTCTCTTATTGAAAATTCTAGATGTAGATGAATTACTCATTACAAGGAACTCAACCTCTTCCATTGTTAGAGTGAATTTTCCTTTTCATGACAAGTTTGCAATGATAGATATGGGGTTTTTGCTCTATTTACTAAGTCTTGAAATCAGCCAAGTTGATTTGGGTAACAATTTGGCATGGTTTAAGTATTTCAATGACATCCTTTACAAGTTTGAGATGAATAGTTGCAGGATAGCTCCAACCCCCTTCCTATCTGGGGTTAAGCTAGAATATGGTGCTACTACATATTTGGTTGACTCTACCAGGTTTTGGTAGTTGGTTGTGAATATTTTTCACCTTGCTCACTCTTTTCTTGACACCTCCCATGTAGTTGGCACAATTTTTAGGTACATGCAAGAGCCACATGAGCTACACTGGGAGGCAACAAAGTGGATCCTCAAATATGTCAAGGGGACTACTAGCTTTGGTCTACACTATGCAACAGGGGCTTCTTTATATCTTGTTGGAAACATAGATTCAAATTGGGCTAGTGGCAAGTATCACAAGTTATGTTCTCTACCTTATATTCGATTTGATATGTTGGTCAATCAAGAAGTAGTTAGCTATCACATTATCATCAACAAAGGTGGAGTTTGAAGGGTGCAATTAATATTAACACTTAGGTGGTATGGTTATAGCACTTTCTCACAAATTTGGGTGTTCAATTTCGTTGCCCAATATTTATGTGGTGTGATAATCAAAATATGCTCAAGTCCTATAGAAACCCAGTATGACATCAATGGACTAAGCACATTAAGATGCATATGCACATTGTCAGAGGATATATTCATGATTCTTATATTGATATATAGTATTGCCCTTATTTTGAGTATACTATATGAATGTTAACCAAGAGCTTCATCGAGCAAAATTTCACATACACTCAAGGTCCCTTAGGGGTTAAGGACACAACTACCTAGCATTTGATATTTTTGCATTCCACTCTAGTTTGAGAGGGTGGGGTTACTTCCCATAGGTTTTCCTTCTCTACCTCACATTTTTCGTTGTTTCTTTCTTTTCATTTTTTTACATGAGTACCTAACAAGGCTACAAATTGTCATGACTCTTATATTTGTTTGTACTTGAATACCGAAAAAAGTTGAGATTTTACAGGACTCATATATTGTGCACATACTAGTCGCGGTTCAGGGGCAGTGTTGGAGTACATGCACATTTCCTACTCTTTAGGGTCATTTTCTATTTTATCATTTACTATTTATAGTATGTCTATTTTTAGCAGGGGTGCAATAGAGGGTCACATGTGGCAATGATTGGAAATTAACTAGGTAGCGACAACTTTTCCCTATTCATTAATGCACATTTCCTATTATCTAGCCACCCTCTCCACAAGTGCACACTTCCTTCCTATTTTGGAGGAAAGCCAAATCCATAACCTTATCCACTCATCCATTAAGTCTAGGAAACTTTATCCTTTGACTTTCAAAGACTTATTTTTGGCGTTTTTCTTCACTACTTGATTTAAGAAATATATGAGTGAGTTATATCTTTATTACCCACTTAATTTTAATTTGGTTTATCCTCAATCAATTCTATTATTGACCCTAACTCTATTTTATACCCTACAACTCCATTTTTTCCTCAATTATCTAGAGCTAAGGGAGAGATTATTTTCTACTATTTTTCCATGCACCAGTAACCACAATCCACATTACTTATTTATATGAGAGGTTTATTTAATTGTATTCAATTCAGGAAACATTCATCAAGTGAAATTCAATTGATATTTTAGTCACTTAGTCTATTTGAGTGTTTAATTATTCTCTTTTCTTTATTTTTGTCTTATAGTAAATAGTTTAGTATTTTATCACAACTATATCATGTGTTTATATGATTGTAATATAATACTACATCCGTGGTGAATAGATCACATATGTAATCCACCATTGTAGTTCAAACCTTGTGTTCTAGCATGCATGCGATGCTATGGCTATGCACCAAAGTCCATTGATTTACCTTATTCATATCTTCTAATGTTGGGGAGGCTCATCCCCAACATATGTGCCAATATTTTACAAAATAATATAAAATAGTAATAAGATAATTGATACAAAATGTTACAATATATTACATCTTCATTTAATAAGATAAAAATATATGCAACTACATTTATAAAAACATAACAATAATATTACCTTGACCATATAATATCTTGGCCAAAGTAAGTAGGATTTTTGGACATCCTCTCTAGTCGATCCCTACATATGGATATTGTACAAGATTGAGGACATGATTTTCCTATCCAGCCAACAAATTACAAATCTCTATATCGACTAGAGTACACAGCCACTTTTTATGGCCTCTCTTAAACAAATACCCATGATATGCACATACCTGCATTAGTCATAAGCCTAGGAGGGAAGTGGGTTATTATTAATTGGGCGGCATGAAACCTATAAAAAATTAAAGTAAATATCTCTAACGTGAATGGGAAGAATAACCTCCCATCGAAACAAAGTAACAGTGATCCAAAATAAAGAAAACTATTAAAAAAAAATGACCACCTAATCAATCACGAACACTAAACTAATTTATCTACCTATTAAACCAAAGGGTAGCTAATGTGATACCCACTAGAAGTAAAATGTGCCATTGTTATCACAATAAGGAACAAGCACCTAATGTATTGTGCAAAAAATGAATCCATGCACAACTGGCCACTAGTAACCTCAAAGTCCATAGCGTGGAAACTATGCAAGCTAACTTATCTCTACACATATACCAATTGGCCCTCTCCTACAATGGTAGGTGGTAAACCAGGGAAGTGGGGCCAAAATTCTCTGCTCCTAGAAATCCTAGTAATAAAATAAATATCTTCCTCTAGGGCTAGAACCATAGATTGAGACCAACCCTGAATGCTTGCCTATCATGATCCCAATGATGGATCAATTGCTTAAATATAGTGAATTTACCTTGAGGAATGTAGCCACCTCATCAAATTTGATGAGGCCAACATTTTTTAAAAGGGCATGTGTCTTAGGTGTACAAGGATGAAGGATCCTCTCCCTCTCCATCTCTATATCTTAGCACTCATGTGCAATTATTTTTAAGCACATATATCTCGATAAAATAAATTGATATTATAAGATAGACACATATACAATTATGTTTTGTTTATCAAAAATTGAAAATAATTTATGTTTGCAAAAATGATGTATTAGAGTAATCAGTTTTCCCTTAATAGCTAATATGAATTCATATAATGTGAAATATCAATAAAATATGCACCACCATCCACAATTCTCTATGTTAATTGGTGCACCATTATGGTTATAGTGCTCTGTTGTATGCGGTGAAATAATGTAGTTCAGATGCTCCATCACTTGCGATGCATCAGTGATACATTATTAATGTAAAGCATTTCCACAATAATTTTTTTTATTTAAACTACACTAAGTAGTTCGAAATGTGTCGGCTTCTCAAATAATAATGTGATTTTCTAGAATATTTATGATAAAATAGATATGGATCACAGAATTTTACGCTCTCAAATTATGCATTGAATAAAACATGTGATGCATGATTGCTTCAAAACATAAGGTGCCTCACTGATGTTGTGCTATGTAATGGACCTTAGAAAATGATGCACTGAGTAATATGCCCTTGAAAATTGTGTGCTAGGTATTGTGCCCTGGAAATCGATGCTTTCTACTATTTTTTGTAGCAATGCTCCTATACTAATTCAACACACCATAATTCTAATTTCTAAATATGAAATTCAAAATTTTCTTAACTAGACTAGAACAGTTGATGTGTGTTTGCTGAAAAAGGTTGCGGGCGTTGTCTTTGGGGACCCATGTCAAGCAATAAGAAGAATTATTTCCAAATTACTCCATGTCTTATGGTGAACTAAGTGAAATTCCACATAGAAAATTTGGTTTTATGAATTGGTGTGATATATTCATGCAGTGGAGACATTAGGTGCTCCATGTATTGCGTGAGGTAAATATGGTAATTTTGAACCTAACACTAGTTAGTGTGTTGTTCTTTGAAGAAAACCATGTTTGGGGTGTCCTGGAAAACACACCATCGTGGTGATTCCTGTGTATTCACAGGTAACACTATTGCAAAATTTCTTGTGTATTCATAGGAAGAACTATGATGCACTGTTACAATGTATCCTATGTATTCACAAGATGAATAGAGCTAGATATAAGGCAAGCTGAATTGTTGAAGCATACCACGTAGAATATTTTTTAAGTTGAAATAAACGCAAATTTAAATCCAATTTTAAAATTTATTCCAATAATATTGAAAATTAGGTAATAAAAATTTCTCTGTGTCTATTCCCACACGAGGAGGCATGGTTTCCCCATAAAGTAAAAATGAAAATATATGCCATTTTACAAAAATTCAAAATTGAATTGAATCAACTAGTGAAGTCCAACTATAAAAGGAATGTTATAGAGAAATTCAAATAGGGTGGTCATCTAGAGAGAGTGAGGATTGGTGCTTGTGGGAGAGGTTATGAGCATGGAAGGAAGGAATTATGATAATGAAATTCAATCTGGATTTTTTTTTTTAGCCTTACCATTGTGTGCCTGACATATAGATACATAGGGGCGTTAATTTTAATGGAATTCTTAAAATCATTGGTAGGAAATAAATTTATTGAGATAATATTAAAAAACAATAAGCAAAAAATCATAAATCATAAATCATAAACACAATGCACATCATGTTTATCCTATAAAACCCTAATTTTGGGAAAACCTAACATAAAATTGTATTTATTCCTTGGTCAAAACTCAACCAATCCAAACAAGTGATCCTTAAATGCTCACTTCCCCTACCCCATTACAATGAAGTGTTCAAGCCTTTTAAAGGCTTCATTACATGCAATCCGTAGTCACAAAAACACGGGCAACCAAAACCATGTGCCCAAACCACCATTATTTAACCATATAACTTTGACCTTTCATTGAGTTAAGTTTTACTTAATAACCCCCCCTTAAAACTTGACTTGGGGTTTCCCTTTACCAAATCTAGCCAAATCGGCCAAGTGAGCCAACATTGCTCATCTCCATACTCTACCCCGCTCAAATTTTATACCTAGGGTATATGTTAATTTGACATGTCTCCTATTAGCTAGGTCTCACTCTATATTTTTCTAGTAATCTCCCTAGGGTATGCATGCCTTATTAGGTCTTAAAGCCATATGCCCATTTACATGCAATAAATTTTCAACTCCATTATATATATATATATATATATATATATATATGTTATATTTTGACTTCCATCCTCTCACCATGCAATTAAAATATCCTCCTACCCCATAATTGCTCTAACTTTAATATGTAACAAAATGCATGTTGATTAAAACTTAGTTGGGTTTCTCTACAACTACCACTTCTTTCCTCATCAAACCTTCATCTCGATTACTTAATCCATGCAAAATTTCATTTCTACAATATAGAAACCACTTCCCATCACTATTTTTGGTTCTTAATCTCTCACATCCACTAGGCATAATAAGACCTTAACAATAAAGGTGTCTTATTGAATCCAAAACTAGGTCTGATATATCCATCACATTCAAGTAGCCAAGCCATAAATATCCTTCATTTATGATACCATGTTAAAATTACGGGTGAGAAATAAATTTATTTAGATAATATTAAAAATAATAAGCAATGAATCACAAACCATAAACACAATGCACAGAATTTTTATCCTGGAGAAACCCCAATTCAAGGAATTTTATTAGTTCCTTGGTCGGAACCTAGCCAAGCCAGTCAAGTGAGACTTCACCGCTCACCTTCCCAAGCCCATCACAATGAAGAATTCAAGCCTTTTAAAGGCTTCATTAAATCCATTCCATGTGTGAAAAACCATGGGAAACCCAAACCATGTTCCAAAAACCACTTGTATTTAACTAGACAACATTGACTCTTTCACTGAGTTAAGTTTTACCTAACAATAATAGCTTATTGCATTTTTTTTAATTTACCCAAACCTGGTTGACCAAGTGAAAATATTCCTTAGGGCATTAGACACATAGGCACCCTGGTGCATTTATGGTTTACAAACTACATATAATGGTTTATTAATATAATTTTTTGAGTTTTGCAGGTGAACATAAATGATAATGTTGCACTAGTATACGCGTCAGACCATGCATTGAGTTAATTTCACCATTAATGTTTTATGGTCTTTAAAATTAAACATTTTTTAATAGTCAAAAAATAATTATTCTAATATTATGCATTACTCTCATATGCACCACTGCTTTTTATTACTCTAGAGCACCATTATGTTTTTAATATTTTTTAAATAAAAAATCACATTTTAGTATTTTATAGCAATAATGGTCATTGGTGAGCCGCATTAGATAAGCATTGAGGTGTCCCGGTATAAATAGCACTGAGGTTAGGATGTGATTATGGTATAATGATAAAAGAGCCTCCACACAAATCTTTGATTGCTTGCCTCCACTAGAAACCATTCTATAAATGGAGAATGGATAAATTTTGGGGTGAGATTTTGTAAAAACCTTTGCTACACGGTGTTCTCCTTGCAATGTCAATATTAGGTAAAGCCAACTTAACTTGTCATAATCTTTATATAGGTCCACTTTAAGTACCATTTATATATGATTTATAGCCTTCGTTGAGTGTATACATTTTTTTGATATCCCAACAACCTCATGGAGTTGTCATCCTTCTAAAAACCCAAATTACTCTCCCGAAATTTGGTTTGATAAAACATTTTTGAGTATTCTTGTTGTGACCTTTGAAATAATTTTGTATATACAATTGCATAAGGATATTGAATAAAACTTTTCAAAAGTAGTTGGGTTAACCTCTTTTGGGATCAAAGTAATAAGGGTAGTATTATAGTCCCCTTGCATTTTTCTTATGATTCTAGTGGTCTCTACCACCCTTCTTAAGTCTTCTTTAATGAAATCATAACATCCTAACAAGAATTCCACTAGTAGGTCATTTTTCCCTGAGATATATCCTTTTGGATGCTCTATAAAATTTGGATAAATTCATCTTTTCCAACTACTTTCATAAGCTCCAAATTGTCTTCATTGTTTACAGAACTAGAAAAAGATTTTTAGAGTCTTATTACTCCAACAATGTGGCCAACGAGTATTCTTTAAAGGGATTGGAGAAATAGTGAATTCCTTCATTTTCTAAGTGTTTAAAATTTATATCTAACCTATTGTTTCCTTTCTTAAAATTCCAGACAAATTTTATATTTTTTATTCCATTTGCATAACAATGAAAGAATTTGGAGTTTTCATTACCTACTCGGAGCCAGATGTTCCTACTCTTGAGCCTTCATTCCTTATCTCTCTCCAATAATATATTCCTTTTTTTCTTCTATTTTGTTTACTTATGTATTTTTAATCTTAGTTATGCATCCAAATCCCTTATTGCTATAGAGGGTCTCCAGACCCACTTCCACTTCTTTTAGAAGTCTTTCATTTTTTTGTTTTTTGTTCTTCTGCCATTAGGTTGTTACCTTATTTTTTTCTTTTAGATTTTTTTGAAATTGAGGATAGGTATATTCTCTTAGATGGTCATCATAAGGCTTCTAAACATCCTTCATATTTTTTTAACAAAATATTCCTCTGATCATTCCAACGCTTGAATGGGTTGGAGTTTTTTCCTCGGTTGAGACTGCTTCTAACACAATAGGATTATGTTGAGTCCCCTCCCAAGGATAACCATTGTCTCACATGAATAACTTCAACTAGTAATTCTAAATATATTGCAAAGTGGTCAACGCTCTTGGATATTCTATCTTCCAATGTTCTCTTGTTTCTCTAGGTTGGAGTTAGTTTTATTTGTTCATTATTCAAAAGGTTGGAAACTTCTAGCTTTCTTATCAAATAACCTAATGAACATTCCATGTGGGTAGTAGTTCCATATATTTATAAATCTCCTGATGTAAATTTTAGTCTCCCCCCATCACCCCAAGGTTGACTTTGACACCTTCATATCAAAAAAATTGTCCTGGTATTCCACTTTATTTGACTCAGGGCTATATGCATTTTGGACAAAGAGTTATTTCCCCATAAGAAAATAAAATAAGACTACCCTTAAACCTACTCGAAAAGGACTAAGATTTATATGGGGTGAAAGAGAACCTATACCGTCTTATAATATTCCCAGAAAATGTCCCAATAGCATCAATATAACCGAACGTCCGCCCAAACATAAGTTTGGAGAGTTTCTAAATTACATTTCCCTGAATGTCATTATTTCCTTAAGGAGGATAATAAATGGTTTGAGGCCTCTTCATGGTCAATTTGTTTGAGATTTTGGTCAAATCTTTGCATTTGAGTGTCAAGAAGATGATTTAAGTGCATCTTAAGTGGAATAGCCAATAATATCCCAAATTAGAAATAGATGTTTCCCATATCTAATATATGAAGAGGTTTTTTTATGTGCCATGGACATATAATACTTCCTTCCTCTTTGGTTTGTACTATAATTTTTCTTATCAAGGAACCTTAATCCCCTTTCCACCTTCCTTGGGAAATGATGGATTCATTTTCTTTTGGGTTAGAGGTTATATTTGAAGGATTAGAAATGAAAAGAGCATCTATAGGACTTCCCTTCCTCAAATTCGAATTTAGGGTTTTTAGAAATCCCCAACTAGGCTTCTCCTTCTACCTAAGCCTTATCTATTGTTGATATAGGGTTTAGGGTCAATAAAAAATTATTTTTAATGCCTAAGAGATTGGATAATCGATAATGGAATTCAACCCATTTGTATCTACCTCTAACAACCAAGTTCCAAAAACTAAAATTCTAAAGATTTCCTTTATAAGGGAATGTAACAAATGGGACTTACCCATGAGAGGAATGAGGTCCTTATTGTCACTGAAAACATACAATATATGTTCTTTTTTAATACCTAATGTACTCAAGGGTTTTTCAGCCCATGCCACTAGCTTGTATGAGGCGCCTTTTATTTTCATCTTTTCCTTAATTACTTTTGTCCTTATAATTGTCTGAGGGAATTTCGGTAATGGAATCCCCATAACTTGTGGTTGATTTTATTGATCCCGTGACTTTCATTTATTAGGGTAATTGTAGTCCACTACAAGGTTCCCATAGTTATAGCATCACGTTCATCTTAAGGGTTTTTTTATCACAATTAAAAGTTAGTTGAAAAATAGTCTTCCTCTTTCTTAATAACCAATTCATTTTCTAATACTTTACTAGTTTCAAGACCCATCAATATTATTTATATCTAAAAGTGCTAGGTGTACTATAGATATAAATAAACTTGATAAAATTTATCAAGGGTTTTCCCTATTTGTTTTAACATATTGTTCAACCATAATACCAGTGGTAGCTATAGTATTTCGACCCACACTCATAAAATATTTACTCGAGTCATTTTAGCATCAAAATTGACATGAAATTTCTTTAAGACATGGTTTTGGGAGCCCAATTTATATTTTTTATGTAGAACCTTATGTCTTCAGTTGGCTTAAATTGCCCATACTAACCACCCCTTAACTAGGGTCATTATCCAGGGTGTGTATCTTACCTAGAGGTTCAATGTTTAACCACATACGATCCTTTAAACATTCACAAGACATTTTTTTCCAAGAAACCATCCTAATACTACCGTCTCTTCTAATTCCAAACATTGTATAATTTATTTTTTGAGCACAAATTCAAACTTATGAACTCTACCATTTTTTGATACATTTCCTTCTTTCAGACTTTCTCTCCTTCTAGTGATGGTTTCCAATGGCTCCTTGCTTCCACCATGGATGAACTATTTATTAGGTTAAATTCTAGGTGTTTGTCGTTAAAATATGTCCCTTGCTTTTTGTTATATTTATATATCATAACTACCCTTAATGAATCTATCACTATCAAGGTTGGAGAAGGATCGTATGAGGTTGTCCAGTTCATTCCCTTCATATGTCGCCAATGCACATGCAACTGGAGGTTAATTGTTGAATTGTGTAGCTACGAAGGGTCTTCTAGCTTGGTGTTTTACCTAGGAATATATTGATATTCCCTTTAGGAGCTTACATGCGACATGTAAGGTATGCATGAGGGTTGCATGCATCATGCATGAGATTTTCATGTGACATGCAAGGAACGCATGAGGGTTTCACGTAACATGCAATGTACGCATGAAATTGCATGGAAAAAAAGACATGTATGACATGCAAGCTATTTATAACTTATTTCATATGCTTAGGAAAATAAGGCGTAAGAAAAGTAAGTTATTTAATTTAAGTGACTTATCTTTAGTAACTTGGCAATGTAATCGCATTCGTCAATCTAGGCCTTAATGAAGTTATAAATTGAGCCTAAGATAAGAGTATAAAACACACAAACATTGTTGTGTGTTTGAGTGAGTGATTTTCCAAGTGAGAGGCTTGACTTGACCAAGGATATTCAAGAGGAATATGAGGAGATTTCAAGAGGAAATATCAAAGTCAAATTGGAGGAATAAGGAGGCTAAGATATAGGTATTCTTATCAACTATAATTTCTTGTGTATTTATCTGCGGGTCTAACCATATTTTATGATTTAATAATATTTCAGAAGGGTTTTGTGGGTGATTTTTTTCTATTGTACCTGTCATTGATTTCTCACTTATTTCCACTGCAAACTTACTTGTTAATTATTAGCATATTTAGCTTTCAACAGATTTCAAATTTATTTTGTAAAATATCTTTCTTGGTATTTCTAAAATGTTGAGTGAAATTAAATCGGGGTTGAAAAGATTTTAAATAAATATGGTATTAGAGCCCTAAATCTTTGACAGAAGAGCAATCATAAATTTGACGATAAAATATGTTTTTGATCTCATATTTAAAATTATTTACTATTTTTTTTGGCCAAGTCGATTTGTTTAGTATGACATCATCGGATTTGAGGTATGAAGAAAAGTTTAAGGGGAGCGGTAATTTTATTCCATGGAAGGAACAAACCTCTCTTTTTCTAAAGGTGAATGGCTTGGGGAATTTGCAAGCACGTAGATATAGGTTCTTATAGACCTTGCACAAGCATTTGATCACAAGTTAAAGGATGTGAAAGTAAGGGAAAGTATTTTGGACGTTGTGAAGGATTTTGTAATCCCTCACATGATAGGGAAGGATGTTGCATAAAATATGTGGATGAACTTGACTAGTCTATATCATAGTACTAATAAGAATAAGAATGTGTCGTTGTGAGAGAAGCTCAACAATATTCGCATGAGTAGATCTGAGACTATGACCTCATATCTCACTAGGATTCAGTAGGCTCGTGATGAGTTATTAGTAACGAGAGAAGCTATGGCTGATTCAAAGCTTGTGAAAGTAGCTTTGAAGGGTGTGATAAGTAATGGACCACATTTTTGGAGAGGATCCTTGTGAGGAAAAAAAATTTATATTAGAACTAGTTGTCGGATGAATTTACACAAATGGAGATTTGGGAAATTTCTATCATTGGTAGACATATGAGGGAAAGGAAAATACGATGTCAAAAAATGTCCAAATAAGAATATGGTCAAAGGGGGAAATTCAACAATAACAACACATATGGATGAGCTTTTGAAGAATTTTGATAAGGAGTTCTCCTTGGTATCTTACTTTTCTAGCACCATATCTCGTGGGGTGTGGTTTGTGGATAGTGGAGCTTCTCATCATATGACCAGATCTTGAGACCTTTTTACTAGCTTTGCTAAGAAGCACATATCCATGTAGAGCTTTGAAATAATGTGAGATATGCAGTGGAGGATGTTGGTAGTATAAAAATTTAGTTGGACTCAGGGAATCCTATGGAGCTTAAGTAGGTGTTATATGTATCAAGGTTGGAGAAGAACTTGCTCTCCATTTTGACCATGGAGGATAAGGGACTTGAGGTAAACTTGATGAGAGATGATTTTTCTATGAGGCTAATAGGATAAAATTCCAACGTGAGGCATATTATAGGGATCAAGGAGAGAAACCTATACTTGTTAAGAGGAAAACTTGTGAATTCCCTCGTGCATGATAGTGACAACTAGAGTGATATCTGGCATAGGAGCATGGGAAATCTACAATACATGAATTTACCACTATTGCAAGAGATGGTCACTAGTTTTCTGGAGATTAAGTTGGAGAAGGAGGGTGTGTGTAAGGATGTGTTCTTGGAAAGAATGTCAAAGCAACCTTTCCTCACAGTGAGACCAAGTCCAAGGGATTTTTGTTAGTACATTTAGATGAATGTGGTCCTATTTAAGTGGAGTTGATCCTGGGGTTCAACTAATTTGTGACCTTCATATATGACTATTCTAGGACTTGGATCTACATCTTTAAGACTAAGGATGAGGTATTTAGTTGGTTTTGTAACATCCCTGGTCAAAAATCGATGTAAAACATTAATAAAGGACAAATAATAACCATGGCTATGGGACACTTATTCCATGTTTAATTTTGGGAAAAACATCCTAGTGTGGGTGTTCATTTGGTTTATTATGGCTAAGGAAACTGGCAAAGGCTTTGGAAAGGAAAAGTGGCATTAATTAGCATTTTATTTATGAAAATAATGGAAATTGTGAGAAAAGCAAGGAGAAAGGTCACATGTTGCATGTGAGGAGTAAAATGAAGGAAAATAATGGAAAATGAAGAAAATAGAGGCCTCATTAATAAAAAGGCTTCTAAGGATTAGTTGGTACCTTTTGTCATTTCTGTTTTGGAGCTCTCTCTCTATTCTCTCTCTCACGCACTCTTGGACACTTAGAGATTTTTTGGAGCACTTCAACATTGGATCAATAAAGGAAAAGAAGGAAAAGAGGAAATAAAATATCAATCAAGGAAGAGCGGGATCAAGAAGCTACAGTGGGATTACTTACAGGTATCAATTTGCATGTATGATTTCCTTACTTGTTTTGGCATGCATGATTATGCATGTGTGTTCTTGGTTCTCTTGTTGTCATTGGCATGGGTTTTGACAAGTGTGACAGTGTTCTTTAGCCTTTCCTTGCCATTTTCGGATAGACATGGTGTGGTGGGTTCTCTTGTATTTGGTTGAGTTGGATTTTTAAATGGACTCGAAGTTGAGTGGGGTGGTCTCGGGATTATTCACAAGGCCTAGGAATTCCCTTACCGATGAATGGAGGGATACACGATGAAGCCTGGATGTGAACACCTCGATTGATCCTAGGAATCCCTTGACTGGTGAATGGAGGAATACACGGTAAAACTCAATGGCGAGTACCCTTTATTGGGCCTAGGAATATCAGGTTGGGATACACGATAAAGCCCAAAGGGTGGAGACCTCGTAGGCCTAGGAATTCCTTGACTGGTAATGGAAAGATACATGGTAAATCCAAGAGGTTGAGACGGAAAAATTCCTCACAGTTTAGGTGGATAGATATGGAGGCATCCATGCTTATTTAGGGCCTAGTGATCTAGTGTGGATTGTGGTAAAGCTTGTTTCTATTGATGAGGGTGAGGTGGTGTAGCCTCGAGAAGCCCTAGTTGATTTTTGGTTTTGAGTCCCACATTCTTGCTTGGAATATGGCATGGGGGTGATTGGTTGAAGAGATATTTGGTTCAACCAATCTATGGTCGGGTGGAACATGGAAGTCTCAAACCTGTTTGGTTTAATCATTCATTAATAAGAGTTTCTTATCCTTGGTAATTTATGTGAAAATGTATTTGTTCATATGTGGTATTTATGGTTGTCATATCCATGTTATTTTTGTTGTTTATATGTTGGCCATAAGTATGTTTTATGACAGTGATGATGTATGGCTCTCATAATGTTTTGATTTATAAATGAATGAACAATGAATATATGACCTAATAAATGAAAATGCAGCTAATGCGATAAGGCATTAATTCTTCTTAGCAATTCTCATAACAGTATGAGACCCCTATGCTCAGATATGTTATTATGACCTGTAGAATGCATATTTGTGACATGTTTGATGAAATTCATATTTTTCAAGTCCTTGTTCAAGTATTTGCGTTTATATCATTTTTTCGATGTTACTTTTCATTTCTGGAAGTTTCATGGAATTCTGGGCAGCGGCTTGAGTCCTAGCCTTGAAAAAGTGGCACAAAATTCGGAGTCTCTATCACAGAACTACCAGGAAAATTCCCTAGTCGCAAGCATGCCCTTGTTATTGGAGCGACTGGATGGTCCCAATCGCATTCATGCCCATGTCATGGGAGATACTAAGGATTTAATGCAATAAAATGTTAGGTTGTCCCATAGGTTGATCACCTGGAAAGGTTGGATGGCTCCTGAGGGTTCTATAGCATGTGTAGAAGGTCAGATTGGTTGTGTTGTGCCAGTTCCAATTCCTTAACTGTATATGGGGAGTTGAATCAGATCATTGTAGCCTCTCGTCCTCTTGCCCCAACGGACGGGACGTTAACCCCACGTTGAATTGCCACAGCAAGATGATGAGCTTAGTGGAAAGAAGTCGCCTTCACTAAGTGGGCCCGTAGGCTATTTTTGGCACAAAGTATATTTTTAGACTATGTCTATTTTTAGACATATGGATCATGTTCTATGAGTTGCAGGATGCTATTTGTGGATGGTTGGTCAAGTTGGAAAAAATAGATGGACTTCTATTTTTAGACATATTAGGCGGAATCTATTTTTAGATTGCCAGTCTAAAAATAGATGTGTCGAATATTATTAGCTCTTAATAATATTTGGACTATAAACATTATCTTATTCTCTTGGAGCACTTCAGTTAAGTGCACAGATGTGGCACAGGAGCTGACAGAAGGAATTACGCTATTCCTGAGGGTTAAGTGGAACTATTGCATGGATACTTCAGTTAGAACTCATGTGACAGAGTTTGGTGGAGTTATTGAGGTAGTTGATGGAGTTGTGTTCAGTTTAACTGAGTTAAACATAGTTGAGCTAGTTTTATCTAGTCTAACTGATTGATACACTAGTGAGAGTGGTGTGAATTAATTATTAATTAATTCACTAATTATTAAATTATTAATCAACTAAAGAATACATCAGTTAACTACAGTTCATGGACAGTTTCAGTGGAGACCAGTGAGAGGTAGGTGAAAGAGCAGTGTGATTATCAGTTGTGACTATACTGTTGCATGATTTGCAACAACCAGTGATTGGAGATGCCAATGAGGATTTTGTGAGCAAGGCTGGACCAATTCAATTTCATTCAGATCCATTCTTCAGCAGTGATTGTGCAGTAGATGCAGGCTATCAGGTGGCAAAGATTGGAGCATGTGATTTGCTAGATCGGGCTTGATTAGTGTGTAGCAATTGGAGATTGTACTGAGAGCTTGTGAAAAGCTCTGTATAATGATTTTTACATGATCTCTATGGCATATAATATATAGATAGTTGGGGTTTTTCAGCTTTAAGCTTTCCCATAAAATATTGTGTTCATATGTGTGATTTTTTATGGTTTTAATGTGCGCATGCGATTGTTTTTATTTCCGCAATTAATGATAAATGGTAGAAGAGATTCTGTATTGTGCATGAAGTTAAAATAGTGTGTGATCATAAGAATATCGGTGGATAACATATCAGTTATTCAAATTTCTACGGTATAAATGTGGGAGGAAGGTGTTACAAGTTCCAAGAGTTCAAACCGCTTGTGGATAATTAGACTGGGAAGAAGATCAAGGTGTTGAGATGAGATAATGGGGGTCAATATACCTCTAATGATTTTAAGGGTTTCTATAGGGAGGTAGGAATCAAGATAGAATTCATAGTTCCATACAACCCTCAGTATAACAGGGTTGTGAAAAGGAAGAACATGACCATAATTAGAGCAACAAAGGAATTTACCTGTGATCAGTACTTTCCCATGTTCTTGTGGGTGGAGGACCACAATACATTTTTTTATTTGTAGATCAAGAGTCCTCACAGAAAAATGGAGGACAAGATTCCTAAAGAGGATTTTACAAGAGTGAGGCTATAAGTGAGCCACCTTCATATATTTTGTAGTCTAGTTTTTTTCCATATTCCTTTAGAGAAGAGGGATAAAATGAAGTCATCTTCTAAGAGAGGGATCCCTGTGGGATACAGTGAGGTATCAAAGGTCTCGAGGGTCTACATTCTAGAACAAAGGAGATTCATCATTAGTAGGGATTTCATATTCAAGGAGTGTAGGACCTTAAGGAGGTCTCATTAAAAATAGCCAGTGGTGGTAAAGGAGAGGGAGAAAGAGGCTCTGAAGGTTGAGTAGGATCTAGTAGCACCAATTGTAGGGACACAACCTTCAGTTCAGGAGGAGGAGCAAGATGTTCATTCTAGATCTACTGAGAGGAGTCTAAAATGGGCCAAGAAGAAATTAAGAGATGCATAGGAGCATGTGGAGTTTTTTAACAAGATGTTTAGAAAAAGTAGACCACTAACTAGATTTTATTACTATATTTCCTTGATGAAAAACATCAATGATTCTGACCCTTCTACTTTTGAGGAGGAAATAAATCAACAAGTCTAGAGTGATTCCATGGTGGATTACAATTCCATCATGAGGAACTATGTGTTGGATAAAGGTCGGGGCTAGAGGGGAATTATGTGGTCATTTCTTAATGGATATGTAAGATCAAGTATGCAGCAGATGGAAGTGTCAAGAATTACAAGGTGAGGTTCATGGCAAGAGGTTCTCCTAGAAGGATGGAGAGGACTACATGGATATTTTTTTACCCATCGCTAGATATTCATTTATTAGGGAGTTCATATCTATTTCCTCATACATGGAGTAGAGGATACATCTGATGGATGTGAATATTACCTTCCTCAATGGGGTGATTGAGGAGGAGGTGTATGTTGAGTAGCCTAGGGGATTTATGGTGCATGGAAAGTAATACCATGTATGTAGATTGAATGAGGTCCTTTATAGCCTGAACCAAGATTTGTAGGCATGGTACTCTAGGATCGATGGGTACGTTCTTTGTTTGGGCTACACCAAGAATAAGGCATGCTCCAACTTGTACTCTGTATTGGTTGAGGATGAGCTATTTATTTTGGTACTACAATATGTGGACAATATATTATTCACATTATCAAAGAGGCTCATTGGGATGTGCAAGGAGGACCTTGCTTCTAATTTTGTGATGAAGGAAATTAGGCTTATGCACTAATTTTTGATACTGGAGTTATGGCAACAACCAGGAGATATTTTCCTTGGGTTGGGAAAGTATTCAATTGATATCCTAAGGAGATTAAAGATGGAGCATTGTAGGCCTATTTCTACGCCTATGATCACAAACTTGAGGAAGAGTGATGCTTCTAAGAGTGAGTTGGTGGATATCATTTTGTATAGGAAACTTATTGGGTCCTTGATGTATTAGGTCAAAGTTAGGCTAAATATTTTCTTTGCAGTGAATGAACTCAGCCAATTTATGGTGGAGCAAACGCAAGCTCATTTGGTGGCAGTAAAGCATTTTTTGAGGTACCTTCATGGTATCGTAGATTTTGAACCAATTTTTGTCAAATTTGGTGGAGTATAGTAGTAGGGTTATACATATTATGATTGGGTATGGAGAAAAATGGATAAGAAATCCATTTGTGGATGTTGTTTTGGCTTAGGGTCAACGATAGTCTTGTGGTTTAGTAGGAATAACCACATAGTGGCACTTAGCTCAGCAGAGACAGAGTACATGGCAGTGAGTTTGGTTATTTGTGATTCCATCTAGCTTATCAATTTTATTTTATCTTGATATTGGTAAGATTTTAAACTGAAATTAGTCCCCAGGCCAATTTTTTATGCAACCAGCTCAAAGAATAGAAGAAAAGATAGATCAATGGCTTAAAAATTTCCCTCTTTGAGGGGTAAACCTCCTTTACCTTACATAAATGAACAATTCTTGACAAATGATAATACCTCCTTGGTATATATAGGATTCTAAGGGGTCACAATATAATCAGAGCCTACATACCAATAATAATGTAAGGGAACAACAATAACAATAGTGGGCTTATGTAGAACAACAGAAAAGCAATAACAACATGGAGGATACCTGGGCACAACAGTAAAAATAGGGGGATACACTAACAATAACAATAAGTGGAATACACTAGTTTTATAAGGACCTAACATGCCCCTCTCCTTCAAAAAGTCTTGTCCTCAATGCTTGAGTAGTTCTGGATGCTTATGTATAAAATTCTCATCCTCCCATGTGGATTCTTCAATGGGTAAGTTCTTCCACTTAATGAGATACTCTGAAATTAATAGATTTCGTAGTTGTTGGGTTCATGTTTCCATGAATACTTCAAGATCAAATACATTTTTTCCTTCTTCGTTAAGTTCTGGAAACACTATTTGAATTGGGAGCTTGTCACCAATAACCTTCTTTAAACATGAAACACGGAAAACTAGGTGTACTTGGGAAGATGCAGGTAGCTCCAATTTGTATGCCATAGTACCAATCTTTTGCAACAACTTGTAAATACCATAGTACTTGGGTGATGATTTATTATCCTTCTTAGCTTTCTTGAGGGACATTTGTTTGTATGGTTGTAGCCATAAAAATACCCAGTCACCTACATTAAAACTTATTTCACCGCAATGTTGATATTCCTGTGGTTTCATTCAATTCTATGCTAGAGTGAGGTTATCCTTTAAGATTTGTAGAACTCGTTGTTGATGCTCAATGTGATCTTCCATTTCTTGAGCCTTCAATTTTTCTCATAAATATTATGTGATGGATGGTGGATGATATCCATAAAGTGCCATAAATGGGGTCATTTTTGTTGCGGTATGGAAGGAAGTGTTATACCACCATTCAGCTATAGGTAACCACTTGACCCATTATGTTTGTTTATCAGATACAAAGCAACGAATATATCCTTCCAAACATTTTTTCACTATCTCAGTTTTCCCATCGGATTTAGGATGATAAGATGAGCTATGAGCTAATTAAGTACCAAGACAAGAAAATAATTTTGTCCAAAAAATTCCAGTGAAAATGGGATCTTTGTCACTTACAATAATCTTTGGACTTCCATGTAGCTTTTGAATTCTTTCCATAAATGCAGTAGAAATTGTATTAGATTTAAAAGGATGAGATAATGCACAAAAGTGTGCATACTTGGTAAGTCTATCAACTACCACCATGATGACACTCTTTCCTTCATACTTGGGTATAACTGTGATAAAATCCATTAAGGCCTCCTCCCAATGCTGAATTGGAATGGCTAAAGGTTATAATAGACCCGGGGTCTTAATTGTCTCAACTTTATTTTGTTGGCAAACCAACATTTTTCCACAAACTTCTTAATATCATATTTCAGGGTATCCCAAAAAAAATCCCTCTTAACACTGTGGTAAGTTTTTAAAAATATTGAGTTCCCTCCTAAGGGGGAGGTGTGAAATTCCAAAATAATATTTTTCTTGAGTTGGGAATTCTTACAAAGATATAAATGATACTTGTACCATAATGAATCATTTTTCCAGCTAAATGTATCACATGTACTTGGATCCTGTTGAAACTTTTGAAAGAGTGTTCACGCCTCTTCTTCATTCTTCCATTCATCCCTTGCTAAGGTTATTCAATCAGGTAGGATAATGGAAATGGCACAAAGAAATGCTTCCACATCCTCATCCTTTATTAAGAGTGCATCTGTAACAATATTTTGCTTCCCTTTTTTGTAGATGATTTTCGAAGCCATAACCCAACATCTTTGTGACCCATTTTTGTTTCTCTTCTTAAGATAATCTTTGTTCCAAAAATTATTTAAGACTATCATGATATTTTTTTACCTTGAAGTGTCTTCCCATTAGGTAAGGTCTCCATTGCTTTAGTGCATGTAGTATTGCCAACATTTGCTTCTCATAAATAGGTTTGTGTAAATACTTTCCTTTGATTGGATGACTTTCAAAAGCAATGGGTCTTCCTTCTTGGATTAAAACAACACCAATTCCATTTCCTGAGGTATCACATTCCAAAATAATTTTTTTTGTGAAGTCAGGCATAGCCTAAGACTAGTGCTTGGCACGTTGCCTCTTTAATATGTTCAAAGGCCTTAGTTGCTTCTGGAGTCCAAGAAAATTTATCTTTCTTCAGTAATGTTGTTAGAGGTGCTACTATTGTCCCATAATTCTTAACAAACTTACAATAATACCATGTCAACCCGAGAAATCCTCGAAGAAGCTTTGTGGTTTTGGTGATTTTACATTCCTTAATGGATTTAATTTTGTTAGGGTCTACCTTAGCACCCTCGTGAGATGCAATATGACCCAAATATCCCACCTCTTGTACTCCAAAGAAAAATTTGGATGTTTTTGCATATAATTGTTTCTCCTCCAATAGTTTGAGCACCCTATCAACATCTTGAACATGATCCTTCCAAGACTTGTTATATATTATTATATCATCAAAAAATATTAACACAAATTTTCTAAGAAAGGGTTTGAAAATGGAATTCATCAAACCTTGAAATGTTGAAGGTGCATTAGTAAGGCAAAAAGGCATGACCATAAATTCATAATGACCCTCTTGATTTTTTAATATTGTTTTCAAAATGTATTCAGTTTTCATTCTAATTTTATGATATCCTGAATGAAGATCCAACTCGGTGAAGTAAAATGCTCCATGTATTCATCCAACAATTCATCAATGACATGAATGTGAAATGTATCTTTAATAGTGAGCTTGTTGAGCTTCTTATAATACGGGCACATGTTCCATGATCCATCCTTATTATGCACCAATACTACTGGAGTAGAGAAATAACTTTGACTAGGTTGAATTATACTAGACTCTAGCATTTCTGCAACCATACGTTTAATTTCACTCTTTTGGGCATAGGGATATTTGTAAGGTCTGATGTTTGGAGGAACACTTCATGAAATCAAATGAATAGCATGATCATGATCAAAAATGGGTGGGAGACCTTTGGGAGTCTCAAATACCTTATAATGATTGTCTAATACATTTTGGAGATATGAAGAAATATATGATTTTTATGTTTGAAACTCTAGTGAGCATAATTGTGCAATTACGCGTCATTTTTATTTCTTCATAAGTTTTTTCATGCCATTAGAGTTGATTATATTTCTTGGTTTCCCTGTGATACCCCTTAATTCAACTTCCTTTCCTTCCCCAAAAAAATTCAAAAAAAAGTTCTTGAAAATTAAAAACTATCATCCCCAAATATTGTGACCATTGGACTCCTAATACAACATCAACACCACCCATTGGAATGGAAAGCATCGGACTATTCAATACATGTTCCCCCATGGTTAGCTTGATATTATGACACTTTCTAGAGAAATGTATAGTTCCTCCATTTGCAACCATCACTTGACATTCCGGTATTGGATATAGGAAGAAATTCAATCATTGGCTATCTTACATGAATAAAATTATGAATACTACATGAATCAATCAGCACTATTACCTTTTTCTTCTTGATATATCCTTCTATATTGAGCGTTTGAGGAGTGATAATTCTTGCCAATGCATTGCAATATATGGTTGGATTCATTTATTCTTTCTCAGGGGTTGGTTCCTGGTGTATATCCTCATTTTTTGATGTTTCTTGTTCATTTTCTTCCTCCTCTTCACAATCAATGAAGAATAATTTATTCTCAACACACTTATGACCTTTAGTGTATTTTCTATCACAAATGTAAAAAAACCCTTTTTCTCTTTTTTCCTCCAAATTTTGTGGCGTCAACCTTGTAGGTTGTGGAAGGCTAGGAGTAACAACACTTCCATATTTATAGTTATGAGTGGTAGACGTCCTTGTTGCCATAATTTTGCTTTAAACTTTTCTTGCCACCCCGAATTCCTTCTCCAGTGAATCAAGTTCCCAAAGGCGAACCTCATGTTGGATGGTATCCTTTAAATTCTATATGAAGACGTCAATCCTATGCTCCTCTGGAATATTTGTTACCCTGATATTCAATTTTTGGAAGTCGTCAATGTGCTCCACCATTGAACCCTTTTGTTTGAGATTTATCAATTGGATAAAGAAGGTATTTCTCTTGGTATCCTCATAACATGTTATCATTTCCTCCGTAAAAATCCACCAAGTGACAAGTGGTTTACGAGAACAAAATAATCGATACCATACAAACTGATTTGGTTCTAAATATAAATTTTCAATGTATACCTTTTGTGAGTGTTACACATCATGGAGATGAAAATATTTCTCCATTTTTTATATCCATGTTACGAGATCCTTTCCATCAAACTTCCTCATATCGATATTTGGAATGTGGTGGTTATTAAACCCAACATTGGAGTCTCTAAAATCATAATTCATATTCCTTTTTTCCTCGTCATGATTTTCATGGATTACCTTGTCATCACTAGGAAGCCTTTCTTCTAACAACTTTTCCAAACCTTTCTTCAACACCTCTATCTTCGCATTCATCATTTCTTCCATGTATGTTTTCAAACCATCATTCAAAACTCCCATGTGCCCTTTTTATACCATTTATGTTAACATTCATCATGGCTTCTAATTCATGTTTTGTTACTTTTTGCGAGAGCAAAATTTGTTGCACTTGGTCTCATAATTTTGATATATCATTATGCATTTCTTCCTCTTCTTCATGTGTCATAGCAGAGATTTCTGTTTTCTTACTAGGTGTATCCATTTTTTGTTTTGAGGCATTTTTTAATCAAACAATGATATCTATGCTTCCCTATGCCCTTTGAATCACTTCAACCTAATTTTTCAAACAAAATTTAAAAAAATACACACTTTTTTCTTTCTTTTTGGGATCTCGATATTGAAACTGTAGTATCTATGAATTTCAGATCTTTAAGATCTAAACTCTCGTCATGTGGTATCCCTTTAAGTCTTCTTTCCAATCCCGTAACTCAGACCGATATTATATTCTTCAAGAAAGCATTGTGCCCAATCTCCCATGATGTCATGATTATAGACTAGTTTAGTAGAGTGAACTTGTAGAAAGTTCCACATGTCATTGTTTTGACCTTAGGCCCTAAAAATGATGCCCAAAAAATTACAGTTCGTCCACTTTCAGTCACTTTTTACAAAATTCAAATCTGATGCTTAGAGAGAAATTTATGACGATTTTCCCTAGGTCACCTATTTGAGATGGAATTATGGAGCCTTTAAAAACCCTAACTTCCTCAGATCATATCTCTCAAAATATAGGGAAACAAGATATGAAATTCGTACACAAGGTTCACCAATATTTTGGATCCACATGGTTCCAATTTTAGCTTCTGAAGCTTTGCAGAAAAAACGTGATAGCAAAAAAATGCCAAGATGACATGTTTGAAGACATGAAACCCTAGAATCAAAAACTCTAATACCAAATGTTATGCAGCCAGCTCAAAGAATAGAATAAAATATAGATCAATGAATTAAAAATTGCCCTCTTTGAGGGGGAAAACTCTTTTACATTACATAAATGAACAATTATTGGATGATACAATTGATAAAACATCCTTGGTATATATAGGAGTCTAAGGGGTCATAATATAATCTGAGCCTACATAACAATAATAATGTAAGGGCATGACAATAACAACTTTGGGCTTTTATGGGGAACAAAAATAACATCATGGGGGATACATGGGCACAACAATAATAATATGGGGATGCACTAAAAATAAAAATAATGGGAATACACTAGTACGATAAGGACCTAACACAATTCTCCCAAGATTGTCAATGTGTCCTCCATTAGTGGGAGTGACTTTTTCGACCATATCCACCTTATTTTACCTAGAATTTCAGGCTAGCTAAGTTTTAAGGTTTCCTAGATTCATTGTCCCTTTGTTAGATCATCCAAATAATCCACTCATCCATATTTTGTCAACACCAAACACTTTGTGCTAGTGCATCCCCTATCCTTGTCACTCCATTCTAATGAATTTGCAACTAACAACCTGTAAAAACCCTAGCTAGTATTTATAGTGTGTTGATGATTTGATTAGAAAGACAAGATGAGACTATCTAGAATGTAATAAATTTTGTATCAAAATCATGCCAAAAGAGAAATTACAATAAAAATGTTTAAGGATGAGGTGTAGTATGCAATTATATGACCTTGTTATTGCAATAAGAAGATGAGAAGTAGTTTAAAATTATGCACTAGTCAAAAGTAAATTGGAGATGCAACTTGGTGAGGATGTAGAATCTAACTAAGGCATTAGTTCCTAGGTTGACCATTGGTGCTACAGCCATATATTTTTGTGTTATGCTACCTCTTCAATGAATTTCCTTATTTAAACATCTATTCCATTTTTTAAAGGACATGGGGATAATATAGATAAATGGAAACCATTAAAAGAACTCACTAGGTCCCTCTCACAAATATCCATTAGTCAAATTATTCCTATAATTCTTTTCCAAATTCTCTATTCTCTAATTACATATTCATAGCTTATTATTTTTTAATCGATAATATATGATTATAAGGATTGTGTGTCCTAACTTCCATGGCCACTTCTACGTTAAAATAGTCTAACCATGTATCCACAGCTTAGGTCTATGACTCCCCTATCACAACCATTTGTGCTATCCTCAAACAAATATTCAATAGTGTATCACTCATCCTTCAACAATCTCACAACCTTCTTCATTATATTTTTGTATCTTTATGATTGCAATGAATCCTCAGCACAAGGTTCACATCGTCTGACTTGGGTTGCATTAATGCATTTTGAACATCTTTGCATGTTCCCTTATCCAACCCAACTCACTAATTTCCTCCTCAAAACGTTTTCATTTATTTATTTTCCAAAACTTGTAATTGAGTTATTATTCATCATAGTTTTAAGATTGAAACTCGCAACATCTACTCTAATAATGTCCTTAATAAACTCTTCTCACCACCTCTTCTACTTATGATATCACAATTATCCTATTCATGCAAGATCATTCGCAACACATAATAAAATCCCCACATATAAGTGACATGCCATTATAGTAGGGTAATTTTCACCATTATGTCGTTAGCAATGATAAGTTGAAAAAACCCCAAAAAAAAATATAACATCAATAATATTTTTCCCTAATAAGAAAGAAAAATACCAAACATATAACCTAAAACTAATATCTAAACTAACATTAGCATTAAAATATAAATTCATAAACCCTAATTTATCATAATAAAAACAATTTTCCTAAACTCGATAAACAATATTTTATCCATACTCTAGTTTCAAATAAAAACTATGAAGATGCTCTCTTCTAAATTTTTGTATTGATGTAGCCACCGAAACACTTGGGGTTATGAGCATAGCATAAGCGGTGAACACAAGCCTCGCTATAATGGGGAGAGAAGTAATGTAAAACAAAATTTCATTAGAAATTGTACAAATCTATTCAACGCATAATAATATAAACCATCATGTTGCCACTATTGGAAGTTGAAAGAGTAAATAAGGGAGTAATGAATAAACTAGAAATTTCAGTGAGAGGTGATGACAATATTAAGAAGAGGAGGGAGTATGTTGAAAGCAAAATTAAGAGTTGTGGTGTTGTTGTCATAAGTGTTACTGAAAAAATTGATGTTATGAGTGTGAAAGATGTGAAGGCCAACCATCGAGTTCTCTTATTTTTTGTTTTTATATCAAGAAAAGGTGAAAGAGGGAAAGAATTAATTTTTTTTTGATGGCATCACACTATAATATAATAGCAAGAGATCATCCATAATGATCACTAAGCTAACTAGAGTATCCCAACTGTGAAAAGGCAATTATTCATCGTCCACCATTGGACAAAATACAATTATAAATTGAATTTTCGAAGAAAGTTATGCACCCTCCAACCATTAGAGTAGATATGAAATTATACTAACTAGTGAGAACGGTAAAGGAAATGGCAAAAGATCTACTTGTTGGTTTTAATTGTTCAGTTTTTTTGTCTTATCGGTTCTCTTTTAAATATTAAAAGATATTTAATAACAACTCTGGTTTGCAACAATATCAATGTTTGATAAGACTCGAGGGAGTGATGAGATGCAGAGTGTTTATTTCCCCTTGTAAATTCAATGATTCCAGTGTGCAAACATAAGAGTTGTGAAATTTACCATACGTCTAGAAAATGATGATATGTTGTAAGTAGAAGATAATATGAATTGCAAACAAAAACACACCTACGTGATGCCATATAAGAAAATTTGAATGCTCCTTCCATGTAGACATGAATGTAATAACAAATTGAGCAATTGTAAATAAATTTATTCAGTTTCAATTCATTGTTATAGAGATAAAAGAAGGTGAATGTATTCATCAAGATCCATCATGATTACATAGTGAAAGTCAACATTCCAATTTTTTTATAATTCAACATCATGATTACACAAGAGAAACGCAAGATTCAAAATTTAAGTAGAAATTTAGAAGACATGAATTCAAATGAAATACAATAATCCATCCTACAATTGTTGTTGCAGCATCATCATGACAAGGAGCTGCAACTCTACAAACCTCATTTGAGGTATTTTTCTTCATGATTATAATATTTTCCTTATATTTAATGGTCACATTTTATGTTCATATTAGTGCATGTTGTATGACTTTGTTTCATTGGATTTGAGGCAAAAAATACATGCTAGTTGAAATTTTTTTGTTAAAGTAGAATGCAAAGTGATAATGTATTATTTTATATGTATACTATGTTGAGGAGAATTTGATTTGTTTTTTAAACTTTGTTTTATTTTTTATTTTTTTTATTTTTTTTAGTGTTTGGCATGTGATGAGATTCTGTGGATTATTTGAATAGCAAGATATATTGTACAGATGTAAGAAAATGTGAAGGGATACGAAGACATAAAAGTAAAGAAACATAGTAGAACATAGTGAAATGTAGTGGACGTGTAAATATGGCAGTCTTATTTACAAAACATAGGTAACCTAAAAAAAATGTACATGGAAAACATATTGATTGATATCAAAGTAGAAGTACGTTAGGGAAATGCATATTTGTGGTCCAAGGGCCTGAAAATAAATTTATGTCTAGAAAGAAGAAAGGGCATGTAGGTTTTGCATTTTTTTCTTTTTTTGTGGGTGCACAAAAAGTTGACAAGGTAGTCAAAGTAAGTCGTAAATACAAGGTGATGAGTGGCACCTACAACAGAATTTGAGATCTAGGGATGGGATATGCCCGAGGTTCTGTGCTTGCCAAAAATACATTAGTTGCAATATTTTTGTTAAAGTAGAATGCAAAGTGATAATGTATTATTTAGTATGTAGAATATTTTGAGGACAAATTGATTTGTTTTTTAAACTTTGTTTGTGATCTATTAAATTTTATTTTTAAGTGTTTTGGATGTGATAAGATTGTGTGGATTATTTTTATAGCAAGACATGTTGTACAGATGTAAGAAAATGTGAATGGATACGAAGAAATAAAAGTAAAGAAACATAGTCGAACATAGTGAAACGTAGTGAACATGTAAATATGGAAGTCTTATTTACAAGATATAGGTAAACGAAAGAAAATGTGCATGGAAAACATATTTATTTCTATCAAAGTATAAGCACATTATGGAAAGGCATATTTGTGGATCAAGGGCATGAATATAATTTTTTATCCGGCAAAAGAAAAGGGCATGTAGGCTTTGCATGTTTTTTTTTTTTTTTGCACAAAAAGTTGACAAGGCAGTCAAAGTCAGTCATAAATACAAGGTGATGAGCGGCATCTACAACACCATTTCAGATCTAGGTGTGGGAAACACGCGGGGTTGCGTGCTTGCCAAGTCGTTCGAATATATTTTGTTGAATCTCTTTCATGTGTATGGATGCGGATATTCATGAAAGCCTTTATCCTGTGAAGTAGTTGAAGAGTTGGTTTCATGCGATATAGAGGCAAATTGTGAGGTTGTAAGAATATTTATTGTATTTCATGAAGAGCGACCTCTACTTGATGTATTTCATGGTAGTGGTTGTATATTTGGGAGACACAATCCATGTCCATCTGTTTTATTTCAAAAGAACAAGTAGTTTATAAGTAAATTGAAAAGGAGTTGAAGTGAAGGGGATATATAAAGGAGTAATAGAAACTATTGAAGCTGAAATTAACAAGAGACAAAATGGAACATGTGTAAGAGAAGTGTAGAGGTAGTTGAATCCCCAGTAAGGGAAGCCTTTATGGATTGTGTTGAAAAGATATTGAGGCAAGGTATGCCTCTTCGTTTTTCTATGAATGACATAAGTATTATCTTGCATGCGTGAGTAGAGACTAAAGGTAAAATCTGGCAAGATGCATAGATCGCACACTGATCTACCTCTAGATATAGTTGTGAAGGTCATACCTTGGCGATTGATATTTCCAATGTTGATTGTTTCCTTATGGAGGGTCATTCATTGCGACTTATGGATTGTTAAGCCCCATGCCATTCGAAGTGGTATTTATGTGCGATAACCTCTTGTTATAGGGGAAATTGGCACATACTTTGGGTATGAGGCATCCCATGGTGGACCTTTGTAGTGAATGAAATCGACACCAACAAATGTTGGTAGGTTGGGGGTTTAGAAGTAGTTTTATAAATAATAGCAACAACTTTTCCAAGTGCACCATTAATAAGGCATGCTTGAACCCATAGATTGCTTGTTAAAATAATTTGTTTTCCGATGCATAGGATCACTTTTGCATCAACTTAATCCTCTTCTTGGGTAGTGTATGACAGTTGTTTCCTTTGCTCGGTATAGCAACGTGCAACTGGGATGTTCAATTTTTTTAACATGTTTTTGTTGTGTAGTGCGAGAGATTCATTTGTAGCATAAAGATGCATAAAATTGTGAAATGTTTGTTGTTCTTCGTGTAAGAGGATGTATTTTGTACGCATCATGAGCATCTTCCAATCATCCATTATAGGGGCTTCATTTCGAAGGTTGGAGTGGAGTTGGTGAAATGAAACTTGTTCATGGTTTGTACCTTGCTGCAGAAAGGTAGTTGAGAGTGTGACAATTGTATCAAAACTCCTCCATAGAGCATTTCTAAAAGACATCCCCACATATATTGGTGTATCTTTTACTGGTGGCAGTTCACCAAGGTCACTGACAAGTATTATTGAGAGTCCACCAAATGGAGTGGTTTTATTGGGTGGGAAAGACTCGTGTAGACGTTCATCAATTTGAGAAAGCATCTTAGGGCCAACGAAGCTCATTCCATAAATGAGAATGTATTTGATATTACGAATCTATTATTGGAGATTAGGAGAGATTGGCCTTTCAAAGGCTGCATGGAGGAGACAGGGATGAGAAGGGTAGAGCGTATTGTTAGTGAATTTATTTAGAAAGCCGCAACACTAGTTGGAGCAAGAAAGAGTAGAGGGCTTTCTTTGTTTGTAGATTTAGCTAGGAACATATCTTTGAGGTAGTTAATCATGAAATATTTTCCAGTCCCAGCAATACCTTGGATGATCATATTTAGTGTGATGGACGTGTTGTTTGAAAATTGGGAAAGTATGATATTGAAAGTGACTAGTTGGCTTGGGGAAAAGGAGGTAATGGAGAGGGTATATGGTATATTTTTATGGAGGAGCGGTTAAATTCCATGAAGCAAATAACGGTCTATTGCAAGTATGAAGGGATAAGAGAATGGGTCTAATTACTATTTGTATCAAAGTCACAGTGGCCAAGCATGTCAAGGTCGTCAAGGAGGATGTCATTACCTGGGTGGAGTTGAGAAAGGAATCGCCATTCATCCATTTCCATAGAGTAGTGGTAATGCATTTCAAGAATATCGGCATCGTCAGAGTCAAAGGGAGGTGGTTCTTCAAGTGCACGATGGACAAGCCATGCACGATATGTGTGTTTAATTTGTTGCCAATGTGCAATAATTTCCTCGTCACTTAAACCAATGTCATTAAGAAGGTTGTGAAAAGGTCAATAAAAGAGTAGTTCACTCCACTAGAATTCCACATAATAGTTTGCATCTAGATATGGGATGGAAGTGTACCGAGGTAAGATGCATACAACCATGAGAGGGAGGATAGGTTTCCATGGTGATGTTTTTTGACAAGAGGAGAATGACCAACAATGTGCGACTTCAATAAGGGATAATGACTCAAGTGAAGGAGATATTTGCATGTATGAAGTGATGAAGGGTGTTGTTGGTTGTTGGCGATCCAATTGATTTGCAACACGTTTGAAAAATATTTTCTTGACATTGAGGGAGACAAAAGAGTGACTACATTTTGTGAGGGGGGGAATTTTGGAGCATGTGGCATGTTTCTTGTGCACCAATGTCCCTATCAGAAATTACTTCAGTTAGGAGTTTGCGGACGACGACAACTGTAGGGGCATCAAGAGTAGATATTTGTGCAAGGCGTGATAGCATTTGGTGGTATCTTTCAAACTCTAACTCTTCTTTTGCTGCATATTTAGAAATGTAGTTAAAGACAACATGACGTGATAGGACAGGTTGGAATTCAATGTTGGCCCTCCAAATAGTAAGCATGTGAAGGTTGTGTGTTTTAATCTTGTCATCATTCCTAGTAGGGCTATATTTTTTTCAGCCAGATGCATCCATGTGGATGGAAGAGGATTCGTGTAGCTCCCAAGGGACTACATAGTAGCAAAATGTAGCAGTGTTATTTTTGCAAAGACATGTGGAGGAATGACAATTTGTGTGTCACTGGACACAGTTGACAAGATCATCATATTCTTTTATCTCGTTTGAGGTGAGGATCTCAATTGTTGCAAGAATGAAAGGATTACGAAGCATTGATCGATGTATTCTTGGATTTCTATGTTGGAGGGATCGAGGGTTCCAAACAGTTCCATATGAATCAAAGAAAGACTTGGAATTAGAAATGTTGTATTCGTCAGTCCAGTTAAGGTTGTCCATGTCAAGTGCATTTTCGAACCATAGGAAACCATGTATATGTGCAGATCCTCTATGTTACCATTCATACCTGAGAAAAATAGCATAGAGAAAGTAATATTGTTGCATGAAAACATGTACATAAACCCTGAAAGGAAATTAATGGTTGAGTAATACTTGCACCATTATTAATTTACATGGAATCCTTTTAGTAAGACCTCTTCTAATAATATTGTGAATCTGCAGTGGATGTATTGAGATGCACAATGTGGGTTTGCAACAATGTTTTGGATTATCCAATGAGGTTGATCATGTGCATTGGATGGAGGAGCAGAAGGCATGGCCATGTTCAGGTCATTCCATTTGGTATCGGTTGCACTTAGTGTTAATAAGAAGCTAGGGCTTCCCAATTGAATGATAATGTCACCGATTTCCCCTCGAGCCTTGGTCCAAAAATAACAGCTCCCTCTGAGCGAAGCACCGAATCACATAATTTGATCTGGAATTTTTGAAGGAGGAAGTTGGTGGAGGTTGTCACGAAGGTCTTCAACAGTTGTTGGTAAGGTATTTGTAAGGTCCCTTTTAATGAATACATAATTTGTTGATTGACTATGATTCCACGTGATAAGGTTGTATAGGTAGTAGCGGAATATAGGATGTTTTCCAAATCTATTGTCACGGTAGTGCATTAGGTGCAAAGTGTATTCTTACATATCAACTTGTATGATTCTTGGTTGTTTTAACATGATATACCTGTGGGGAAGAGGGTGGGGGAGGCCATGGAGAGGAGACCCTCGGTGTTGTATTCATTGACTAGATAGAGTCCAACAAAATGCCATTGAAGTGAATGGGTGGGAGTGGAATTGGAAGACATTACAAAGGAAAATTTTTCATCAATCTCAATTTTGGTGTTTGGTAGTGTTGATACAAATGAGGATGGATGAAGGTCAGATGGGCAGGGTTGGAAAAGGTCAGGATCAGGAAGTTCAAGAAGGATTTCTTGGGGTTCATATGAAGTGGTGGTGACATGACATAGATAAGGGGAAACATCAGTTAGGAGTTCAGGAAAAGAAAATAGTTCACATGGATTTACATGGACATCCTTGTAGTAGGGATAATTTTCTATTTTGTATTACGAAGCTGACAGAACTCATGACCTGCTGACAAAAAATTCATAAGTTGTGTGTCCAGGACTGCATTTAGTAATGACAAGAATATCTGTATCTGTGAGCATGTGTGGAAGAGAGTTGGACATAGTAGTTATATCTTGAGGGAAGAAAATGGTATGGCCTGAATATTTGTACTAGCCTCCACGTGCATGGGTCACTTGAAGAACTGGGTTGACACGTGCAATAAGCATATCATCAACTTGAGTCAAGCAAGAGAGGACATGTGGTTTTTCTCCTGGCTCCATGTTGTTCGATAAGGAAAAACGGTGGGCAAATTGTTCTGAAGCACAGTGGCAACAGGTGCTAACACCACAATGAAATTTTGTTTTCATGGATGGGTAAGATTCGTTACAGATGGAGCAGGTTTGTAAGGGGATAAGTGTGTCTATTATGTGATGGAAACGATGGTGTGATTTATGGAGAGGATCATTGTACATGCAATATTTAGGAGTTGAAGCGGAAGCAACTTGGGGGGATGGTTGTATACAGAAGGTGGGAGGTGAGAAAATTGAATGGTTAGGAGAAGTTTGGGAAGTGGGTGAAAATGGAGGTGAGAAAAAAAATAGTGGTTTGGATGGAAGGGGAGGAAGTTGGATTTGGGAAGGTAAGGGAGTTTCAGCGAGAATTGTTTGAGAAGAAGTGGTGTGCTGATTGTTGTAGATTAGGCAACATCGTGTGTTTATTCCATCCTTGTTAAGTGTGTAACGCCTTTGTTGACGTGCCTTCCTTACGTCATTCTCGAGAGTAGTTTGCATAGCTATCCAAACAAGGTAAGTATTGTTAAAGGCGATGCATAAGTGAATTTTGTACAAAGACAAGTAAATAGTGTATATAGAAAACAAAGTGTCGGTATGATGAAAGCAAAAGACAATTATATTTATTCCAATTTGCAAGATAAACAAAGTGAATAAAAAAAATTTAAATGTGAAAGCAAGCATGTACCTTTGCAATTAAACAATCAATATATAGGATGGGGATAGTGAGGATATATACAAGGCATTTTCTAAGTTGAGAGAGAAGGATGTTTTTTTTTCCCTTTGTTTGTCCAAGGTATCAAGTTATTTGGTTTTTAGTTTTCTCCAAAAAGGAAGCAATGAAGCATTTGGTGTAAGTGTTGTATGAAGGTGATAAGCAAGGGAAGGATGTGTTGGAGTGCTAGGTTGTTGTTTTTTTTCTGCATTGAATAAGTCGAGTGGAAGTTTATTGCAAAGCATAGTATAAGGTAATTTGTATTTTATTTTGCTGAGAAGATTTCGTGTTATAAAGAAAATGGTGAAAATGAAATATAGGTGCAACAAGATTATGTCTTAAATCATTGTGTTTTGAATTATAACATTGCATCTTCAATTATATCATTGGTTGGTGGAATGTTGAATTGAATATTAGTTGTATTAAACATTATATGATCATGTAAGTTTGTTTTTTATCAAAAAAAGGTTAGTTTTGTATTACATTAGTATGAAAAGTAGTAACTATGTATGATTTCCTTATTAGAAACATATTCATATCCATATGTGTATTTGAAATATGTGAATGTGGTACAAAGCACATGAAAGAATCAAGAAGGCCATAGTAATGCATGTGAGCTAACACCCATGTATTTATATAGAAAATGTATAGGAGTAACAATTATTGTCGTAGCCGAATTTCAAAAAAAGTAGTAGCAATAGAGGCATAGGAAGATAACTTAAATAAGGCATGCAAAGTTGTACAAGGGTATTGTGTTCATAGACTAGTGTAGATGGAGAAAGAAGTTAGGAAAAGGGAAAAGGAATGGTGATGTAGGGAAAGGATTTGAAAACCAAAATATGGCTTTGATAGTAGCCGAGGGGAAGAAAACAAAGGTTACAGGTGTTCCATGAAAAGGGTGTGCAAAAGGAAGGCACAGTTTCAACAAAAGGGAGGGGCAACAACGATGCTTAAAGCTAACGAGTGAATTTTTTGGAAGGGGTAGAATTGCATTTCATTTCATGCAGGATAAGGGTAGATGAAAAGGGGTAAGGGAGTTCTTTAGAGTGCATGAGGGTTGGTCAAAGGCATTCAATCCCATTGAAAGTGTTTGTTCTCATCAAAAGTGTGAATAGGAAGTGGCGACATTTTATCGCAGAAGTGATGTTTCGGACAGTTTCGGGCTCGCTTGAAAGGAGGTGAAGGTACTTTGCTTAGATGCCCAAGGGTTTAGTTGCAACATCATTGAATGCGACGACATTTTCCAAATTCCCTTTGTGATCATGAAATTCAAGTCGAAGTACATAACGATAGTCACATTCAAGGAAGATACCATTGCATTTTGTGCAATGCCACATGTTGTTAGATTGTTGGATAGTTTTTTGCATGAATTACATGCCATCTATGTTAAGTGGGCATGTGAGGAAGTAAAATATTTCCAGGCCAATTTTTGTAGCAGTAGCATGGACGACAACCCACAGCGCTTTCTCATACTGAGGAAACTCAGAAAATTCAGAAATTGTTTTTCCTTTGAGGGGCTTGCTAGGGGTGCATATGTATTTTCAACTTAGGGAAGGCGAGGATACATTAAAGCCCTTTCTTTGGAACCATTGTTGGATTTTGCGTGTTTTAACAATATCTGGGTCTTTAAGAAGGGAAGTGGTGGGATAGATCCATTGAACTCAATGACGCCACCCCCTTTGATTACAAGGATCGAAGTGGCCCCCAAGGCAATGAGGTCAGAAATTTTGCAGGCTTTGACATGGAAGTGTGAGCTCCATAAGGTGACATCAATGTTGCAACCGGACATGTCACGCAATGTGATTGTTTTCCTAGGAGTTTTTGTGCCATCACGTCGGCATAAGACCATTGCAGGAGAAGTTGCACTAACAAGACCAATAACATCAACAATTGAGTTGATAGTTGCACTCTTGACTGAATTGATCAGGATGAGATGAAATTTATTAGGAGGTATTGATTAATCTTCATGTATGGACTCAGTCACAGTCGATGCAGAGAAGAATAGGATTTTGAATGGGAAGTTAAGATGATTGTAGCAAGGATTAGGAACCTTTATGGTGTCGTTTGTTACTATGTAGAGATGAACAACTTGAACAAGAGAATTTAGAGAGTATGTTGAGTCGTTGAATGCAGATACATGGATTTCGTCATCTTCATCTAGAAGGTAAAACCCGAGAGATTTCCCAGTGCCACGTGTGTTGTTGTATTGGCGTAGTGGTGTTTTGCGAGGACCCTGCCTTGTATGGACCAATATTTTCGCGTTGAGTTGAGTGCCTTGAAAGGTATATTTGTTGGAGTAGAGTGTTATCCATAAGAGAGGCTACAATTTTGTCCCCTATTGGGGAATTTGAAGGCAAGGTAGAGGCATTTGTTGAGGTTGAGGTGGCATGGAGTACTTGTTCGGCAGGAAGAACAAGATTGGTTGGATCGCTAATTAGAGGTGTTGCATGTTGGATAATTTCAAGTTCAATGACACGAAATGACATACAAGAAAGTATAATTGTGAGAGAGGAGGAGAAAAGGAAAAGAAAAAGAAAATATAGTAATTGGAGAAAGAGGATACAAACAGAAAGGAATTTGAGGAAGGTAGGAGAGGAAGTTGAAACATACAAAGATTGATGGAAGGATGGGCGACGACCTTTTTTTAAGAGCACAACGGAGCCAACTTGAATTTCCCCATATGTTTCAAGGGAATTATGCATTGAAGGTAGCACAACCACATGTTTGTGAGTTCCATCAGAAATTGAGAGACGGTACCGAGGGGTTGCGCCCTACCTGGGAAAATATGCTCGATAGAAACAACTTGTAGGATTGGTTATAACTTAGTAGAACCACCCATAAATAGTGAAAGTGCATTGCTAGTCAAAGTTGGATCCATTATGCTTTGAATTTTCATTGGAAAAGAGGAACTACAAGAATATTTGAAATGTAAGTCTATAGGAACATAAGAAAATGTTGTAGAAAGGTGTAGGAGAAGGCTACAATATGAAACTTGAAAGACATGAAGGAACATTTTGAAGCAAGAAGTGTGAAATATATAGAAGTATGGGGAAATAAAGTGGACAATATTGGAGGTGACATTAGAAGCGAAGAGGTTGCTAGACAGATATGTTTTTTCATTAGTGCAAATGTATGTGGAAAGAAAAAAAAATATGTGTAAACAAAAGGAAAAAATAAGTATAGCTCCTATTCTGAAATGGGTTTATTTTAGTGAAGGATAGGTTTGGAGGGAAGAGAGGAAGGGTTAGGGAGGTTGTTTAGTGTATTTAATAAACCTGAATTTATTTGAGAGCATGAATCAAAGTATTTGTTTTTCAAATTATAAGTAGTATGTGTTTGTAGATTAGCATGCCTAGTTTTGTTTTTTTGCTTGAAGTCTCTAAGATTCTTCAAGATTTTATTTATGGTATGACATGTGTTACCTAGGATCGGTTGCATCATTTGTAGATGAGAGGGGAAATGCAAGCACATTTGAAATGTAAGCATATAGGAGCATAAGTAGATTTTGTAGTGGGCAAGAATGGAGGTGATAGTAGAAGCAAACAGATTCCTATACATATATGTTTTGTGATTCTTGCAACTGTAAGTGGGAAGAAAAATGTTTTTGGCATGAACAAACAAAAAATAAGTATAGTTCCTATTATGAAATGGATTTATTTGAGTGAAGGATAGGTTTGGGGGGAAGAGAGAAAGGTACAGAAAGGTTGACTGATGTATTTAGTAAAATTAAAAGTATTGGTGAGGGAAAGAGACTCCACTAGATATGTGCTTTTAATATCACTTGGGATGGCTATGTAAATAAATTAAGTCATTTTCTATTGGTGGAATTTGAAGGAAAGTAGTGCGACATAAACCCAGGGATCGTTCACTCCAATGATGCTCATATTCACCATAGATTTTATGAATGGCATGGAAAATACCATGCTTCTTGTGTATTTTTAAATAAAATATTTGGAAAAATGGTCTCCCTAAATCCTTCGATCCTTGAGGGTGACATTTCCATCCATCACAATGGAAAAGTAAGTCAAGTAGGAAGAAATGCTCAAACAATTAGGTTGTTCAAATTTTTAGTCACCCATAAATTCTGTCATATCAGGTGGTGGCTAAATGATGTTAGATAGCCTTCAAGAAACAATTTCATTGCTAAAATTTCTGATGCTTAAAGTCTTTTGATAAAATCCTATCCTTTGGACAATCGTCACTGCTTTTCCCCCTTTTCAACTCAGAATTTATGTTGTCATTACATGAAGAAAAAATGTTGCAAGCACCATTTTTCCCCTTTCCTTTTCTTCAAAAACCCTTTGATAAAGCTTAAAAACCCTTTCTTAGCCTTATCGAAACCCCAAAAAAAAAAAAAAAAAAAAAAACCTTTGAAAATCATTCAAAATCCATAAAAATCAAATTTTTATGTACTGTAGACTTAAGCCCCCTTGGGAAAAGTCTTTAACCCCCCTCTCCTTACACCTAGGTGCCAGGACCAAGCGCTAAAATCTTCTAAGCGCTTACTGCATTACCTCATGCCTATTAGCCCTCATCCACAATCCCCCGATCATATGGCTTTCCATATAACCTGTGGCCCTGCAAATCGGGCGCCAAGCCATTTTTAAATTTTTAATATATCCGCCCGAAGTATAAAACCTTTGGTTTTATATTATTTTAACGTTTTTGTTTATATTTATAAATTACCGCCGGTACGAAATTTAAATCACTCCGCTCCGTCAATCTAATCTGAAGATCGGACGGCACGGAATTCATCTCCCCGGTGGTCCCCGCCAACCACTCACTGTCACGAAAACCACGTGATATCCATCGCACCGCTTTTTGAGCGCAGGCGGTTTTTCCCGATTGACAGCGATTCCATACACTGGCCGACGCATGTCCTGGGCACCGTTCACAAAACCGCCATCCATCGCGCGTTAAATATCAGACGTGGACCCGCCGCGATATTGATGCGCGCCGTCCGATCTGAGGCTGCCCATCGGATGGCGATCGCTCACTAAAGATGCCCACACAATAACCAAGCTCCAGCGCATCGATAACGGAATCTCCGCCATCGATCTAATCTGTAGATCGACGGCCCAAAATTCATCGCCCGTTTTCTCCGTTTTGACTTTCCACCTACGCTCTTGACCATCGATTTCGCGCAATCGATGTCTCCAATTCAAATCCTTCTTCCGCTCTCCTCTGACCTCTCTCGATCAATCTCAACCGTTGGATGATGCCATCCAACGGCCATGCTTCCTCCACATGCCTTCTGAAGTAGTTAGCCCATGCACGTGGGATTTTATTATATTTGTTTGTATTTTGCAAGGTTAAATGGTTTTCTCGCCATTTCTGAAGAAAATTCAGAAGTAGAAGGTGACGATCCTCCCGCCTCTGATTCATCAAAGAGGATCATTCGCGGGGTTTCAAAGTCATGTTTTCATCAAAGACCCATGAGGCATTGATGCCATATCATCCCTGCGCAACCCTGCACACTAGCAAAAACGCATGAATCAAGCACAATCAGAGAATATCAGTGTCAAAGGCAAAAGGGTACCAGGACAGAAATTGAAGACAAATCTACGGGGATTACGGCCAACAAATGATTATCATAAGCCCGATTCCCGATTAAAACACGGTTAAAGAGGAAAATCATAAAATTTCATCAGACGGAAAGTTTCCACCGCCACAGCTGGGGCTAATTGAATCCCCTAGCTGCCACAGGGTCACCCACAGCCTCAAATCAATCAAAAGGAGGCCAAAGTTATTACCAGACAGGATATGTTTTGTATCAATACAACTGAACAATTATTTCAACCATAGGAACTTATTGTAGCTGTCAGCAGAAGTTATTGCCAAGATAACAAGAAGCCTTGAAGTCAACAAACTCTTTCCAGCAAGCCTAATAGTTAATGTAAACCAATTAATACAGGGGAAATATCAAAAAACTTCTCTATTGAGCCCCTCAAAGGCCGAGAGACAGTGCACTGTATTGATTGAACTTAGAAGATATTTTATCCCATTTCACCTCCTCATTCTTCTATAAATACTTCTGTAGCAGATGAGGAGTGGGTTGGTTGATCACTAGTTGTAACATTGGAACTCTTTGAAATAATACATAGTCTGTTGAAGTTGAAGAAAAAATTGAAGTCTTGGAAGCCCTGATGATGTTGTTGCATGCTTGTGATTGAGAAGGCTCTATCATTGGATCCATGAGCTTGGCTGTTGGTGAAGTATTTTGAACTGTTTAATGTTTTTCCCCTGTTTTCATTATGTTTCATAAATTCTTACTACAGTAGGTTGAAATTTTTACGCTAACAAATGACTCCTGGAAGCACCTTATACCTGTTCATCCTTCACTGTTTTATGTTTTCTTCTGTTGAAGTATTTTAGAGTCTTTAATCTCTCTCTTTAGTCTTCATGCTCGTTCATTTCCTTAATAGTTCGAATAGTTGGTTTCAGCATGATTTATGGTTTTCCCTGCTTGTCTGCTGCCACTTAAAAACTGTTATTGAAGTCTCCCTTTGAAGTTTCTTGTTTATAGTGAATCAAGGAGGTCTGTTCCGATCTTGCCCTTTGTCCTTGCTTAAACAATTGCCTTGAAGGTCTTTATAGTTGTAATCATAGATGAGTTAGGTGTTCCCTCTTCTATGACTGTAGTTATGAGTGAATCTTTTATGTTTTCTAAATCATTTGAAATAAAATCTTTGAGGAAATAGGGTGTTCCCCGAATCTTAGATTTCATTTCAAAAGTTGTCTTGAAGTCATTATTTGCTTAAAGAGTGTTTGTAGAATTTATGGTTAGCCCTGTTTATCAAATATTTCTGTATTGTTCAAGTTATGTTTTCAAGTTCCCTTCATTGAGAATTAAACTTCTCTTTCCAAATCATTGATGTCCATCTCATTCCAAAACTAAAGGATCCTGTGGCCAAGTTAGATTTTCCCTCTAATATCCCATATCCATTGATGAGTATGTTATGACCTCCTCTTGACTCCATTGCCCAACGAACCCGATGTTCCTTCATTCTATATGTCTTTCCTAGGCCTTTCATGTTTTGTTGTATCAATTCAACCAAACAAACAAACACATGCACTTAATAACTAGTCTAAAATCCATATTCTAAGCACACAAAATAAACCTTTGCAAACAAATATTTGAGAGATCCATCTCTGAGAACAGGAGGACTAGATCCTGGAACTCTAAATATTGGTTCTGATGATGCCTTGTCTTTTGATTTGCCAAACTATCAAAACAAGGGACACCAACACAAACATAACTAATCACACATTATTTTCACTTGAACATTTGGAAAAATACTTCACTACTAACAATAATTACTAGGCGTGGAAATTGTTTTTTGCTAAAGATGCCATGATACTAACAACAATTAACAATGTTAAGCATTAAAGGGAAAAACAATTTCATTTTTTTTTTGTGCTAAAAGTAGAATTTTGCAAGAGTATCTCCTTCACGATATGCAGGATATATAAAGGAGTTTAAATTGGGAGAGGTGACACTTGAGATGTCTTACGAGTCATAGCCAACAAGACCTTGCCAAGTGTGCATGACTACATGAAAAAATCATGGCCAATTAATGCATGTTGTAGAGCTATGTTAGTGACAAATAACACATGTACCCTTGATAGTTGCATGCTTTCATTTTAAAAACCAAATAAAATTCTAAGAATGATGTTTATGTAAAAATTATATAAATTATGTGTTATATGTCCAAGATTCTCCTGATCTCACACAATTTTAACTTCATACAAAATACATAATCTATTCCACCATTGATCATTTGCGGAAATTAAATCAAGATTGCAATGCACACATGAAACAATAAAAATTCACACACATTAACACAGTTGTTTAATGGGAAAGCCTGAAGCTGAAAACCCCAACTATCTGTATATAATATATGTCATAGAGATCATCTAAAAATCCTCATACAAAGCTGATCATATCAAGCTCTCAGTACAATACAATCGCTACACACTAATCAGGCCCGATCTTGCAAATCCATGCACCGATCTTTGCCACCTGCTAGCCTGCCTCTACTGCGCAATCCCTGCTGAAGAATGGCTCTAAATGAGTTCGAATTTCTCCAACCTTGCTTACACAATCCTCACTGGCATCTACACTGAGTGTTGGATGCAATCAATGCATCACTATAGTCACAACTGATAGTCTATCTTGCCCTTTCACCTATCTCTCCACTGGTCTCCACTGAAACTGTCATGCACTGTAATTAACTGATGTATTGTTTAGTTGATTAATGAGTTATTATTTAGTGAATTAATTAACTAATTAATTCACTCCACTCTCACTAGTGTATCAATCAGTTAGACTAGATACAACTAGCTCAACTGAGTCTAACTGAGTTAAACTACATACAACTCCATAACTACCTCTTCCAACTGTGTCATAACTCTGCCACTTGAGTTCTAACTGAGTCCTCCATGCAATAGCTCCAGTAAACCCTCAGGAATAGCGTAATTCCTTCTGTCAGCTGTTGTGCCACATCTGTGCACTGAAATATAGTGCTCCAAGAGAATAAGATAATGTTTAGAGTCCAAATATTATTAAGAGCTAATAATATCTGACATATCTATTTTTAGACTGGCAATCTAAAAATAGACTCCGTCCAAAATGTCTAACAATAGAAGTCCATCTATTTTTCCAACTTGACCAACCATCCACAAATAGCATCCTGCAACTCATAAAATATGATAGACATGTCTAAAAATAGACATAGTCTAAAAATATACTTTGCGCCAAAAATAGCCTGTGGGCCCACTTAGTGAACACAACTCTTTTCACTAAGCTCATCATCTTGTTGAATCTCAACACTCCCTCTCAACAAGATAGGTATTATCTTCCACCCCGATCCTGTCTCTATGGTATTCGAATTTGCTCCTGGTGAGTGCCTTCGTCAGAATATCTGCATCCTGATCCTCCGTAGGAATGTAAGAAAGAAACATGATCATCCGCTGCACACAATCTCTGATATGATGGTACTGGATGTCAATATGTTTAGATATATCATCAAACACTGGATTAACCGAGAGTTTAATGCAACTCTGATTATCACAATATATCACAGTAGGATCCAAATGAGAACCGAACAAACCGACCAGGGTCTTCCTCATCCATATAGCCTCGCATGCAGCCAAACTTGCTGCCATGTACTCGGCCTCCACTGAAATGAGTGCCACGGATCTTTGTTTCCTGTTGTACCAAGCAACTGTCGTAGATCCGATACTGAAAATCCCTCCAAATGTGCTCTTTCTGTCTGTTGGGCTTCCTGCCCAATCTGCATCCGTGAAGCCATGTAGCTTCACCTCATTCGACTGTCTGTACCACAATCCATACCCAGATGTGCCCCTGAGATACCTCACGACATGCTTGCCTGCCTTCCAAAAGAGCTTGGTAGGCTTAACCGTAGCTTGTGAAATATGGTTCACCGCATAGCATATGTCTGATCTTGTATTGACTAAATACATGAGCGAACCAACCAACTGTCGATAAACAGTGGCATCCACTACCTCTGCCGATGTAGCATCCTCCTTCCTCCAACCACCAGGAATAGGAGTGTTGATAGGCTTGCAGCCTTGCATGTGAAACTTCTCCAGTATCTCTCAGGCATACTTTCCTTGAGACACAAACAGTTCACCTTTCTGCAGCCAAATTTCCAATCCCAGGAAATAATGAAGGAGGCCCAAGTCCTTCATCTCGAACTCCTTTGCAAGATCTGCCTTGCATGAGTGTATCAACAGTTCATCACCCGTTAGTATCAAATCATCTACATAAAGTAAAATGATCAAAAGCTTACCCTCTACCACAATTTGGTATAGGTTCGGATCCGCCTCACTCTTGGCGAAACCAAGTCTGGTGAAATAACTTTCTATCCATGTGTACCAAGCACGAGGTGCTTGTTTCAGCCCATACAGCGCTCTTTTGAGCTTGCACATATGTGACTCGCTGCTAAAGATTTTGAATCCTTCAAGCTGCTCAATGTACACCTCCTCCTCAATTATTCTGTTGAGGAACGCAGTCTTCACATCCATCTTATGAATGTGCCAACCCATCTGCGCTGAGAGAGCAAGGATGGTCCGTATGGAAGAATACCTTGCGACAGATGCAAAGGTTTCTTCATAGTCTATCCCCTCGATTTGTGAGAAGCCTCGGGAAACAAATATTGCCTTATACTTCTCAACGCTCCCATCAGCATCTTGCTTCACTTTGTAGATCCATCTCGAACCTACCACTGATTTCCCTTCCAGCCTTGGGACAATCTCCCATGCATTGTTTCTGACAATCGAATCATACTCTTCCACCATGGCATCTACCCATGTGGGATCCTCCACAGCTTCCTCGAAAGACGATGGCTCTGTCACGATACACTTGCTCATCAGAGCCATGTATCCAGTAAATCAGTCAGGTGACTGTCTCTATCTGCATTGTGATGTAGGAACTCCTACATTCTGCACTGCATCAATATTCAGTCGCTCAACTTCTGTAGTGCACTTCCGCCCTCTGATGTTTGGCGTTGCATGAGTGGTTTCTTCCACTCCATGAACCTCCTCTTGTGGCTGATCCACATCTTGAGGCTCATATTTAGGAACAAGTAGCTCCTCCTCTGCATGCAAGTGTAGCTCCCTCTCAAGCGACAACTTCATGGCTTTCTCCTCATGAAATTTTATATCCCGTCGCACGACAGTCATCCGACTATCTGGAAAATACACACGATAATTGTGGGGCGTTTCTATGTACCCCACAAATATCCCAACCTCTGTGGTCGACGCCAGCTTCTTCCTGGCATCCTTCGTCACATGAATGTAAACAGGTGAGCCAAAAATCTTCAAATGAGAAATATCAGGCTTCTTACCAGAAAACGTCTCTTCGGGTGTACTCATGCCAAGTACTCTATGAGGAAAACGTTTTTGCACATAAACCGCAGTGTTGCATGCCTCAGCCCACAAGTGTATGGGAAGGCCCTGATCATGCAACATCGCCCATGCAGCACCCACGATTGATCTATTCTTCCTCTCCGCGACCCCATTATGCTGTGGGTTATGAGGCGCTATGAGTTCTCTTCGAATTCCTTCTTTGCTACAAAACTCTTTGAATTCGCCAAAGATGTATTCACCACCATTATCGCTCCGGAGAGCTTTCACTTGCTTCCCCGACTCTTTCTCAACCAGCACCTTGAACTCACAGAACTTTGAGTATGTCTCGCTCTTCTTCTGCATGAAGAAGATCCGACACTTATGAGAAAAGTCATCAACAAATATCACATAATACATGTGCTTTGATGTTGAAGCAACTGAGAAAGGTCCACACACGTCTGTGTGAATTCTCTCAAGGATCGTTGAAGCACGAATATCCTTCTCATGAAAAGTGGTCTTCACAAATTTTCCCAAATTACATCCCTTGCACCGATCTGACTGCGCAAGTGTACCTTTGGGAAGCCTGGTAGAAATTTGCTACAAAATTTTCAAAGCGCCATGGTGAAGATGGCCCAATCTCCTGTGCCACAATTTTCCCTCATCTTGGCTCACCACTCCTTTTGCTTTGCCTGCCATTGCAGCGCAGCCATCTACCTGCAATTGATAAAGATTCTTAACTCGAATCCTTATCCTCCTGGTTTGACCAATTGTTTTATGGCGCAGGAAATCTTTTCCCTCGCTAAAAAAAAACAGCATAACCCTTGTCTTCCAGCATCGCCACGGAGATCAAATTCTTATTCAATCCTGGAACATGCATGACATCCTTCAAGATGAAAGGTTTACCAAACTCCCTCTCAAAGGAAATGGTCATGATACCAGTCGCATTGTATCTACCATCATCGCCCATCTCGATGTGCACTCCAAGATCCTTTTCCTCCAGATCACTAAACAAATCTTTGTCTCTGGACATATGGAAAGACGCACCACTGTCAAGAAACCACACCGATCCCATCACACTTGAAACCAAGCGTGCGATCAAAGAAAAATGCAGCTCAAACTTCGAGGCTAAGGCCTCTCCTGCTGTAGAACTAGCATCGCTCTTATTTTTCTTCTTCTGTGGGAAATTAGTGGCGAAATGCCCGTGCTGGTGACAGTGAAAACACTTCACCTTGGACAAATCCTGATCTTGCCTTTAGCTTCGGATTTGGAAGATTTCTTCCCTTTTCCTTTTCGAGCTTTGGCAGCAAAAGCGCAATTTTCTTCATCTTCATTCTTCGATGAAGATCCATCCCTGGTACCCCGCCTTATCTCTTCCTGCACAAGATCCGACCAAAGTCACTCCCATCCAGGCAGTTTCTCCCGTCCATTGACAGAGTCTTCATAGCTATGCCAACTCTTCGGAAGCCCAAGGAGAGCCAAGCTCACCAAGTCTTCTTCAGCAATAGTAACCCCCACACTTCCCAGCTCATCCTTGCAGTGGACAAACTTCGTGAGGTATTTTGGAATATTGTCGCCTTTCTCCATTTTTAATTTTCTGAGCTTGTCTTTAAGCGCCAACTTCCTCTGGTCACTTATGCTTTGGAACAAATATGTCAAAGCCTTCCACATTAAGAATGGAGTGGCTTTCCCGTGAAGGCTAGACACAATGTGGTCCTTCACACCTTCCAACAGAATCCTTCGACACTTTGCTACCTTCTTTTGCTATGCATCAAGTGCGGCTGCATCGCTATAAGCAGGCTTCGAAATATCAACATCTATGAACTCCTTCAACCCATTATCATTCAGAACTGCCTCCATCCTATCCTTCCATGCTATGTAATTCGAGCTCCCATCAAGGGCATACTCCAATCGCAATCCGTTGAAAGACATTTCAATGAATGCTCAACTTCGACACCAAGAAAACATTGCAGCAAATTCGAATTCCACTAGCACAAAACTCAACCGCTTCAATAATTGCAATCTCCTCCAATGATCAATACTGCTCTGATACCATGTAAAAATTATATAACTTATGTGTTATATGTCCAAGATTCTCCTGATCTCAAACTATTTTAACTTCATGCAAAATACAGAATCTATTCCACCATTGATCATTTGCGGAAATTAAATCAAGATTGCAATGCACACATGAAACAATAAAAATTCACACACATTAACACAGTTGTTTAACGGGAAAGCCTGAAGTTGAAAACCCCAACTATATGTATATAATATATGTCATAGAGATCATGTAACAATCCTCATACAAATCTTATCATATCAAGCTCTCAGTACAATACAATCGTTACACACTAATCAGGCCCGATCTTGCAAATCCATACACCAATCTTTACCACCTGCTAGCCTGCCTCTACTGCGCAATCCCTGCTGAAGAATGGCTCTGAATGAGTTCGAATTTCTCTAGCCTTGCTCACGCAATCCTCATTGGAATCTCCACTGAGTTTTGGATGCAATCAATGCATCACTATAGTCACAACTGATAGTCACACTTGCTCTTTCACCTATCTCTCCACTGGTCTCCACTGAAACTGCCATGCACTGTAGTTAACTGATGTATTCTTCAGTTGATTAATAAGTTATTATTTAGTGAATTAATTAACTAATTAATTCACACCACTCTCACTAGTGTATCAATCAGTTAGACTAGATACAACTAGCTCAACTGAGTCTAACTGAGTTAAACTAAATACAACTCCATAACTACTTCTTCCAACTGTGTCATAACTCTGCCACTTGAGTTCTAACTGAATCCTCCATGCAATAGCTCCAGTAAACCCTCAGGAATAGCGTAATTCCTTCTGTCAACTGTTGTGCCACATCTGTGCACTGAACTGAAGTGCTCCAAGAGAATAAGATAATGTTTAGAGTCCAAATATTATTAAGAGCTAATAATATCCAACATATCTATTTTTAGACTGGCAGTCTAAAAATAGACTCCGCCCAAAATGTCTAAAAATAGAAGTCCATCTATTTTTCCAACTTGACCAACCATCCACAAATAGCATCATGCAACTCATAAAATATGATTGACAGGTCTAAAAATAGACTTTGCGCCAAAAATAGCATGTGGGCTCACTTAGTGAAGGCGACTATTTTCACTAAACTCATCATCTTGTTGAATCTCAATAGTTTACATGACACCATTACCATGGGTACTTGAAATTTTTCCTTTTCAAATCCAACTAATTACTAAGCTCCAAACTAAAAAATTTATGTTGAAATATGCTTTATAAGATTCATGAATCCATAAACTTGATTAAATATTTCATTCCTCTAAATTATAAAGAAATCAGAATTATAAAAAAATCCAATTCTCCTAGTTAATATTATTCTATAATTTATCATAAAAACATATACCTGAAAACTTCCTTTATCACATCGTGCCACCAAATGTCCACTAACAATTAACCTATTAAAAACTCTTTAAACTAACACCACATACATGAGGACCATCCGTGAATCAAAAACATATTAAACCTATCAAATGAATTCTTCGTCAACTTTTCACCAACATATTAAAAAAAACCTATTTCCCTTCACATTTTCACCAACATATTAAAAAAAACCTATTTCCCTTCAATTTTTCACCAACCTATTAAAAAAAAACTATCTCCGTACACCTTGACTCCATAGACATTTCCCTTCCATTTGACTCCCATTTTTCTTGCTACCTTCCCTATATGGTCGACCTATTAAATAAACCCTCCATTAATTATTCGCATTTTAAAAATAAAATCCCTTCTTTTCATCCAACGTATCTACCTTGATTCCCGGGTCCTCTTCCAAATTTGGAGGGTATGGGAGGAAGAGTTTATCGGGAATAAAAGGTTCGTCAGAAGCACGAGAAACAAAACCATGCGAAACATTATTGTAAACCATGCAATAAAAAATTTGCTTTAATTTGTTTATTGAGTGCAATTTATGATCAGCCCTACATCTATTTTTTTAATTTTGTATTGTTCCATTGCTTCTCTCATTAATACTAACATTTTACTACTAAAACCGTTTCATTACTTTTCTCATCAATACTAACATTTACCACTAAAACCAAATCCTTGTTAGGAAATCCATGTGTCCACATTATCATTCCTCGAATGGGAATATAGATATTACTACAATTCACACTCACACTCACACTCACACTCACAAGTGAATTGTGGGCTAGTAACATGCTTGTTTCAAAATGGAAATAAATTTAAAAAATTCAAAAACGCTTGATTATGAGCAAGTTTAAAATAAAAAGTTTGGTTTCCTATGAGATAATGTTGAGTGAAACAGGGGCAGCTCCCAACGAAGCAATTGCCATGGTGCGTCTTATAAGGTATCTAAAAATAATTGAGCAAATGGGAGGAGGTAGATGGCCGAAAGTTATCTTCAATGAAGGTATGAGTGAAAGAAAGAAATATTGGATGAGACAAAACAAAAAATGGATGCAAAAATGGAATATTTACCTTAATAAATGTCCCACAAATAGCACGGAGTTAAAGAATTTTGTGTTGGAGAAGTTTCGTAAGGGTATATGGGGAAAAGAGTTAGGTAGAAAGAAGAAGTATTATGTTCAAGAATTCAACCCCACTTGTGATCTCCAACAAAAAGAATACATTGGAGCTAGCATTACATGGAGAGAAAAGGTTCTTATTTCTCAATTAAGAACTAACTCACATCAACTTCGGTGTGAAATGGGATGGTGGAAGAGACCTACATAAGTTTGGGAAGAAAGGGTATGTACTTTTTGCACTTCTGGGGCAGTGGAACCAAAAAAACATTTCATTTTGGAATGTGACGCTTTCAAAGACATCAAGGACAGTTACCGCATTATGTTAGCATCAATTCTGTGACATTGTCTTTTTAGTGAGGGAACTGTTAGAAGGTTGGGTCAGCTCATCATAAATTTTAGTAAGAAAAGGATTGAATTACAGAACGCAAAAAAACAAGGAAGTTGCTAGTCCCATAGACTATTTTTAGTCTCGTGGACGTTAAAATATAATTCATTCATTCATAGTTAAGGAAATGGCTCTAATTAGAGTCTCAAACTAAATTTGAATCTATGCACTAAGACTATGATTGTGACCTCCTTAAAATAAACCATGTACTCCATTAAAGAGGGTGAACTCTGAATTTGAATTTGTTACGTACCTCCTAAAAGGGAAAAGTGTAAACATGAATTTGAATATGTGCAGTAGTATTATGAGCGTGACTGTAGAAAGGATTGACATTCCAAAAGTCTAGTGTGCTTTGTACTACTGATGCCTGAGAAGATATGGATTTCTTAGATAATTTAGGTTTTTGGACAGAGTTCCTCTACTATTTTAACTTAGTGCATGCGTTGATGACTGTATTCATGGTTTCTGTAGTAGGGGGGAATTTTTTTGTTGCTTCCAAAGGGAAATAAATTTGAATATCGTTTGCAGATTAAGTGAATGGAATATTCTACGTATGACCTAAGCTAAAGTATAATTTTTCCCTTGAACCTTGTCCTTCCATTAATTTTCCTGCAAGGTGTTGTTTACTTTGGATGGATTTTATTGCACCAGAAAATGTGCATCTTGAGTCTCTTTGTCAATTCATAAATCCTACTATGATGTCATTTTCGCGATGTAAGATAGTTTGTATGAAATAAAACAAGAAGGATGGCAGTTGTTCCTCTTGTTGATCCCCTTACAGTGTGTTCCTAATACCACTTGAAATAATCTACTGTGTTTTTTGATATCTCCCTAGACATGGTGCCAAAATGATAGCTATTTTCATAACCTCTCTTGTCCAAGAGAAATGGTGAAATTAAATGTACATTTAATATCGACCTAATATTTATGTCTTCTGAGATACCATGCAACGTATGTGAAAACCACAAGTTTGTGTGTAACAAGTTTGTATAATGAATCTATGAAGATAAATTGCGATGTTAATTAAGAAAAGAATATGCATTGGTAAGAAACTTGACACTCGCTGGAATTGACATCAATCTTGTAGAGTCCACTAAACTTACAGAAACAAGTACAACCATGCTTTGCGGAATTCAACTTAAATTAAACTTGCAGAATGAAATAGAATCACATATGAACAATGGAAGTTAAAACTCACATATATTGTAATAGAGAAGATAACTACAGTCACAAATGAATCCTATGAACATACATACAAAAGATAATGAAAATATAAGCACTATTCTTCTACTGATTTGGCCCTACCTCTACAAAATAGAAGTGTTGAGTGCTAACTACAGAATAAATAAATAAGCACATACAATATAATTGTTACTCATAGGACACACATAAAAATGAATGTAACCTAAACTCCTTCGTATTACAACATTTGAACACACCAATAGATATGGTATTATCCTCGCCAACCTTATCTTAGAGACAATGAGGCTCTATATATTAAATTGTCTTACTATTCAAGAGAAGAACAATAAAAGTTTTAACAAAAGAATCTTAAATGAAAACTAGTCGAGAAACAAAGATTATTGAGTTGTGTTTTTAAAAGACGGTTTGTTCTTATTTAATACAATCAAAATGTTAACCAATATCCATGAATATAGGAGCCTAAAATGAAGTTTGTTGCTCCCAATCAATATTACTTTCCAATCCACCATCATGCCCAAAAAAGGAAACAAGAACACGCTTTCTCTAGTCTAGGAGAAATGGTGAAATTAATTGTACATTTGAAGATCGACCTAATATTTTGTCTTCTAATATACCATGCAGTGAATGTGAAGGCCACAAGTTTGTGTGTAACAATTTTGTATAATGAATCTATGAAGAGAAATTGTGATGTTAATTAAGAAAAATAATATTCATTGGTAAGCAATTTCACAATTGTTGGAATTGAAATTAGCCTTGTAGAGTACACTAAACTTACAGAAACAAGTACAACCACACTTTGCAGAATTAAACTTAAATTAAACTTGCAGAATGAAATAGAATCACACTTGAACAATGGAAGTTGAGATTCACACATATTTTAACAGAGTAGATAATTACAGTCACAAATGAATCCTATGAACAGACATACAAAAGACAATGAAAATATAAGCATTATTCTTCTGTTGAGTTGACCCTACCTCCACAAAACAGAAGTGTTGGGTGCTAAATATTGAATAAATAAATAAGCATATACATTCTCAACATATGGACCTTGCAAGAGTACTTGAGTATGACATGAAGATACCAAACCCTCCATTTGAGGTGGACTTTGAACAACTCGCGGATGATTTTTTCTTTATGGTTTTTTTTTTTGTGGTGAATGTTTTCCTTCCGCACATTCCTGCATTGGAAATTCGTGAGGGTGCAATCAACTTAGCGATGGTTGTATTAAAAAAAAAAAAGTGGCGCAATGGGTGGTTATATGACAGATGTGGGTGAGGTAAATTTGACGAGGGTTGAGCATTTTATTCAGTCTGTAGCATTTTTCAAAAGCAAGCTCACTTGATACAGTCACGGAAAAATGCAGATGCATACAGACTTAAATTGAAGAACTTAAATATTTCAGTTCCTAATCCTCCACTAGGTGAGAAGGCAATGGAAAATGTGGCCTCACTAAGTGACAAGGCATGAGATATATCAAAACTTGAAATGAAAAATGCAAAAAGTTCGGATTCCTATGAGCCACAGGTTGACAAAGTTAAATTAGGAGAACCTGGATGAAAAGAGAGATATTATGTTGAAAATATTGGAGCACAAACACCAGAGGCCATTTAAGGTGTCAAAAGATATGTTTTAATAATGACTAAGCTTCAAGAAATGCCTAAGACAAAGGGTCGAATCATTTTACGAGGATACAATTTTTCAAAAGCGAGCTCATTTGATACACGGAAAGGAAAACGCAGATGCATATAGACTCAAATTGAAGAACTTAAATTTTTCAGATCCTAATTCTCCATTGGGTGATAAGGAAATAGAAAATGTGGATTCACTGGGTGACAAGGCCACGTGGATCTATAGCACACTAACTAGTGAGCCCTGGTATTGCACCAAGAGTGCTGCAACTTCCGGGGGATGCCCTACTTTACTTTATCAACCCAGCGTTCGTACAAAAATGAAGGTGATAGTGCTATATACACAGTGGATGCATTTTGTTCATTTCATCATCTTCTGCTTTACTAAAGGGTGCTATTTCTTAAACTATGATAAAAACTAAAAGTAAATTGCTGGAAGGAAATGACAAAAGGGAAACTAACTTTATTTGCAAAAAGGAAACTAACTTAATTTGCAGAAAAGAAACTAATTTAAACCACACTAAACTTGGCCAATCAGCTAAACATACCCTATTTATCTTATGTTTTATCTACCATGCTTCTATCCATGTAGCTAAGCTATCCATGACTTAATTCTGATTGAAAAAGTGTTGATTTGCAGCTTTGAGGGAAAAAAAGGGCTAAAGAGGCTAATCGAGGGCTTAACACATGAAACAAGGCTTAGAAGTGGAAAGTGAGGGCTTAAACCTGATTAAAACTTTATTATAGCGCAAAAAAGCTTCGGAGTGGAATAATTTGAAAAGTGTGATGGCAGAGATGTGATGGAGCAAAAGTTACAAACTGCGAAGTGCGACGGGCTAAAAGCTGTGACATGTGAAATGCGACTGGAAAGAACTGCGAAATGTGAAATGCGAAAAGGGAAAAGTTTGCAATCTACGATATGCGATATCGCAATATCACAATCGGAAAAAAGAGCGGTAGGTCTTAAAAGAACAGGGAAAAGGTTGTGAAATGCGATTTGCGACGGGTGATGTGGTGGTGGGACCGGTGGTGGAGCGCGATCGCAATATCGGAATCGACATATAGGAGCGATGAGTCTTAAAATAAAAGGGAAAACGTTGCGATGAGCGATTTGTGATGTGGTAAAAGTTGTGAAGTGCGAAGTGCGATATAGAAATCGCAATATTGCAAAGTTGGAGGAATAGCAGAAGTGTTGTTCAAGAAAAGTTTCGAAGTGCAAAATGCGTTGGGTGACATGGCAGTGGGACTAACGACGAAGCACGATCACAATATCACAATAGGCATTTGGAAGCGGTAAGTCTTAAAGAAAAAGGGAAATGTTGTGGAGTGTGATATGCGATATCACAATATCGCAATCAGCGAAAAGGAGCAGTAAGTCTTAAAGGAAGAAACTAAACATTGTGATTTGCGATTTGCGATGTATGGTAGCGAGAAGTTCGAGGCGCAAGCGCGGAAGGTCGAATTCTAATGGTTTTCAAGCGTTTTCAGTTAGAAAGGGGTAAGGAAATCGTGAATGATAAAAAGCAAAGGAATGAGGTGGGTTGAAGGGTTTAAGTGTTTTGAAAAAAAAGGTGGGTGTAGCATTCGCAAATAAGAGGAAAATGAGGGAAATGAAGGCATAAAAACAATGTTCAGGACGTGAAGGCAGAGATGGAAAATGAAGCGGGAAGGCGCCATGGAGTTTCTCTGGGGTTTTAGAAATAATTCCTACAAACAACTCTGATGATCTATGCACGAAAAACGGACAAATGTTGAAAATACCGTGCAATGGAAGACTAGAAAATGGTAATGCAACTCTACTTCTAATCTCAGAAATAGTGAACAAAAATCAGTTTTTGGGTCTGCGGGGAGTTTCACCCTCCTCGAGCTCTTTTGACAAAGATGAGAAGGGGGTCTTGATCCACAGCGTTATGGCTTTTCTCCTCTATTCTATTACTCACAAGCAAATGAAAAAATACAACAGTAAACTGAAAGCAAACACTAAACAACAATGAAAATATTAGAAGCATAACTAATTGAATGACAAAAAGAAACTTAGCTAAATGACAAAAAGGAAAGAATGGTAACAGCAGAGAAGCTGAGGCACATGGGTTGGGCCCTAACCCACGAAGCTAGCTCTCTGAAACTTAAATCAATAAAATGAAATTAGTCTTCTCATTTCATAAAAGAATAACCTCATACATTTCTGAAAGTGTGATCACTTAGTAAAATAATAAAAATCTCAATATCTTGCAACAAGGTTCCAACTAGAATCGACTAACTCTTCCTAGCTCTAGCTCTGCTCTATTTATTCTACTGGGCAGCTACCAACGGCTCCCTTGAAAATGGTGATTGATTCCACTTGACTCCAAGTAAACATAGATTGAGTTCCCTCCTCTTTGAGTTGCTTGGTTGCCTCTAGAACTTGAATTGTTGGAGAGAATCTTTGGGGTGATTGAGTGCACTTGACTCCAAGTCAACAAAGATTGAGTGCACTCCTCTTGGAGTTGTTTGGCTTCCTCTGGAACTCGAATTGCTGGAGAGAATATTTAGGGTGATTGAGTCCACTTGCCTCCAAACCTTTATAATAAAATCCTTATAAAAATTCTTAATAATTCATGATTTTCTGCACTCAACCTCATATTAGGCACTCGGAGTATGTTAGCCTTAATCACCACCTATACTAGCATCATAAAACCAAATAATACTAAAAATGCAAGAAAAATATATCTAAAAAGGCAAAAATGTGACCATTAACCCCTCCAAATATTCTAATGATGGAGCACATCACTAACTTCCAATATGTTTGGACTATGGGCCAGTATTTGTTGTTCAAGCCTGTAATTAACTTTATGAGGTTCAGTGATATAATTTTTTCACCTTTTTAATGCAGTACTCCACCTTTGGATCCTTATTGACTATAGGTGCTATTGTTGGTGAAATTGTGAGTGGTTACATTGCAGACTATATGGGTCAAAAATGGGTAAGTTCCTAGCTGCTGTCACAAGTCTTGAAAATCATCAAGATCAGACATTGAAAAAATATCATTCAGGAATGATTTTGGTTTTGAATGTCATCATTTTGGAATGGAGCTCGAGTAGAATTGAAATCGGTCTTATAGATTCCACTAAACTTATAGAAACAAGTGCAACCACGCTTTGCATAATTCAACTTAAATTGAACTTGCAGAATGAAATAGAATCACACTTCAACAATGGAAGATCAGACTCACACATATTCTAATAGCACAGATAATTATAGTCACAAATGAATCCTATGAATAGACATACAAAAGACAATGAAAATATAAGCATTATTCTTCTATTGATTTGGCCGTACCTCCACAAAATAGAAGTATTGGGTGTTAACTATTGAATAAATAAGTAAGCATATACATTATAAACATATCGACCTTACAAGAGTATATGAGTATGACATGAAGATACCAAACCCTCCATTTGAGGTGGACTTTGAACGACTAATGGATTATTTTTTCTTTGTGTTTTTTTGTGGGGAATGATTTCCTTCTGCACGTGCCTACATTGGAAATTCGTGAGGGTGAAATCAACTTAGTGATGGTTGTATAAAAAAAAAGTGTTTGGCACAATGGATGGTTATATTCCACCTTTGGCTCCTTATTGACAATAGGTGCTATTGTTGGTGCAATTGTGAATGCCTACATTGCAGACTATATGGGTCGGAAAGGGGTGAGTTCCTGGCTATTGTCACAAGCCCTGGAAATCATGAAGATCATACATTGAAAAAATATCTTTCATACCATTCAGGAATAATTTTGGTTTTGAATTTCATCATTTTGGAATGGAGCTTGAGTAGAATTGAACTCAACCTTGTAGATTCCACTAAACTTACAGAAACAAGTACTCCCACGCTTTGTAGAATTCAACTTAAATTAAACTTGCAAAATGAAATAGAATCACACTTGAACAATGGAAGATAAGACTCACACATATTTTAACAAAGAATATAATTACAGTCACAAATGAATCCTATGAACATACATACAAAAGAAAATGAAAATATAAGCATTATTATTATGTTGAGTTGGCCCTACCTCCACAAAATAGAAGTGTTGGGTGTTAACTATTAAATAAATAAATAAGCATATACATTCTCAACATCTGAACCTTGCAAGAGTACTTGGGCATGACATGAAGATACCAAACCCTCCATTTGAGGTGGACTTTGAAGGAGCCGCAAATGATTCTTTCTTTATGAGTTTTTTTTGTGGTGAACAAAAACACAAATAAATTCATGAGGGTGAAATTAACTTACCGATGGTTGTATAAAAAAAAGAGTTTGGCACAATGGTTAGTTATATGATAGATGTGGGCGAGGTAAATTTAAAGAGGGTTGTGCATTTTATTCAGTCTGTAGCATTTTACGAGGATAGAATTTCTCAAAAGCGAGCTCACTTGATACAGGCAAGGGAAAATGCAAATGCATACAGACTCAAATTGAAGAACTTAAATATTTCAGTTCCAAATCCTCCACTAGGTGAGAAGGCAATGCAAAATGTGGATTCACTAAGTGACAAGGCACAGGATATATCAAAACTTGAATTGAAAAATGCAAAAATTTCATATTCCTATCAGCCCCAGGTTGACAAAGTTAAATTAGGAGAACCTGGATGGAAAGAGAGATATTATGTTGAAAAGTTTGGAGCACAAACACTAGAGGCCATTGAAGATGCCAACAGAGATGTTATAATAATTAATAAGCTTCAAGAAATTCCTAAGACAAAGGGTAGAAGCATTTTACAAGGATACAATTTTTTCAAAAGCGGGCTCATTTGATACAGGCACAGGAAAATGCAGATGCATATAAACTCAAATTGAAGAGCTTAAATTTTTCAGATCCTAATCCTCCACTTAGTGATAAGGCAAAGGAAAATGTGGATTAACTGGGTGATAAGGCAATGGAAAATGTGGATTCATTAAGTGAGAAGGCCACGTGGATCTGTAGCACACTAACTTCCAATATGTTTGGACTGTGGCCTAGTATTTGTTGTTCAAGCCTGTAATCAACTTTACAAGGTTCGGTAATACCATTTTTTAACCTTTTCAATGCAGTACTCCACCCTTGGCTCCTTATTGACTATAGGTATTATTGTTGGTGCAATTGTGAGTGGCTACATTGCAGACTATAAGAGTCGGAAAGGGGTAAGTTCCTGGCTACTTTCACAAGTCCTGAAAATCATGAAGATCAGACATTGAAAAAATACCTTTCATACCATCCAGGAATGATTTTAGTTTTGAATGTCATCAGTTTGGAATGGAGCTCGAGTAGATGGACCAAGTGGAATAGAGTTGGTGTTACAGGAGACTGAAATCCAATTTCCAAAACAACCAAAGCCACCAACCCAAATCTCCCAAAAAAGAAAAATGGTTGAAACCATTGGGAAACAACAGAATGGCCAGAAAACAGAACACCAACAACTCAAACCACCAGAAGGAGGAGTTGTAAGAAAAAAAATACCTCGAAGAAAATGAAGTTCCAAAAGGCCAAAGGCAACAAACAACATGCATTTCTAATTTTCAGAATGCAGGAGTAAAATAGTATGAAATGCAAGTTTAAGCAAACAGACCATAAACAGAGAGATGACCTGAGCAGGAAGAAACCATTGGAGAGCAGTCCACGAGACTAAAACCTGAGATTCTAGTCGCCTAAAAGGAAAGAGACCGTGACTGTGAGGTAGAAAAAGACTGACCCTGAATTTGAACCTATGCACTAAGACTATGATTGTGACCTCCTTTAAAGAAATGTGTAGTTCATTAAAGAGGTATAACTCTAAATTTGAATTTGTCACGTACCTCCTAAAAGGAAAAAGAGTAAAACTGAATTTGAAGTTGTGATGTCGTGACTGTGACTGTGACTGTCGAAAGGATTGACATTTGAGAAGTCTAGTGTGCTTTGCACTACTGATTCTTCAAAAGATATGTATTTCTTAGAGATTTCAGGTTTTTGGAGTCAATTCCCATGCTACTTTAACTTAGCGTATGCATTGATCATTGTATTCAAAGGTTTTACGAGGCTGGAAAGAAAGGGAAGGTTGAGTTGTCATCTTATTCTCAGACATATTGATACACCATTGATATAAATAATTGCATCTAGTGCAAAGCATTTGAATGTGACGATAAACACCATCATATCTTCGAGAAGTTCAGATTTCCCTTAACTAGCATGGTTTATAATTTTATGTTGGAAAGAAAACATTCCCCTTACCATAGATAGTTGGTGCTAGAACCGGTGAGTAATATGGAAAAAGGTGGGCAATTGAATTCCTCTGGAAGAATACTGCGAAAAGAATGGTAGTTACGAGGCCTTTTTACTGAAACAGGCAATGTTGAAATTTACATGACATAGGTCGAAGGGATTTTTGAATTCCTCCAGAATAATACCGAGAAAAAAAATGGTTGCAGCAGCATAATTTTGGTAAGCAAGAGATTTGGCAGTGGATTACAACTAAGTTAATTGCTAAAGTGAACAAACACAAACAGAATGAATTACTAAAGTGAATATGAGCATATGTCCCATGGTGATCCTACACGTTGTATCCTGAGTTCAGAAGGTAAACCGATGAACCCACTGGCTGGATATTATGGAATGTCCCTGCTAGTTGAAAGAACGCACAGCTCAATGGCTGGATGTTTTGGAATATCTATGTTTGGTGAAACAACTGACCCCTCTGTACCATATATTGGTGCTGGAAGCTGCTGGAAGTCGAGCCAACTGCCTCAAACGCCACCCAATGTAGAAAACCCAACGTAGGGACAAGTAAATGGGGAAATTGAATGTAGGGCATGCCAATCCAATCCAACAGTTAATGTGACTCATATTTCCACTTGTTCCAGGACCGAGGTTTAGATTTTCACTTGCACAAGGAAAAACAAGGAGGAGATAGCAACAATTGAAACACTGACTGTTGATTGTTTTTGTTACTGGGTCGCTATCAAATCAGCAACCAAGCAGGGCACCGATATTGTTACTATTTGACTCCCAGTTCATTGGTTGACACATTGATGTGTTCGATCTCCTGTGGTGATTGAATAATAGCTATGTCTTCTTCCAAGGTGATTAATTTCATGATGCATGCTAAGAAAATTCATATAACAGTGGTTGATTGAGATTTGATAGGTTCTTTAATGGTATTTCTATCTGTCATTTCATTTATTGGTTCGATATATAATTGCCATGGCTATTCAATGCGGGAAAAGTTGGCAGGAGGAATATTGAATGAAAATACATTGAATGAATGAATCAGTCAAGTACGAGTTCTGAATTCGTGGACCTATGGTGAGAGATAGCAGATCTGTGGTGGGAGATAACAATCAATTCTTATCGATCTCAACAGGTTGAACAAGTAACATTGCAAGCATTCTTGTGTTCTGAATGCCATTCTCCAGCCCACTCGCAGGTTTGAGATATAACCCTGCAATTAAAGCCATTCTCTAGCCCCAGGTTCCGGAGCTAACCTTGCACTGCAATGAAGTGTCAAGAATAATGATTTTTCGATATAACCCTACAAGGAATGTCATTCTCCAGCCGCGGGTTCCAGATATAACCCTGCACTACAATGAGGTGTCAAGAATAACGAGTGAACAACTGGACAGGCGGCATAGCACAGATGGACAAGTGGCATAACACAAGTGGGAGTTTTTAATTGGTTGAAGGAGGACGAAAATAGAGTGTTGAGATTGGTTGGGGTGAACAGTGTCTGCGCACCCTAAGTCGTCAAAGAGAACACCTTTCGAGTGGCTGGGGTGAACAATGTCTGCTCACCCCAAGCCCTCAAAGAGAATGCTTTTCAACCTAATTATAATTTTGATTTTTGTACTTTTAGTATTTTAAAATATTTAAATATAATTTTTGTAATAAATTAAACTATAATTATAATTTTTAACATTATATTTATTAAATTTTTTATTCAAAATTTTAAATTTATTTTTAAAAGTAAATAAATAATCAAAATAAAAAACCCTTAATATTATATAATTAACTAGAAATGTAATAATTTTTGTTTTTATTAACGCCTAATAAATTATTCGCTGAACACGAATTTTTTTTGAATTTTGTATGATTAATTAAGAAACAAGGATGGTTGCAAGGCAGCTAAACCCTGCCTTGAGCCAATGTTGGAGCTTGCTAACTTCTATTGCTATGAAACTTTGCCATTAAACTTGACCTTTTGATTAAAGCAACCTTAATTTAATTAGTTCGAACTTTAACTCCTTACGGTAGGGGCAAGGCTTATCTCTCTAGGGTTCACCAAAACTTTTGATACGGCCATCAAAAAATCATAAGTAGCTTCCAAACATGAGATGGTTGATATTACGATATTACTCTCAAAAGATCATAGATAGCTTCCAACCATGAGGTAGCTTATTTGACGGTTAATATCTTAATAGCTTAGATTAGTGTGATCTCATGCCCAATGTTTTTTAATGCATTTCCAATTGTTTTGGTTTTTCTCTTCTTGGATGCTCAAGAACTGTGAATAGATATATCTTGCACACTGATTTTAAATAATTATGTTTTTTTAATTAAATACTTAAAATTCAATTGTGATAGAAAAAATGTACATAAAAACTCAAGAAAAAATTAACACTCATAGATCTGCAAATCTGTTGAGAACTTAAAATAACATACATCTTTAAAAAAAAACTTAGAAAGGATAAGGAAAGAAACAAAAGGAGTCATCAAATTTTACTTATGTAAAATTCCAGGCCTGGAGGCACCTGACATTGTTGAATTGTACCACCACTAATCATAAAAGGAGCCTGACATTCACAAATGGGATTTGAACTACGACATGACCCAGAATCAAAACAAGCAATCCTTAATGAGTGAGGTTTCTCATAAACTCAGCAACAGTTGAAATGGCCCCCCCAGTTATTGTTGCTTGAACAATACGTTCATGCTGAGGGTTGGACTCGGTGAAAGACAATGCAACCACTTATGTCGATATATAATCAAATCGCAACTATTACATTTACAGTTTTTCAAAGCACAAAATATTGCACCATTTTTTCATTGAAAAAACAAAATCTAATCACGATTTGATGTACAATACGTTGTTATTTTTCTCTTCACTAAAAACCTTGTTGTAGGAAAAATTACATTTGTAATTATGAATTTCTTGCATTCTGAAACAAAGCTTATAGGATACTTATGCTTAGAAATGGGACTTGAACTACGATGTGGACCAGAATCAAAACAAGAAATCCTTAATGAGTGAGGATTCTTAGAAACTCAGTAGCAGCTGTAATGCCCCCCCCCCCCAGTTGCAAGTGATTTTCTCACCTAGTCATGCACACCACATGCCTCTTGCATGCCAAATGTCATGCCTGAATATACTCCAACTACCAAACCTGCAATGCCATGTTTAGGATTGTCAAAATGAAACTGATTTGTGCTATTACATTGGTTCAGTGCATGAATTATTCATATAAGTAAGAAGGTAAAACTGAAACAAGGAGATTCATTATGGAAAGGTTGAAATATAATTAAGCTTATGAAACATAGGTAGGCAAAAAAGTTATAAAACCCAAACCACTCACCAGGTAAGCTGGAACGGAAAATGTTATTCTACCTGAACAAAATATTGCTGCTAAAATTGTTGGTTCAGCCCTTACAATTCCTCTTTCCACCCAGTCATGCACACCACGTGTCTCTTGCATGCCATATGTCATGCCTGAATATAATCCAGCTACCAAACATGCAACGCCATGTTCAATTTTGTCAAAATGAAACTTATCCGAGGTATTACATTGGTTCAAAGCAAAAAATATTGCACCATTTTGTGACTCAATGAAAAATCAAAATCTAGTTACATTTTGCAGTACAATACCTTGTTCTTTTTCTGTTCACCAAAAACCTTTTTCTAGGCAAAATAAGATTTGTAATTATGAAGTTCTTGGATTCCGAAACATTTACATTCCATTCAACATTCAATAAGGGAATATTTCAATTATTCAAAGCTTATACAATATTTATGCTTAGAAATGGGATTTGAACTATGATGTGAACCAGAATCAAAAGAACCAACCCTTAATAGGTGAATTTCCTCAGAAACTCAGCAGTTGCAATAGCCCCCCCAGTTATTGTTGCTTGAACAACACGATCATGCAAAGGGTTGGACTCGGTGAAAGACAATGCAGCACCAGCATGTTCCCCTCCTACTAGGGCATTTATGTTCACAAATTAACCACACCAAACCAAAAACAGTCATTTCTAGACATAACACATTATCATTTTCTAAACCCCAAAAAAAAAAAATATATATATATATATATATATATATATATATATATATCATATTAGAGATCAATGATCATGATTTTATCACCTAGTCATGCACACCACGTGCCTCTTGGATGTCATATGTCATGCCTGAATACACTCCAGCTACCAAACCTGAAATTCCATGTTCAGGTTTGTTAAATGAAACGGATTTTAGCTATTACATTGGTTCAGTGCATGAATTAGCCATATAAGTAAGAAGGTCAAACTAAAACAAGGAGAGTAATTGTGGAAAGACTGAAACATACCCTTGAATGAAAGGCAGATACTTGGATATTTGGTAGCATTTCTAGGGGGTGCTATATAAGGAAAAACACACTTTCGAGAGAACATTCACTTAGACTTCATAGGTGGAGCTTGTTCAAGAAAAATAAATCAACAATATATTGTAGAAGACCTCCAGCGAGGTGCTTCGGGGAGTTCTAGTAGAAGTATCAACCTTAGATGGCCAATAAGCCCGTGTATAGCATTGGACATTGGAAAAGGAGATGATAAAGCTCTTTCTCTTCTAGCGTTGTCCATTCGAAAAATCTGCTAGGTACTATTCTTCCTCATTAAATTGGTCAATTTCATTTATTTAAAGGAGGCTTGCTAATCTATAAGTTAAGATTTTTGCCTAAGATGATAGTTTGGATTCTTTGACTAGTGTATTGTATGTCAATGCAGAGTATTGGCATATATGAATCCTTTAATATGCTTCCTAGAGATTTGAGTCAGTAGATATTTAATGAGTTGGTTTGCACTCAAGTTCTCACAAGAACTTCAGTCCAAGCATTTCAAGACTGTAATCTTCAAGTAATCCCTTGATTTAAGAGTTAACTAACTAAGGATGACTACTTAAAATTTCTGCACAAGGAATATACACTCTGAATGAAAATTCGAATTTGCATGACAGATAAAAAATAGGAAATTTTATATAGCAATGCATTCATTTGTAAAGCATGCAAGCTGTATATACCTAGAAAATAGATGATAAGTTAGCCTATGACCATGGAGGAAGTGACTAAGCAACTGAAGTATATGGTTAATGATATTACTAAGGTAAAGCAATAGCAGCACGCCCTCCCCTTTGTGGGACTTGCCCCTAGAGCCTAAAAAAAGGCCGCCTAGAAGCCAACCTCAGTATAGAAGGCCTCGTAATGTGCTGCAAAGAGAAATTGGAGCATAAGATCCATATGTCCCACAAACTTATAGAGTGTGATCCAATAAGATAGTGCAATCCCCTCCCTATTATGAGGAATATTATGACTTGATTTCCCTTGATTCCACCGGTCTATTCATGATGGGGGAGGAAGAAGAAGTGTACGAGGAGGAAGTGTACTTAAATGATGACCATCCCTTTAACCTATCTCCTACCCAACTCAGATAATATCATGGCGGATGTGAGAAATAAATATGGTCTACGGCCAAGATTGAATGCACAAAATTTGAGAATGGAGAAGGCAACAAGGGGGCCGGGAAATGCAAGAAGGGATGCACCTAAGGAGGTAGAAAAAACTTATATAGGAGAGGAAACACTAAAGGCCTATGTTTTTAAAAGACTATATATTCCAATTAGAGAAGAACTAAAATAAGTGGAGCAACCCAAGAACACTCATAATGTTAATACTAGTTATAAACCCCCAGCTTCCCAACAGCGCAATGCCATCTTGACCAAGGCTCTAGCTATTATCTGAACCCCATAAATAGCCCCTCTAATGCCTCCACCTTTTGATATCAGACATGAGTTTAGCAAACTAAATATCCCCATGTCCCTTTATGAATTTGTCAAGAATCATGTCCATAAGAAATAGGTGTCTAAGTTATTGGGAGTAAGGAAACAACCTTAGACCCTGCCTTTTCAAAACCTTTTGTCCCAAAATAGAAGCACAAGACAAGCATCAAATGCCATGGTCCTACAGGATGATATCCCCTTGCAAGATGATCTAATAAATATCCAGGATGATGTTCCAAAAATTGTGTTAGGGAACCTACCCAATGGGAATGACCATTTTCAGTATCCTTTGATAGTCATGGAAAAATTGGGATTGGACATCACCGAGCCATATAAATAATTTGACTCATTTGATTCCAAGAGGGTCCAGTGCTTGGGTGTGATTAAAGACCTAATAGTGGATATGGTCCAGATTCCAAGAAAGTTTGTGATAATGGATGTGGTGATTATAGATGTTACCCCCACTTCATGATATGTTTTTTATAGACATTGGGGGGAATTATGTGGGTGTCAGTGTTTAGTTTGACTTAGTATATGCCACTATACATGTTTTTGGAGGTGATACACGTCGCTTATATATAGAACTCAAAATGGCTTATGTTATTAGTGACCCTGAACATCCTTCTAACTTCCCTTCCTATAGCTTTAACAATATTGGAAATTTTATCCACGGTTATGAATCAGCTCCTACAGATGGTATTTGATGTATAAATAAGAAAAACCAAACCCTTCTAGCCTTTGAAATTTTCGCTTCGATGTAAAATTCAACAAATGTGGAAATGGAGCAGGATTATTGTTGACCTAACCCCAAGGGAAAGAGTTTCCAGATGGCCCATGGGTTCAAGCTCGAATTCGAATGCATTAATAATGTAGCTAAATATGAGGCTTTGATTCTGGGCTTGAAGACAACAAAAAATATGGGCAAAAAGCTGCCAAAACTCTTTGGAAATTTTGATCTAGTTGTTAAATAGGTCAGGGAAATTTGTCAATCCAAGCATCTGAGGCTAAGACAATATAAACATGGGGTATGGGACCTATTTGACAATTTACTTTAGGATGTTAACATTACCGTTGTGCCTAGGGAGGTGAATCACATAGATGAAAACCTAGCAAAGTATATTATAACTTAAAGCCTCCAAATATTGAACATCTATCCTACTCTGTTACACACTCCGTTAAGGTTATGCACAGAGTTGTAGTCCCTCACAATGTTAAGCAATGACAGGTGTTCAAGTACGATGACCATATCAATGTATTCCTTACCATGGTGGATGAGTATACCAACATGAACATCGACACGGTGAGGAGGAATAAGAGGAACTAGACACAGGCCAACCCTCTGAAAAATCGGTCCCTAGGATGATTGTTATAAGCCTTGATGCCATATTGAAATTTGAATTTGCATGACAGATAAAAAATAGGAAATTTTATATAACAATGCATTCATTTGTAAAGCATGGAAGTTGCATATACCTAGAAAATATAGGATAAGTCACAGAGCATCCCTTAAAAGAAAAAAATGGGTGGGGAATTAATTAAATAGAAGGTAGCCATCCGAGACCTTGTTGATAAGGAATAACCCCCAAGTCCTTCAAATTTTCCAAGAAACGAGATGGATGGTATATTGAAAGAAATTGTAGGGATATAGTGATTAAATATAATTATAATCTGCATAGAATTTGAGGACAAAGATGATAGTAAGAAAATTTTGGTGGTGTATATCCATTGTTAAAGGATTGGATGTCGAGATCGATAAAATCTCAATTTATAGAGTCACGGGCTTGCCAGTGGGAGAATAATGGGACAAGGAAGATAGAAAAAAGTCTTATAAAGCGAAGCCAAAATTATGGCTTGCATATGAATCCCTGGAAAACACGATTCAAGGATTCAAATGTGTCAGTATGTTTGTGTTATGGGATAAAGTTGCATTGCATGTCATCAGGCATATCACCTGCGAGGGTAGACACATTTTGGCACCTGCTTACCATTTTCATATGTTGAGGCACCTTCATTTCTACACACATTAAAAGCCCAGAGATTGCATTAGCATTCCACTCTATCTATTTCATTCTTCTCTGGCCTTTAAATTCTTGAGATTGAATAGGCTACAGATGCAGATTTGATTATAGAAAAAGCGCTTTCAGCATGAATTATGTCCTAAATGAAGGTTTTCAAACAGCATGAATCATGAGACAATTACAAGCTTGCAATTGTGAGGCAGGAAATTTTGTTTGGAAGGACTTAGAGTAGATGAATTCCTATCATGACTGATATAAGCCTTGAAGCCATATTGAAATTTGAATTTGCATGACAGATAAAAAATAGGAAATTTTATATAGCTATGCATTCATTTGTAAAGCAGGCAAGTTGTATATACCTAGAAAAGAGAGGATAAGTCAGCCTATGACAATGGAGGAAGTGACTAATCTACTGAATTGTATGGTTAATGATATTACTAAGGTAAAGCAAGAGTAGCCTACCCTCCCCTTCATGGGACCAACCCCTAAAGCCTAAAAACGGCCTGTTAGAAGCCAACTCTTTGTGTATGAAAAATATTTTTGCATTTTTCTCTGCCCTTTATTTTCAGCTTCGCTATCTATTGTTGTGTTTTCGTTTAACAGTCACATAATGAAAGGCATAAGATAGTGGGATATGGCTTGTTTTTGGTCTTTTGAGCCAAGGATAGGCATGTTGTGACCACAAGTTGTTCCCTAGTCTGACCTTTAATCCTATCTACTTTTCTAGAATAATGTTATTTGTTTCTAGTATGGATCTATCTTTAGATACACTAAAATTCATTGAAATTACTTCAAATGGTATTCCAATGACATTTATCTCTAAACAATGAGCTTCATTTCTAAAAACAATAAGTTCTACTAGAAGTCTTATTTACATATGACATCTATCTCTGAACAAAAAGCTTCATTTCTAGAAATAATAAGTTCTACTATAAGTCTTATTTTTGTAAAGGAATGTGACTCTACAGAGAATTAGCAACTTCCTTTGATGTCTCCTAAAGATTTATATAAAGTGAAACAGTGGAACTATGTTTCAGACTCATTCATTAAGACTCACACTCTAGATATCCCTTTCTCTTCTTCAAATGACCTTGTAAATATTAACCTTCTAGATCATGATATAATGGATTGGACTAAAAAGTAAGGCTTTCTTTATGCTCATATCAAACCTATAAAATTTAGCCCCAACCCTTTAGTTCCGCCTTATCTCCCTGTATCATCTATGTGTTGCGCCATTGATACTTGCATTAATAAGTTTGCACATGCTTTGATTGTGGGCCTCTCAACCCATTTGCATGATGGCCTTGCCTTTGCTACTATATTTCCCAAGTATATTATATCTTTGGATGACCCTTATATATATATGTGTGTGTGTGTGTGTATATACACACACATGTGTGTATATGTACATATATATATATACACACACACACACACACACACACACACACACATATATATATATATATATATATGTGTATATATACACATATATATGTGTATATATACACATATATATGTGTATATATACACATATATATGTATATATATATACACATATATATGTATATATATATACATATATATATATATATATACATGTATGTATGTATATATGTATATACATACATACATGTATATACATACATACATGTATATATATATATATATGTATATATATATACATATATATATATATATATATATATATGTATGTATATGTATATACATATATATATATATATATATCTATATATACATATAGATATATATATCTATATATATGTATATGTATATATATGTATATACACACACATATATATGTGTGTGTGTATGTATATATATGTATATACACACACACATATATGTGTGTGTGTGTGTATATATATATGTATATGTATATGTATATGTATATATATATATATATATATATATATATGTATATATATATATATATATATATATATATATATATATATATATGTCATTATCATACAATATATCATGTCATTATCAAATCAAACAATCACCATAGATTTTAACTGTATGATATGTGTGAGTTCGTTGACATATCAAAACCGAAAAGTGATTTGTACGATTTCAATAGGTCATACATACATATACATATGTATATACATAGATATATATATATGTATCTATGTATATACATATGTATATGTATGTATGACCTATTGAAATCGTACAAATCACTTTTCGGTTTTGATATGTCAACGAACTCACACATATCATACAGTTATGGTGATTGTTTGATTTGATAATGACATCCTACCACTTCTGCAAAAAATAGTCCAGACTACTTACGTCCATAGCATAGTAGAGAAAGATAAGTCTAAACAACCACAATTTCTTACCTTTGACTGGATTGGTATTTCATATCCAATTGTATGGGGAAAAAAATATTCTAATCCTAAAACCTAAATGATTGTCCATGGACATAAGCATAGACCACCAATCTCATTGTCTGTTGTAAATATATCAATGTATATGAGACTTACAGAATTATACCCATCAGGCCAATAAATAACCCATAGTTGTACACAATCTTCTACATATTCGTGCACAATATTCTACATCTTCATGTATTGATTCATGCACAATCTTCTACATTTTCATGTCTCCTACCCAGCTTAGAATGGTGTTTGATAATATCATGGCAGATGTGAGAAATAAATATGAGCTACGGCTAAGATTGAATGGACCAAATTTGAGAAGGGAGAAGGCAGCAAGGGGTCTGGAAATGAAAGAATTGATGCACCTAAGGTAGAACAAACTTATAGAGGAGAGGCAGCACTAAATTTCTATGATTTGAAAAGACTAGTTATTCCAATTAGAGAAGAATTGAAATAAGTGGAGCAACCCAAGAACACTCGGAATGTTAATACTAGTTATAAACCCCCAGCTTCCCAATGGCCCAATGCCATCTTGACCAAGCCTCTAGTTGATATCTGAACCCCAGAAATATCCCTTCTAATGCCTCCATATTTTGATATCAGACATGAGTTGAGCAAACTAAAGATCCCCATGTCCCTTTATGAAGTTGTCAAGAATCATGTCCATAGGAAATAGGTGTTTGAGTTATTTGGGAGTAAGGAAATAGCCTTAGAACCTGCATTTTCAAACCTTCTTATCCCAAAATGGAAGCACAAGACAGGCATCAAATGTCATGGTCCTCCAAGATGATATCCCCTTTCATGCCGATCTAATAAATGTCCAGGATGATGTTCCAAAAATTGTGTTAGAGAACCTACCCGACAATGACAGGTGTTCAAGTACGATAACCAGATCAAGAGATTCCTAACCATGGTGGATGAGTATACCAACATGAACATCAACATGGTGAGGAGGAATAAGAGGAACTATACAAAGGCCAACCCTCTGACCAACCTGTCCCTGAGATGACTACTATAAGCCTCAATGCCATATTTAAATTTTAATTTGCATGACAGATAAAAAATAGAAAATTTTATATAGCAATGCATTCATTTGTAAAGCATGGAAGATGCATATACCTAGAAAAGAGAGGACAATTCACAAGAATCCATTGAAAGAACAAAATGGTTGGGTAATTAATTAAATAGAAGAGAGCCAAATGAGACCTTATTGATAAGGAATAACCCCCAGGTCCTTCAATTTTTCCAAGAAACAAGATGGATGGTATATTGAAAGAAATTGTATGGATATAGTGATTAAATAACATTAGAATTTGCGCAAAATTTGAGGGAAAATATCACAATAAGATAGTTTCGGTGGTCTGTATCCATTGTTAAAGGACTAGAGATCAGGATCAATAAAATCTCAATTTATAGAGTCACGGACTTGCCAGCAGGAGAATAATGGGACAAGGAAGATAGAAAGAAGTCTCATGAAGCTTGCCAACAGGAGAAGAATGGGACAAGGAAGATAGAAATAATTCTCATGAAGCGAAGCCAAAATTATTGCTTGCATATGAATCCCTGGAAAACACGAGTCAAGGATTAAAATGTGCCTGTATGTTTAAATACAAAAATAAATTCTTCATGGAGAACGAATCCCAAGATGATAGTAGTTCCAGGATCATCTGAGGAAGGAATCCAAGCCCTACAGGATGAATAAGTTGCAGGGTCTCCTAAAAGCACCCATGATGAGGCTACTGAACCATCTAATAATAAAACCTCCAAAGGAAGACTTCAAGGAAAATGGTACTTGAATCACCCGATGAAGAAGCACCAAAAGCTGTAGATAAAACACCATAACATAATACCCGAACCCCATAGAGGGAGAGGGTTAAAAAAAGGATACAAGTTGTGATGGAAGAAGAAGAAGAAATAGAGCCTTATGCTAATAATTTTTTTGAGTTACTGATATAGATTGGGGATTCCCCTGTTAAGGTAAACCCTAATTCTATAACACTTATAATTTACCCTTTGGGATGAAAAATTAGAACAAGTTGTGTGATATCTATGTCAGTTGTACTCCTAAGGGACAAAATCTGTTATATGAGTTTGAGATATATAATTATGAAGTCCCTCAATTTAAGTAATATAATCCAAAGCACTATGTAGGGGATGAGCAACTCAGGACCTTCATATCTTGGTTGCAAATTGAAATAAAAAAATGATTTTAGGAAAAGAAACAGTAGAAAACAGAGGAGACAATAACCAACCTATTGGTTAAAGATAAAAGTGAAAGGCCACGGGAGGTATTAATACCTCAAGAAGTGTGGTTTGATTTAAAACTCACAATCATACCTTGCTCTGCTTCTTTAATAGTAATAGGTTCTGAAAGCTTTATCACATAATACCTAAAGAAGTGTGGTTTGATTTCAAACTCATAGGCATACCTTGCTCTGCTTCTACATAATTTATTATGCTAAAACTAGTGATAACCGTAGCAGTCCAGTCTGGTCAAACGCTCTATATATGCATTATAAACGGACAATTTCAAAACAATATCAATGTAAAAATAGGAATGCTAGCTGGTACGTAAGCAGGAACTATAACTAGGGGCAGGGAAGTAAGCACTGGCATTGGTGGGGAAGCTATATCTCCTTGCATGCATTAAGCAGCCTAGTCAAAGGATCCATCAGTTTAATAACCAGCAATAAAAAATTCGGATTCGGTTTATATGATTGATTCAGTTGCTTACTTTAAACTTGCAATTAACTATTTTGATATTATATATTGAAAGAGTAAGAAGCAATATAGAACCAAGCAGGGTTAGTACCAGATATAGTGCTTCCTTCGCTATAGGGTGTCAATTGAAAATTCCTATGGGTATTACTACGGTTTAAAAAAAGCTAATAAATCAAATAGGATTGCACCCAGGAAAACTTTAACTCGAGACCTTAAGGAAGAACTACCAGGCTACCAGCTATTTGGGATAGTGGAAAAGCGCAGCCGACATTATTTATAGAGAAAGCCCACAATTTAAGGAGACAAGGAACAATCAAGAGCTTGCTTGGACCAGGATGACTTCCTACTTAACTCTTTAACTGTTAGATCTTTTTGGCTCTAATCACAGTCGACTGACATTGTAATTCATTCTGAACATTAGACGTTGGCTACATTAGCACATTGCCTACATATTATTCATTGTCTAAATACTATTCATTGCCTACAATAACATAAACTATTGAACAAAAAGACAAGCGACATGAAATCAGAAATGAAAATATTGCAAATATTTAAGAAGGATACTAAGAAAAAAAAGATAACTTGATTCAAATACTCGATGGATGACAGTAATTCTTCTCACTAACACAATGCCTCTTGACTTTGAGGATTGTCTTAAGGAATCACGAACACAGGATTCTTTTGAGGATTCAAGAACATAGCAATTATATGTGATATGGACTTTGAGAAATGCACTACAGTATATAATAACATCGAACTTACACATATGTCATCTAATTGGGTGAAATGGGTTAACAAGAACATTAGCAATAAACACATACTTAACATTGTTATATATGATGTGATTTGTGTTTAGTTGTGTCAAATCACTTTCAGCACCTCTTATGTATTTCAACTAGCTAAGAAGATGTCATATGTTTCAGACACATGTCTGAAATCATAAATTTGTTCCCATCAGTAATGTTCCCACCCGTAATGATCAGGCTTCTATGTCTGAACCAAATGTTGCCTACCATGACTAGCAGGTGTTGTGCGAACCAAATGTTGTCTACCATGACATGCGGCGCTATGTTCCGATCTAGCACAAGGGAAAGTGCCTCTAAGACACTCATGAGTTGTCTGAAACCTAACTCCATATTTATCTGGGGCTATATTTATCAGATACACCGAGTGCAGAGCAATACAACATGTGATGTTGTACGATGAAATACGCTTGCCGACTTCTCCAGAGATATAAAAATCATTAATTCTAACTCTATGATGATGTTCTCGACCGAGCCAATCACTGGCATTGGCACTGGAAAAATAAAATAAAAAACGGTTTCCGATAGTCCCCTTGCATGTAGAGAGAGAATTATTCCAGAAATAGAACCCTCTTGCAACTCATATATACCACACCGTTGATGAGTGACTTTCGAAATTTGATGCCCTAGAAACCCTCAGCATCTAGTCTGGATTTGTTCCACAGAAGGCCTTTGATATAGAACCATTAGGTTATGGGTGTTATCTCTCAATAACAAGTGCTCTCCTCTCGCAGGTGCAGGTTATTTATTTTCTTAAAACCTATTGCTTCCGTGGATTCCCTGAGTTGGATTTCTATGGGTTAGGGTTACATAACGGCTTTATGCGGGATAATTGTTGGCCGAAGAATAATAGTACCTAGTTAGCATCTCTGGATTCTATGGAATAAGCCCTCTCCTCTCGTAGGTGCAGGTTATTTCCTTTCTTAAAACCTATTGCTTTATGAAATAACAGCTTTATTCAATTAGAATGCTTATCTTGAACCTTGAGGAGTTCCACCACTCCATAGTATGTTTCTACAGGTGATAGAAACTTGCAGTCCACACTAAAGAAAGCTTCTCTTCCATCCCTTTTGTGTGTGCTGGAGTTTGATATCGAAGTTTAGAGCATAAGGGTTCGGGCCAGGTTCAAGTTTCTTTCTAACCAACCTCGCTCCTTTCTTTCGGTGCTAACTGGAACACTTCTAAATTTGCGGATATGCACCTCTCCAAAATAATTACAGCCATTATTTAGAACCCAACTGAATACCCCTCCAATTGCAATGCCTCCCTTCCTTCTTGTTTTTTAATGCTAGCCAAAGTTATTCGCATGAGAGGATCAACGGGTGGGTTAACCCTGTTTGTTGTTTGCATCCCTTCAGCCTTGTTCGCAGCCCTTCAGCCCCGTTGTTTGCATGACAATGTAGGTGGCAGCTCAGAAGCAATAGAAGGGTATGGCTGACAATTCAGAAGTTTTCAGAAGTTTCGAGGTCGGTCCATGTATCTTGCAACATTGACGAAACATTTAGATCAATCGATTAATGCTAGAGTAATGTTAGCATTAGTCCACTATGAACATTTTGAAATATATATATTTTTTAGAATATATTTTTTTAACCTAAGATTTCAATTGCTATGTGGCTCTCAGCCTCGAGAAGAGGTCAATAAGACCTCAAAAGTATTCATTGGCCATTAAAAAACACTGTGAATATGTGATAGGTCAATGAAAAAGGAAAGAAAGAAAAACTTTGGGTTAAAAATCTTAATTTCAGGGATGGTAGCGACTAAGAACACCATATCGCATGTTCGCAGCCATTCAGGCATGCTGTTTGCATGACAATATAGGTGGCAGCTCAGAAGTGACAAAAGGGTATGGCTGAGCGTTCAAAAGTTTTCATAAGTTGTAAGGTTGGTTCATGTATCGTGCAGGATTGACGAAACATTTAATGTCAACCGATTAATGCTAGAGTAATTTTAGCATTAGTCCACCATGAACATTTTGAAATTTATTTTTTTGAGAATATGTTTTTTTAACCTAAGATTTCAACTTCTATGCGGCTCTCACCCTCGGGAAGAGGCCAATAAGACCTCAAAAGTATTCATTGGCCATTAAAAAACACCGTGAATATGTGATAGGTGAGTGAAAAAAGACAGAACCAAAAACTTTGGGTTAAAAAATCTTAATTTATGGGATGGCAGTGACTAAGAACACCATATCAATTACTAGAGTCCCTTACCTACTGGCAGGGACTAATAAAATGTTGATTGTGTTATGGTATAGTGATAAGAAGCATTGAGTCGTGGTAGAAGCATCATTATTGTATGAGCTTTATTTAACAAATTTTCGAAGTTATATGTTTTAATCTTTATTTAAGAAATTTTCTAAGTTACATGTTTTAAGAGTTGTTTACCATAGCTAAAGAAGCGTGCATTATTGTATGAGTTTTATTTATGAAATTTTCCTGATTATATATTTTAAGAGCTTTATATTTATATTTTATATTTATATTTTGATATAAAATATGTATTTTTGAAACAAATTTTATGATTAATTACATCAATATTATTTGTTGTTTAACATTTCAAACTTCTTAATGTGGTTTATCTTTAGGACTAAAATGAAAAAACCAATTTAACTTCGGGATTAAATAGCATAGATACATCATGTTCAAGAGTTAACCGTTAAAAAATATTTAAATTATTTTAATCAAAGTATGAACATTCATAGAGTTTTTGGTCAATATATGAGAAAATAGGTTAGTCATTATATAAGAAACTATTAAAAATACTAAATTAATTAAGGAAACTAATTGTTAGAAATAGAAAAAACCAAAAAATATGAGAAATGATAGATAAAAAAAAAAAAAGAGAAAGGACAAAAAGTTTTGACTAAATTAATAATATATCATTATATTAGCATAAATTATTATCATATGAACTACAAAATTCTAAAATAAAGGTTAATAAGGGCTACATAATAGCTAGTACATGTTGCTTAGCTTAAATATTGCATAATTAAACTAAAAAACAATAATATGAAGATTTCATCACAAAAATAAAACAACTAATAAAATATTGTATTGTTAAATACCAATCACCAAAAATTAAGAAATATGATTAACTAATATTGTTTCTATTAACATATATACACATTTTAATATATATGTTTAATTTATATGTGTGTTATTTTTTTTTATTAAAAGATATAAGTTTTTATAATTAAATTTATTAAAATATGTTTTTAATATAATAATAAGTCATATTAAATTCAAAATATGGAAAAAATAAATAAATAAATAAGTAAGTAAATAAATAAATTATATTTCATGAAAATGGAAACAATAGTAAAAGGGGAAAAATATAAATGAAAATGAAATAAAACTAGAAACAAAAAATTAGTAACTAATAGAAATGGAAGTCGTTGAACAACCCATAATAAGACCTCAACAAATCACCTTACAAATAAATAAATTTAAATAATAATAAAAAAATAACAAAAATTGAATTCTCAATGTTAAACTATGGATAAGCTACATAATTTTTTGGTCAAAGGCAAATTAAGAGGCAGTCAAAGGAAAAATTGAATATGAAATACCATGCATGCGGCAAGTATAATAATGTGAATAAAAGAAGAAAAAAATAGTATTAATGATTTTTTTTGTAAGTCAAAGATTTTCATTACTCAAAAGGCATATACAAAGATGGGGTGGCACGAGGAGGAGGGATTCTGATTAATCCCGAAGGAATAATTGTTGATCTTTATGCCTCGGGCTTGGGAAGGAAGACCAACAACCAAGTGGAAACTTCTGGATTATACCTTGGCCTCATTTTAGCTCAGCAAAAGGGAATTAAGGAAATGAAAATTATGGGTAATTCATTCTTGGTCATAAAGCACATGAGCTAAAATTCTTCAGCCCAGAATAACAAGCTCAATCAAATTCTCAAAAGAGCCCTTGGCATGCTCCCTCCCTTTGAGAAATTGCATTTTTTTCACATTCTAAGAGGCTTGAATAAGGAAGCAGATACACAAGCCAATAAGGCTTGCCAAATGAAAGAAGGTCATAACATGGTCAATGAAATTGAAGGTTTTTTACTCATCCCTTAAGTTTATGAATGAATGTCTCAAATTCTATGTTAAAAGTTAGCTCCTCCAAGGATTCTTCCTAAAGTCTCTAAGCATGGAAAAAAGGGATTATAAAATTTCAATAGTCTCACTCTCCCTCCCCTTGGGTGTGCTCTCCCTCCCTCTCTGTATGCCCTTCACCCTACCCCCCCCCCCTACCTCCACATCATCCTCCACCTCAACCCCCCTCTCGACCTCTCCCTCACCTTCCCTCACCCCCCCCCACAGCCTCCACATCATTCTCCACCTCACACCCCCTCCCAGCCCCCCCCCCAGCTCATTTTTCCACTACGCCTCCATCTCACTCTCCCTCCCCACCTCTTTTGTTCGTCCCCCCTTGGGAATCAATTAATTTATTCCCTCCCTTGTCCCTCGACGCGAGGCGATAATCCTGGGCATATGAAGCCACTTGGCGTGGCAGAAGGGTTAAGAGTGGGAACACATCAGTCTATCCCTCATATATGGTTCCATTACGTGAAGAATCAGGCAAACTTCATGCGAAACCCCTCAGAGAGCGAGCCAAATTTACTCCTCCTAGTTTGGATCAGATGGTTTGCTTGCTTCAAGGTTCAAATGCGTGAGGTGAAGGTTGTTTCAAATAACAAGGTAATCATGGAAATATTGTGGGATCCTGGAGGAAAGCAATTCGTCTCTCACTGCCACACGAGGCCCCTGTTCGGATCATTCTATAAAAGGTGGGATAATTGTTTGAATCTATGCATGGTGAAAGAGTTTGGCTTTGTCCAGGGGGTTGTAGGTGATAGATTTCTTTGGAAGGGTTCGGATTGTCAATGGATGGTCTCGGTGGTTTGGGGTAGCCAAAACACCCAGTCTGGTGAGAGTCACTCGCATGTAATTCTCGTTCGTCCGGGAGGGAGAAATTGGACCGAGAATATTGTGAAAGGTATTATTCTCTCATTGTTTCAATTGTATCACTATGTCCATTGTTAAGCAGGGTGAAAGGTCTCACTGCGTCAATTGTCATGGATGTTGGATCTTCGGGATGTCGTCGCCCATGCTTAGGCAGGGTGGCTATTCGTGCTGAGCATAAATGGGAAAAATTCCCTCCTTTGGCCTCTAACTCCCCTCCCGCCTGTGGAATATGTGAAAGGAAACACACTGAATTGAGAGCTAGTATGGCCGACTTGCAAAGGTTTTTGCAACAACAGAGGTTGGAGGCATGCAAAATACAGGAGTAGAATGTCGAGAAGAGCAAGAAAATTTGGAAGCTCAAAGATGAGGTCGATGCACTCAAAATCAAGATTGAAGACCTCCAAATTCAGCTTGTTATACAGGACACACAACCAGTAGAAGAAATATTTAGCTTTGATCTCAAACGCCCAACCGACCCAGATGACTAACCTACCTCAAAATGTTTGTTTGGAATGTCTAGTTTTAAATTCATTTTGCTACTATCTCAATATCGTAAATTCTACACTAGTACATTAGTAGTCACTAAGTCATTTTTGTAATTTTGAAGGAAATTTGAGCTTGTTTAGACAATGCCCTAGAAACTTATGAAGCCCATCAATGGATATGTATTGAAAATGTAAATCTCTCATTTTAGTCGTGACCATGCATGGATTAATATATATAAAATACTCTTTCGTGTTTAAAAAAGAAGGCATATACAAAGATGTCAAAATGGATGTGGTCTCATCTAGACCAGGTTTGTTGCCCAATGTTATTACCATGCTACATAAAAAAACCAAAATTCCCAATGGAGAGATCCACAACCTTATAGGCCTTACATAACAGAAAATAAAAAGAACTAGAAAGACACCAATTACCATAATCATTCATCAGAAATGATTGAAGCAGGATTATGTGGCCTTGTTCCTAGAGGAGGAGGAGGGTACAGACAATTGACATTTTTCTCAATGTAATCAAGCTAAGCTTCCAGCTTTTCGATCTTATTAGTGAACCGATTATGTACACAACAAACAACCACACTTTTTTCATGGACACGGCATTAAAAACAATGGATTTTCTCCAGGTTGGCCATAACTACCTCGTGTTCCTCCCTTCGAACCATATCATGAGATTTTTGCATGTCTATGAAAGAATGGAACATATCCTAGAGCATCGTAGTTCTCTCATCTCATTTAACAGATGCATGCCCAACAGACCCCATGCTACCCGAATTGTTGCTTCTCCCCCGAGTACTTGAGACTCAGCCACTTCCTGTTCCCCTACGCCTGCTCCACAACCGCTCTGAGCTAGGATCCTGCTATCTTTGCCATCTATATGACGAGACGAAGACCTTCGCCCACCACATGCTCCATGACACCCAAGCCCAATGCCTCACACAATTTCGACAACCTAGTTACTGTAATCACCACCTGCTCTCACACTGTCAACCCGGAATCCATCAGGCATAATTGACCCCTCCCCAATACGGGACTCAATTTCCAACCATTGCCCCTGTTGAGTTTTTCCGCTTGTTTCTCAATTTAAATGGCTTCTCTCAACTTCCTATGGTGGAAATGTTTAATTTATATTGATGACCCTGGAATCCTCAATGCAAACACAGTGCTTGGTTTTCTCTGCATGTTTTTATAAAAATGTTTTTTTTTAATATGAAGTTTTATAAAAATAAAGAATTTATTAGGGGATATAATTATATAATATAGGATTTATTTAATCCTATGATAATTTTATTATCATTTATTATATATATTTTGAATTTTTTTTATTTCTATCAAATTATATCATGTTATATAATATTAAAATTCTTTTGTCATGGTGTGTCACATTGTAAAGTGGACCAATTATAAAAATTGATGTCTTTTATCCCAAATGTCCATACAGTAACTCGATACATATAAAAATATCTATTGATCAATACTTCATTATGCGATACATTATGTCATAGTACTTGTAAATTATAAGTGAAGTAGAAAAACCACAAGTTAACAAAAACCAACAAGAGCATGCAAAAATATCAATATTGCCTAGAATGACTAGATTGATTGGAGATGCAGGATTTGATTTGTTACAAAGGTTTCTCCCCAATGCTAGTGAATTTTTTATCTTCTTCCACCCCCGGCGGGTTTCTCGATCTTTGTTTATCATATCAATAAGTCTCGGTCTCTAGTCCTCCCATTAGTCATTGTTCCAATTTGTCAAAAGATGAGGTGAATTTCATTGCATCCCAAGTTGGACAGAAGGTCTGCTACCTTATTACTTGTTCTCTTGGCATGGGAGGGAATGGATCAGATGGGTAATTGTGTGATATATTTTTCCAATCTCCAACTGTGGCAATTTTTTTCTGGAGAATCTCCATTGATGAATTTATTGACCCTTGAGATTATTGAATAAGAATCACCCTCCACAATTAGCCTAAAGAATCTTTATGATGATGTGATAACAAGGTCAGTCTCTAGATTTGTAATTCAGTCCTGTTATTACTTGAAATTCCCATACTGTCTACAAATAGAAACATTGGTTTCGTATAGTTGTCACAAAAGTTTCCTCCGAGACTAGCAAAATCTCAATTGCCTTTAAATGCCTTGCCAAAATTAGGTTTAATGAATCTAGGGGAGGATGGATCTAGGAGGTCAAAGGACTAGAAGATGGGATTCTTGGAGGCAAAGGATCGATAGAAGGGGACAAAAACAATTTGAGATTACACAAAATTGTGGCATCTAAGCCTTCAACTTCCCAGTCTAACGATGACCAAGGGTGGAGTAGTAGTGTTTCATAGATACTCTGCAATGTTTTTGCCCATACTACTTCCCCTTCTAATGATCATTATTAAAGATGTGGTTATTCCTCTTCTTTCATGTGTTTCATAACAAAAAACCTAGAATGAGGGCCTAAACTTGGTTTCTACAATACAATTATTTTTCATAGAGTATATCCATCCTTCCTTCAATCATTTTTATGATTCCATTTCTATTCTTGTATGACTATTCAAATACATTGAAGAGTTAAGACCATATAGTTCCAAAAAGTGCAAGTATTGAGCAAGTGTTCCATGTCCTTTGCATTCGATATACATAGAAAATAGAGGAAACGGATTTTGAATCCTATGTGGATGATTTTATACCATGAAAGGGATCTTTTATGTACTAACAACCAAAGAAAATGGGAAAATTTGGGCCCATGCATGTTTCTAGATCAGTTGATGAGGAATATTGATGTCATCTCGAGCTAGTTGATATGCCTCTTTGCTTATGAACATATTGTTCTAGTTATAACCCTATCAATATTTTTCATGTCCCTCAAATAGTGGAATCTCGTGTTTGTGAAGTTCTTCCATTAAAGTGTTTAAATTTTATTAATTAAGAGCTTGAGGCCAACTTTCCTTATTTTTCCATTCTCTCCACGAGGTGCACTTTGTTCTTTGGTTCCAATAATTATGTTGTTGTTAAGATACCTCTAGATTTCATAAGATCTTTTATAGCAAGAAATTATGTCATTTTGCTAATATTTGGGTAATGGTGCCACGATTCCATCCAAAACAAGGTATCCTTTCCCTCTCAAACCTCCAAGAAATAGTGTTGTTGTCTGATGAATTTATTAGTGTTGTAAATATTCTGCATTGAAGATCCTTTAACAGGGTTTTGAGCTCTCAAATGTTGTTTCCATGATTGAGATAAGTTGTATCTACTACTCCAAAATTTCCTCCCTGAATCTTGGTCGCCTTGGATCCACCTCCACCATAATTTTTCCTCACAAACATTATTTATAATTTCAAGATTACAAAGACCAAGGCCTCCCACCATTTTGGGAATACAAAACTTATCCCAAGCTACAAGAACCCATTTTCTTTCTCGCATATCCCGTCACCGGTGAAAGAATCTATAGATAATCTTCATGGATTTGAGGATTCCTTTGGGAATCCCCAACACAAAGAAAATAGTCACGAAAAGGGCTTGCAATATTGATTTTAACAAGACTAACCTGCCAACAAAATTTAGATATTTTAAGGTCCAACAATCCATTTTTTTTTTATATTTGTTCGACTAGTTCCATCCAATGAATAGTTCTAAGAAAGTTTTCTATCAAAGGTGCCCTTAAATATTTAGCAAGGAGAAAAATATGCTAAAACCCAAACTATATGTTCAAGTGCTCTTGCACTACTAAGTTAGTATTAAAGAAATAAATTTGAGATTTACTCACATCAATGGATGTACCCAAGAACTCAATGAATTCATCTAGGATATATTTTAGAGCTCTATATTCTCTTACTATAGGAACTCTTATTAGTAGTGTATCGTCAACAAACTCTTGATAGGAGATGAGAATATTATTACCATAGAGTCTTAATCCTTTTATCTTTCCATGTGCTATTGTTGCTTTTATGGTGTGTCCTAACCCTTCTAAATCAATAATAAATAAGAATGGTGAGAGAGGGTTTCCTTACTAACCATGTGAAGAATTGAATTTTGAGGAAGGAGATCCATTAAGCATCATCGAGAAGAAAGAGGTTACAACCCAAGATGCTACCCAATTGATCCAACTACTTAAAAAGTCAAATTCTATGAGAACACTAAAGAGATAAGCCCACTAAGTTTGTCAAAAGCCTTAGATAGGTCAGGCTTAGTTAGCATTCCTAACTTTTTATATTTTTTTGAAGAATGGAGGACCTCATGGACTAATAATATTCCAGTTAAGATTTATCTGGCCTCCACATAACTATTATGCTCCATTGAAATTATATTTGGCAGGAGTGACTTTATATGATTTGCGATGACTTTTGAAATAATATGATATATCACATTACATAAGGCTATTAGACTGAAGCTATCAGGATCCCGATCCTTATTTTACTTAGGTGATAGTGCTAATAGCATGACATTCAAGGTTGGAAATAAAGAGAATGCGCTGCAAGATTCCTCCAACAAGTCATGGATTTCTTCGCCAAGGAAGTGCCAAAAAGCCTAGAAATGAGATATGGTGAGCATGTTTAGAACCAATGCTCTGTCTTTTGGCATGAACATTGCCACCTCTTGGAATTAAACATAGGATACCTCTCACATTAAGGCAACATTATGATTTGGTTGAAAAACACTAGGATGTTTTTCGTGATCTCATGAATTAGTCTCTATCAAATTTTATTTGGTTCCACTTTTAATCCATAATATATAATCAATATGTGCTCCATCTCTTTGTGATCTATGAATTTGTTCAAGCCTGTAATCAACTTCGAGGTTCGTTAATGTCATTTTTTAACCTTTTTAATTCAGTAGTCTACCTTTGGCTCCTTATTGACTATAGGTGCTATTCTTGGTGCAATTGTGAGTGGCTACATTGCAGACTATATGGGTCGGAAAGAGGTAAGTTCCCGGCTACAATCACAAGCCTTGAAAATCATGAAGATAAGACATTGAAAAAATACCTTTCATGCCATTCAGGAATGATTTTGGTTTGAATGTCATTAGTTTGGAATGGAGCTTAAGTATAATTGAAATCAGTCTTGTAGATTCCACTAAACTTACAAAAACAAGTACAACCACGCTTTGAAAAAATCAACTTAAGTTAAACTTGCATAATGAAATAGAATCACACCCGAACAATGGAAGAGATTACTCACACATATTTTAACAGAGAAGATAATTACAATCACAAATGAATTATGAAGAGACATAAAAAAGACAATGAAAATATAAGCACTATCCTTATGTTGAGTTGGCCCTGCCTCCAGAAAATAGATGTGTTGGGTGTTAACTATTGAATAAATAAATAAGCATATACATTATCAACATCCAGACCCTGCAAGAGTACTTGAGTATGACATGAATATACCAAACCCTCCATTTGACGTGGACTTTAAACAACTCGCGGATGATATTTTCTTTGTGTTTTTTTTTGGTGGGGAATGATTTCCTTCTACACATGCCTACATTGGAAATTCGTGAGGGTGAAATCAACTTAGCGATGGTTGTATAAAAAAAAAAAAGAGTTTGGCGCAATGGGTGCTTATATGACAGATTTGGGTGAGGTAAATTTAACGAGGGTTGAGCATTTTATTCAGTCTGTAGCATTTTACCATGACAGAATTTTTCAAAAGCGAGCTCACTTGATACAGGCATAGGAAAATGCAGATGCATACAAACTCAAAATGAATAACTTAAATATTTCAATTCTTAATCCTCCATTGGGTGAGGAGGCAATGGAAAATGTGGATTCACTAAGTGACAAGTCACAGGATATATCAAAACTTGAAATGAAAATGAAAAAATTTCATATTCCTATCAGCCCCAGGTTGACAAAGTTAAATTAGGAGAACCTGGATGGAAAAAGAGATATTATGTTGAAAATTTTGGATCACAAACACTAAAGGCCATTGAAGATGTCAAAAGAGACGTTATAATAATGACTAAGCTTCAAGAAAGGCCTAAGACAAAGGGCAGAAGCATTTTACGAGGATACAATCTTTCAAAAGCAAGCTCATTTGATACAGGCACAGGAAAATGCACATGCTTATACACTCAAATTGAAGAGCTTAAATTTTTTACATCCTAATCCTCCACTCGGTGATATGGAAATGGGAAATAGGGATTCACTGGGTGATAAGGCAATCGAAAATGTGGAATCACTAGGTTACAAGGCCACATGGATCTGTAGCACACTAACTTCCAATATGTTTGGACTACAACCCAATATTTGTTGTTCAAGCTCATAATAAACTTTACGATGTTCGGTAATACCATTTTTTAACATTTTTAATGCAATACTCCACCCTTGGCTCCTTATTGAATATAGGTATTATTGTTGGTGGAATTTTGAGTGGCTACATTACAGACTATATGGGTCAGAAAGGGGTAATTTCCTCACTACTTTCACAAGTCCTGAAAATAATGAAGATCAAACATTGAAGAAATACATTTCATACCATCCATGAATGATTTTGGTTTTGAATTTCATCGATTTGGAATGGAGCTCGAGTAGATGGACCAAGAGGAATATATGTGGAAATACATGAGACTGAAATCCAATTTCCCAAACAATCAAAGCCACTGACCCAAATGTCCCAAAAAACATTGGGAAATGACAGAATGGCCAAAACGCAGAACAACAACAACTCAAAACACCATAAGGCGGAGTTGTAAGACCAAAAACACCTTGAAGAAAATGAAGTTCCAAAAGGCCAAAGGAAACAAAAAAACATATGCATTTCAAATTTCCAGAATGCAGGAGTAAAAGAGTAGGAAATCCAAGTTTAAGCAAACAAACCATAAACAGAGATATGACTTGAGCAGGAAGAAACCATCGGAGAGCAGTCCACGAGACTAAAACCTAAGATTATATCCGCCTAAAAGGAAAGAGACTGTGATTGTGAGGTAGACAAAGAGTGAACCTGAATTTGAACCTATGCACTAAGACTATGACCGTAACCTCCTTTAAATAAAATGTATACTCCATTAAAGAGGGAGAACTCTAAATTTGAATTTGTCACGTACCTCCAAAAAGGAAAAGAGTAAACCTGAATTTGAAGTTATACAGTAATACTATGAGTGTGACTGTGAATGTTGAAAGGATTGACATTTGATAAGTCTAGTGTCCTTTGCACTACTTTTTCTTCAAAATATATGGATTTCTTAGAGATTTCAAGTTTTTGGAGTCAATTCCCATGCTACTTTAACTTAGCGTATGAATTGATCACTGTATTCAAAGGTTTTGCGAGGCTGCAAAGAAAGGGAAGGTGTATTTCTCATCTTCTTCTCAGACATATTGATCCACCATTCATCACGACAATTGCATCTAGTGCAAAGCATTTGAATGTGATAATAAACACCATCATGTCTATGAGAAGTTCAGATTTCCCTTAATTGGCATGGTTTATAATTTGCTATTGGAAAGAAAACATCTGTCTTACCATAGATAGTTGGTGCTATAAGTGGTGAGTGTTGAAATTTGCAACAAGAAACAGTGTAATTGGCATCCATAAAAAAAATCTAGAAAATTGAACCCATAAATGGTTACCATGTGAGGCTTTTGATTTAATTATCCTTAATTAAATTAAAAGTAAATTGTAATCTTATCTCATAAAAACTTGTAATAGTTAACTAAGTGTGATAGACTTAGTTAGCTTAAGAATTTTGAGTTGAGGTTCAAAGGATAGGCATGTAGAGTGGTTATATTATTTACAGGGTCCAGTTGCAGTTGTAGCACTAGTGTAGTGTGAGTGCAATCAGTTAACTCACATTAATTGAGTTAAAATCAGTTTAACTAGTTCTAATTGATCGATGAGCTAGTGGAAGATCAAGTGAATTAAAATAGATTTAATTCACAGGTAGTGATCTACCAAGTAGTTGATGATTCACTATTAATAGTTGCATGCATGTCAATTCTGATGGAGATCTAGTTGAGACAAAGGTTAAAGAAAAGTAAACTATCAGTTGTATTTTTGGCAAAATGCCTAGGTGCAGTTATAAAGTCAGAGGAAGGCTCCATAGGGATTGCGCAGTCAAGGAAGGCTAATTATCCTATTTAATAGGGACTAATTGCCTAGGGATTGTGTGAGAAAGGCTGGGCTAAGGAAGGGATGAGAATTGGCTAATTGTTGGTCAATTTTTCCTAAGAATTGCTAGACAATTTTGAGCAAGATCATAGTGAGACAGTCAGGATAATGTAGGATTTTCTCATTGTGAGAAAGCATTGTATTGTTTCATGATTATTTGACTATGTACAATATATGATAAAGGGGTTTTGAGCAGGTGATTTCCCCAGATACATCTTGTGTTGTGTGATTGATAATTTTTTTTCTCTTACTTGCATGCGATTCAGCAATCGTGTTTTATATTCCGCAAATATTGTAGAAGGATTCAGTATCTTGCTTTAGTACATTGCATGATCGGATTAAGTCCATTGATATAATTTCTACATGGTATTATAGTTGTGTTAGAGATTTTCTACAGTGAGTGATATGGAAAAAGGTGGGCAATTATTTGCATATTGAGAGGCGGGGGAAAGAGAAACCCTATACATTTCATGGCACGTAGCATCTAAATTGACAAAGTTGGTGTCTCGTAGAAGTGCCATGTCCAACGAAGCACATGCATGACGAGACCGGAGTACGATCAAATATATTGAGCAGGCAGTGAGTTACGTGGACATTTTTTTTGAAATAGGCATGGCAGGACCGAAGGACGATCAACTATATCAAGTAGGTAGTGAGTTACGAGGGCATTTACTTTAAACAAGTCATGCTGAAAGTTACAGGACACAGGCGCAAGGGATTTTTAAATTCCTCAGGAATAATACTGCGAAAATAATGGTAGTTGTGGGGTGTTTTTTGCTCAAACAAGAAATGCAGAAAGTTACATGACAAAGGTGGAAGGGATTTTTGAATTCCTCTGGAAGAATACCAAGAAAAAAAATGGTAGCAACAACATAAATTTGATAAGTAAGATATTTGACAGTGGATTAAAAACTAAGTTAATTGCTAAAGTGAACAAACACAAACATAATGAATTGATAAAGTGAATATGAGCATATGTCCAATGGTGATCCTACCCACTATATCCCAAGTTCAAAAGGAAAATTGATGAACCAGTGAATGGAATCTGGATTAGGGGCAAAAATTTTCTCAAAATTCAAAGCGCTCATAATTGCACCAGACCAGAACGATAGCGATCATCTCGTCATCAAGAATCCAATGCAACTCGTTTCGTCGAAAACCAAGTTCAGATGAAGAAGTTAAAGTCTGTTGATCGCCGTTAAGAACAAGCAAATTTTAAAAAAAAAATTGCATACAGCTACAGGTTGATGACATGGCAGCCTAGTCAGCATGTAGGGAATATTCTTCAGTTTTTGCCCAATTGGACTGTGATAACTGTCACTACCGGATTCGCCAGTTTGGGTTTGAGAAGGCGAAATTTGCCTAATGTCCTCCAAGGTTGAATTTGGGTTCATGATGAAATTATGTGTTGGAAATTATTTTTTAATTATTACGGTTGGATATATATATATATATAAAATTTGATATGGTTTATATATATATATATATATATATATATATATATATATATATATATATATATATTTGATTATTAATCCAAACTTTATTAACAAATTCTGCATATATCATAAAGTTCGAATATGGAGCGCATTACATTGTTTTATAACCATAGTCTGAACTAAATGCATGTATTTAAAACCTTGGGTTAAAATTTTATGTGGCACATATTACAATGGTTAACAAAATGTGTATGGAGGGGCGAGGTCGGGGGTCGACCCCACGACCTCCCCCATACCATTAACCACCGATTACTAACAAGATGTGGACCAGTGCTTGTTAAAGCTTGGCACCGAACTGATATTTGAAGGCTGATGCGAATACGATGGCGGAAAGGAGGGAACCAGCCCCGCGGGCCAACCCTCCTCCCACGTGACCCTTCCACATGACCACACACCAACCGCCAAACAAAACGTGCTTAGGGTGCGATTGATCCACCATTATCCACATTAATTCAAATTTATGTTAATTAAGAATTCAATTAAAAATGATGGATTTTTAGCGGATTCCCAAAATTCGGTGGGAACCACTAGTTTGGCGGAGCTAACTGGAGACATCTCCAAATTTAAAGGCAGAATCTAGGGGAAATTAAATGAAGCCTATGTTGAGCAATTTTCGACCAATTTTGGCTCAAGAAGAGTCATTCCTAGAATATTGGCATGCTCTAAATCCATTGGAATAACTTGCAGAGCTAGAGGAGAAAATATACAGGTGTTTTTGGTTACTTTAAGAATTTTTAAGCCTAGGGCCAATAGGAAGGAAGGCCATGCCCAGATCAACTAAAGGCCAAATGGAGTGAATGAATAGTCATTTTTAGATGTATTTGATGCTCTAAACATAGTGGTATGGTTTTCAAAGGCATTGGAGCACTTATAAAAGTTATATTTTTACTTTGGAGATTAAACAAGCCCATGGCCACCAGGATGGGAGGTCGAGCCTAGATCATGTGGAAACCAAATTCAGAGATTGAATAGTCATTTTTTGGGTTTTTATGTCTTTTAAAGCCAATGGAATAGGTTGAAAATCCATTGGAGCAATACAGGTTCTTTTAATCATACATTTGACTCTTAATCCCAAGAGGGCCTAGCTAGTTGAAGCAGGTCCATGGAGATGTAGCCCAGGAGGGGTGAAATTCGTTGTCATCCATGGTATTATGTGATTTTTGTGTGTTATGTCTCTGAATTTCATTTGATGTACATTAGTTTTTAAAATTTAATTAACTCATAATTTGATCATCAAAAACACGTGAAACTTGACACATAAACCCCTTCACAAGTGGCTAATTTGAGATGATCCTAATCACACATTTTTAATATTGATGAGGGAGCTAGCATAGAAATAACTATTTTTCCCATATTCCGATCAAGTTGGTATCAGAGCAAAATTTTAGCTCATTCTAGCCAAGGTTAGCTAGAAGAATTAGCTATGGGTTTTTGAATTTGTGCAAGGATAATTTAACTATGTGTATGTTTATGTGTGAAGGAGAAGATCAAAATTAAGAACTGAATTCTCAAATCACAGCAAAGAAGCTTTGTATGCACTGTGGGTGTGATGGCAGCTTCATTAAGCAATGTTTCTAATCCATATTCCTTAGAAAAACTCTTTGATAAAGAGTTGTTACAGAAGCTCTACATCATGATTGATATGATGCAAGAGAAGAATGAAGATAAGAGAGAGAGCATTATACTTCAAGAGAAGTTGATTGCCATGGAGGAGGAGAAGCAAGAGCTTCTTGAAAATTTACATGAGATGGAGACTCAGCTCCATGTTTCAAATTAAAACCTTGAAAAGATGCATGAGATGGAGACTTAATTCCATATTGCCAATGAAGCCTTAGCAAGGATGCATGAGATGGACACTCAGCTCCATGATGTCAAGGAAAACTTAGCCAAGAATGTGCTTAAAAAGAGTTATGAAATTCAAGTTTATCTTCAATTTCCTCTCAAAATGAATGTGTAGGTGATTTTGAAATACACACTAGAGGAATATGGTCCAAATTATTGATGAATATGGGCTATGAAGGTAAAGGGTTAAGAAAACATGCACAAGGCATAGTTGAGCCAATTGTTGTTGAGGAAAGGCCTAAGTATTTGGGCCTTGGTTATGGACAACATGATGGAGAAATCTCTAAATCCAAGAAGGCACATGAAGGTTGTAATATCCCTATATTTCAACTTTTATAGACAGTTAAAAATACTAAATGTCAAGTGGACCTAAGGGAAAACTATATGTGGACATATTATTTTTGAAATAAATAAATGTGAAATTTTATTATTGTGCAAAGACTAGAGTAAATTGGAGACCAAGATTTCAAATCCATGAGGATGGAAGAGAATCCTAAGACTTTCCAAAATTTATCCCAAAAATCCTTGGAGAAAAATAAAATAAAATAAAAATATTTTTTTTTTCACAAAGGAAAAATTCGTAATTTATTAATGAAAACAAAATTACATGTTACACTTTTCTATAATTTTCAGAGATAGGAAAATACTTTGCAACTATATGCTATATTACAAGAGGAGTGAAAAAATAAATTTTCTCCCTTTTTTCAGAGTGAATCAGATGTGTCTCAGTTGTGTTGTCTTTTGAGTCCTTCGCTTTTTGGTGCCTCTTGGTCCAAAGACATCTGAGCCATGTTTATAGGCTCTTGCGTCTCCTGTTCTTGTGTCTCAGCTTCGGTTGTTGTTTGATTGTTTTCTTTTGTGGTGGGTTCCGTCTCAACTTCTTCCACCTCCTGTTCTGGTTCCACAGAGGGAAATTGCCAGCCCTTTGTGGCTTTCCTTGTCTTTTTCTTTTTTCTGTTATCTCTTTTAGCTTCTGGACAAGTGTTCTGCAAATGCCCTGTATTCCTGCATACTCTGCACATGAAGGCAGTGTTCTCATAATGAAGATGTTGCGTCCATTTTTTATGTTTGTGAGTTAGTAGGATGCATTCTAGAAGCCCCTTGCTGAGGTCCACTTCCACACAGATGCGTGCAAAGGTGAAGACCCTCTCCTCCATGCGTTGGGTGTCAGTTTTGATGTAGCTCCCAATCATGTCTCCAATGCTGCCAAGAACATTTTCATTCCAGAAATGAAGTGGGAGGTTGTATAACCTCACCCAGACTGGCATCTTGGAGACTTCCATGGTATTTGTGTCAAAATTTGGAAACCAAGGTGTGGTGAATAGTCCGGTGGATCCCCAAATGCAAGGACCAGCCTGTTGGATATGATCTCTGATCTCCGAAGTTAAGAATTTAACAATGAATAATCCCTTTGAATAGAGATGTATTTCATAATCCGTCATCCAGTTAGTGAAAATCCAATGAAAAAGATCCATTGGTTTTGGCCAGAAATAGTTAAATCTGCATATGAGTGCCTGTGATTCAAAAACGGATCTATGCTCATCTATCTCAGGTAGTTCGATCTGCAGTTCTGGAGTCTGGTTGAGTTGTTCCACAATGTATGGTTTAGGGCCATAATCTGCCTGTGTTGTGGGGGCAATAGATGTATTTTTCCCCTTTAAAATATTCTTATAGGTCATTCCCCTGGAGCCCTAGGCACTGTGCTGCCCAACAGCACCGCCTCTCAGTCTCAGATTGAGATAAAGGGTGGCAGCAGGGCATATGCCATAATCGCTAAGGATGTTGGTGTCCTGTAGCGATCTCACTTCATGGATGAGGGACTGAACATGGCTAGGATAACCATTGGATAGCCAAATGGCTTCTTTCAGTTCTGTAACCTGATCAAATTCATTTATCCAAAGTAATAAATTGTTCCCCTCAGGGGTCTTGATAAAAATCTGAAAACATTGTGTGCTTACCTGATATACATTTGCAGTGTTAGATTCGGGCTTCTATTCGTCCTGTTGTGTCTGGTTCCGTGGAGGCCTCCCTTCGTGAACACGGAGATAGCTGACATCCCAAGAGCTATGATCCAGGTGGATATTGGTGGTCACCCGCCTATTCCACTTGGGGCTCCACCATTGTCTATTTCAGTTTTTCAGTTTCGGCACAGTTTACTATTTTCAGCAGTTTTTCGGGTCCTAAACTTCCGGAGCCGTTTTGAGGCCCTAAACGACGTTTTTTGGGAAAACGGAGAGCAACATGGGTCCATGGACCCATGTTGCTTGTTCCAAATTTGTAGTCCTCGGATAGATCTTTCTAACGAGGTATGGTACACATCAAACGGAGATCGTATGCCAAAGTTACGCCCCTGGGAAGTTGAAACACCAATTTACCCAAACGGGGCCCATAGTTTTGGCGCTTCATCTCCTAGGGTTAGGGTTTTGGCTGCTTAGGATTTCCCATTGTTTCTAAATGATAAATAGGCCCTCGAGCCTCATTGTAACACAGTTCAGAGGCCTGTAGCCGCCACATCTCTTCTCAGAGATAGCTACCAGCGCCCTAGCTAGTTTTATTTCCATTCCGTCTGTAAGCAAAATTCAGTTCGTTGATATTAATGAAATGAAGTGTTATTTCCGCTGCATCTCTGTATTTATGTTTATATGTTTATTCTGTTGCGTTCCTACATAAATCCGGATCAAGCTACCCACCAGTGAGGGCCAGCACAAATATTATTCGGTTAGTGGACAAAGGCATGGGGTGCGAAGTTCCGGTTCAGAAAAAAAAAAAGGAGATCGTAGCACAGGCTCTGCTCAACTGGAGACATAACAGAGCGTCGGGCCAAACATCAAGGAAAGGGTGTGGGAATCGCGCCTCCCATCCACCGGCAGGTGGATCGCAACGCCCACCATTCCAGCAAAGGCTCACAGTCAATATTGAAATGAATTTTCCACGCACAGTCGAGACTAATGGCATAGTCCGCCCGTCTGGTCTACAGGGGACCCATGTAATGGCAGCTGCGGGAAAGCCCCACCATGCAACATAATCCTTCCCATCCTTCGTATGGCCGCGAAGGAGCAGATACCGGATCCATTGCCGCACAGATACATCTCTGCGAACAAATCCATAGCTGCACCACCAGTTCGGCATGATCCGGCATGTGGCGGCATCGTTTTGGGCTTGAAACCCTAGGGCAAGAGAAAAATCACCTGCGCTCTTCATCTTTTTCTAGGTGCACCTAAAATAAAAATATTATTTGGGAAATAAGAATCTAATAAATGCTTCAGTAAAGTGGCAAGTTATTGAGGTGAGGTGAGAATAAAACTAGAAAGATGAAAAGCTAGTTTTAAAGAAGCTTTTGTGGAAAAGACAAAAGTAAAGCCTAGGCTAAGGGAAACGTCATCCCAAATTAACTGGACGGAGTTATGGAAACATGCTTAGGGAAAGCAAGATTAAATAAGATATTCCTAGTGAGACAAGGGGTTGTCTACATAGAGGAAGAATTGGTCTCTACTCGGGGGAGAGATATGGATTAAAGCTCAAGGATGGGGGGCAAATAGTCTTTACCAGATTGGTATGCACATTCTGTGAAGTTTTATATTTTTTATTGCTATTAGAATTTATATAATTCTGATGTGGTTAGAAAGGGTTATATTTTTATAAATTGTAACTGAAATTTATGTAGAAGTTATTTTATAAATTATGTGTATCTAAATTTCATATGTATTTAACAAAGATTGACCATAGAGGGGTACAGTTAATCTTTCTGTATTGTTGCATAAACTAAATTGAATTTAGGGACAAACAGAAAGAATTTCTAAACCCTGGGTAAGGGTCTAAATTTGTTGTTTAAGTCCATTTAAATATCTAGATTTTCATTGTATAAGTACAATATATGGATTTTGGAATCAAATAAAATTCAGCTATAGTAATATCAGGAATATGAAACAGAAACGAAATTCTAAACAGCATCAAGTTTAGATACACCGCATGAAGTTAGATACATATCTGAATTATACATATAAAATTTTGATTTCATTATAACTGAAAAATAGACTCATGTCATATATCAATCATCTTATATTTTATGCATATTAAGATTCATTCAAACAATTATAAACATGTAATGAAGAAAAATGAATTAAATCCTCAATTATATGTAGTGGTCCTCCTTAATAATATCCTTTAATGGAGATGAGGAGAAACCCAATGTAGCAACTATTCATAAACAAAATTATTATACAACAGTTAATTACAAATTTTCTGTATCATCCATCAAAATTCAGAGTACAAGGTACGAAGATGAATTTTGTAAATTGGATAGAATGATGCAAGAGCCTCTAATATTCAAATAGACTGACCTGGAAGAATTGAAATGGATCATCAAAACTTCTGATAGTTGCTTGCAAGGATTTTCATAAAAGATTGAATTAAATAGAACCAACCTGCAAGTAGACATGCAAATCAAAATTAGTAAATATATTGAAGAAACAAGAAGGGAAGAAACATAGAAAGTGTACAGATAATATTATTAGTAATGCATGTGAAATTTTCCCAAGTAGAAAGTTATCTCTGTACAGATAATAAATAGAATTGTAAGCATAAGAAGACAAAAATAACATAATTAATTGTATTCTGTAATTGAAAAAAAAAAGGTGTGTAACGCCTATACAGAGCTGAAGAAAGGCGTGTACTGGAGTACTTCGGGAAGAGTATAATTGTGAAATAATATCAAAATTTGGAAAATGATTTCCACAGTTAATTCCATAGTTTAAATATTATAAACGAAGAAATAAGTCAATTCTGGAAGACATTGTTCATGGTAACTTTATTTATAATATACTGAGCAAAAAGACTATAAACGGGAAAATTCAAAAATGTAATTAGAGATAATTATATTCTGAATCATTACTATTTTCAAAACTTTCAAATAGAGAGTTAAATTGAATAGTAGTAACACAATTAATTTTTTGTATTTTACTATAGGAAATTAATAAACTTTATTAATTCTTTTTTATATAGAGAAGGATATAGAAAAAAAAGGGTATTGTTTAATATTAATAATTCAGAAATACTACGAAGGGTATTCGGGAAACTGAGATGAGCATTAAGTAGTGAATAAGAGATAGAAGACAATTTATTAAAAATTAAGAAATTATACAATATGCATGTATATCTTGGATTTAACCGATCTAAAAATATGCTAAATTTAAATACTGAATCGCTTCTCAAATATTTGTGGAAATAAAAACACAATCGCCAATTACAATATCATGAAGAAAAATCAATTACACACAACACAGATAATTTCCCGGGGAAAGCTTACAGCTAAAAACTCCACTATATTCTATTGTAAATTATATCATGGATCTTGAAACAATTACATACAAAACTCCAATCGCAAGAGCTATCAGTACATCAGCTAATTGTCTCACACTGTCATACAAAAATTGGAAAATCCCTTGCTCAATTACTATCTCCAGACAGCTTGCCTCCACTGCGCAATCCTTGATGGTAAAGAACCCTGAATGATGGATGCCTTACCTACCTTAACTGTGTAAATATCATGGGCTCATCTAATGTGTGTGTGCTTGCTTGTGTGTAAGTGGATAATGTCACAACTGATAGTTATCTTCCCTTTCACCTATAACTCAATTGGGTCTCCACAGGATCTGACATGCATGCAGTTAATAATACTAAAAGCATCAGTTTCATGTGAGATCACTACATGTGAATTAATTAATATTTAATTCACTTGATCTCTCACTAGTGTATATGCAGTTACAACTAGCACAACTCAGTTAAACTATTTACAACTTGCACAAACTCATGCACCACTGCACTTCCAACTATGTTACAACTAGAATCACTCAGTTACAACTAGAATTACTCTGCATGTCCCAACAACAAACCTCTAACTCGAAATTCACTTAGCTAACTGATTTTCCACTTTAGTTAACTATTTTCAAGTTCTCATTGAGAATAGATTATATTTTAATGTCCATCTAAATTAAGGGATAATAAAACTAGACATGCATCTATAAATAGACATACACCTAAAAATGGCATGTGTGGGCCCCACCCTAGTGTAGGTGCTTAATTTTCACTAGGATCATGGATGTTGTTTCCGGATGCCAATTTCGTTGTTTCTTGTTGCAACCTTCAACAAGAAATTCATAAATTTGATCTGTGAAGAGAGGTCTTAAAGTATTTTATTAACAGAGGAAACAAAAATGTATACGTTTGTCAGCACTTAATTAGTTCGGAAAGTTTATAAAGAAATTCCAAAAATTCTCGTTAACAATAATTTATATTCTAAAAAATACAAGTGCAAATATATGTATGAGTAAGCCGCAGATAAAATAACCTCACTTACCAATGCAGAAGGCAGAGCAAATTCTAGTGTTGTACACATAATGGGTATGCTCATGCAACAACAAGTATCTGCTAAGTAAAACCAAGAATACATATAGAAAATTAATGCAGATTGAATAATTAAAATTATACGAAAGATGAATATAATTTTAATTTCAGAAAAAGCAGTAAATATATATATATATATATATATGTGTGTGTGTGTGTGTGTGTGTGTGTGTGTGTGTGTGTGTGTTTATTTATTTATTTCAGAGTGTTAGGATAAAATGGAGACGTCGTAGCAAAGGTATTTCATGTGAAAAAGCAAATTTGAGATAATATAGAGAAAACCCAAAATCAAAAATATAGGGAAAATTTCCCAATGTCGGAAGCAAAGGGAAATATAAATGAACATTGTAGAAATTTAATGATCCTCATGCGATGCCATAAAACAAAACCATAATAGTTAAATTTGAATTCACTTAAAGGAAGGATATGATTTTGTATTATGAATAAATCGTAGGGAATTTCTTCACTTACAACAATAACATAAAATTAACAGAGAAGTTTCAAATTCAAATCATCTCACTGATTATAGTTTATAAATCGAATTATAGAATCTGGGTAATAACCCAGAAAATCAAATTGGGGGAAACTCACTATCCAAACAGGAAAATGACATCGTATAACAAATTCGAAGATAGTTCTGTTATAAAATAATTTTAATGATTGAAAGAAAATAAGAATAACTCTAGTGCAAACCACTGAAATCGACAAAAGAAAATCAATTCGAATAAGCTGATGAAGTTCCCAGAACTTAGTTACAGTATAACCATTTCAATTACGCATTTGGGGGAAAGTTGTAAATTCAGAACAGGCTTTAAATAAAAACACGAATACATAACTAGCTACCCAAAAACATAAAATTCAGTTGTAAGAATTTGAAGACCTCAAGTAATAAGATATGTACCTCGTTCTTTTGGATTTAGGAGGCACACAAGGGACAAAGAGGCTGAACTTATATACGATGAAAAATCCTGCCATTAAAACCAAAAACGATTATGAAACGTTGTAGAGGAATCTAAATAAGTTTTACAGAGAAACTTCAGTCAGGGAAATCGAAAACAAAAATATACCAATTACCTAATAAGCCTACGAGAAGTTTACTCGATATTGGAGCATTGTATTACTGGAGAGAGTAATATGAAGTGCAGCAGTAACATTCTCCACTATTCGCAACAAGAAATTCAAGGAACTAGAGAAGAGTTTTCTCTCTGCTAAGTTTTTTCCAAAAGGAAAACCCGACGAAATGAACCGACAATGGAATGACAAAAACCCTCGCCATAGTCAATCAGGGCATGGAGGATATACGGATCAATCACAACAGTTGTCAAAGATCTCAGATCTGCCATACAGGTGTCCCAAACTTAAATGTACCCATGTGATCTTCAGGTGCCAAAAAGGACATGCATTAAAAGGGTTGAGAATTTGAAATGATAAGGAGTAAATGCATACAGGACTATCCCATCGTTTCAATTTAAATCATATAGACCATCCAAACAAACCTTTATGAAGTATAAAGTAAATTGAATTATATTATAACATGGAAAGGTCTATCGTTTCATAAACTTTTAAGGTAAGGTTTCATGATCTATTTCAAATATGTCAAAATACGTATAGTGTGTGGAATAATATATATATATATATATATATATATATATATATATATATATATATATATATATATATATATATAGTGAGGCATGACATATATATATTTTAATACACATAAATTTTAAGATAAGGGATCTAAAATATGTATGTTGTATGTCACCATAGCATAAAAGGATAAATTAGGATGCATATATGTGTGATCTAATATTAAATTTCGTTGAGATGTATGATCATAATCTTTAGGAAAAGTGGTTGGGGGTAATGTATATACCATAAAACTAAATAATAATAATTGTTATAAAGTTATAGCAAGATATTATAACTTTAATAAAATATAGTATAGTAGTGAAAATAATTTTAATGAAAGAAATTAAATTAAGGTAAGTATAACTTAGAGTTATAATTGTAAATTATTCCAAGGTTTTAACTAAGGAAACTTGTACCTTATAAGGGTCCCTTTTTCGATAAAGAATTGTAGCCCTTAATAAGAAAAAGTATTAAATGAAGGTGGGACTCAAATCAATACTTCAACGCAGAAATTGAATATGAGAAAAATGAAAGCAAGAAATCTTACTGTTACACTGTTAGTGTAAAATTAGTCATGACAAATGTGTCAGAAGAGACACTGAAAGTGACCAGAATTTCTATAAAAAGGAGAAAAAACAATTGTGAGTTGGAGTTGTTACAAAATGGTATCAGAGCTCATGTTGAAAACTCTGGGCCTATGTGTCCCAACGCAGGGGAAAAATATATCTATATCTATATATATATAAACAAGTAAATAATTCTTTTTGGTATACTAATTTAATTATGTGTACAGTGATTGAAGTGTAGAAACAGTTATATTTGTTGTTATCAATTACGAAGAAGAGATGTACATGGAACTGGGGGGTGAGGGAAACCCACCAGATCAAAATGCTCAAATGTTGGAAATGATAAGGAATATGCAACATGAGATGATTCGGCTAAGGACTAGCAACAAATGATTGTTGCAGGCCAGTAATGAGCAAGAGAGATTTATAAGGGAATTAACCTCCTAGTATAGTCATCAAAGTGAAGACCAAGCAAGAAAGTGAAAATAAATTGAACCCAACTCAGAAGGGTCTGAGAGTGGGGAAGAATTTGGATCTAAATACGGAAAGAAAAATGATTTGCAAGGGGAATTCCACAATCAAACCTCCAACCTTTGATGGGGAAAAGGAGGAGGATGCGGAAGCTTGGATCCTGAACATGGTCAAATACTTCCAAATATATGAATATGGAAGTAATTTGAAAGCTAGATTGGCAATTTACCAACTGCAAGGTAAAGCACACTTTGGTGGGATATGACAAAAATTATACATGTGTTGGACGAAAAAACTGTTACATGGGAAGAATTTCAAGCGAAGTTCAAATCTAGATACCTTAATGAGAGGTATTATGATGATAAAGTGAAGTAATCTCATGATTTGAGACTAGGACAGCTCACTATTGACGAATTTGTTACAAAAATTACAAATTTACTTCGTTATGTGCCTTGTATCAGGGAAGAAAAGGCAAAAGTACATCGATTTTTGAATTTCCTACCTACCATCTACAAAGAAAGAATTGAATTTGATAATCCAAAAACAATGGATGAAGATGTTCGAAAAACAAATTATGCTACCAACAGTTTAAAGGCAGAAATGATCAGCTGAAAAAATGGCAGAATAAAGAGAAAGGGAAAGGGGATTCAACCATAAAAAGACCAAAACCGACCTATCTGAAGAACTTTGGGAAAAACCACCAGCGAAAGAAGTTTAACAAGAGTGGGGAAAACAAAACAACATAATCCCACACTGGTTCCAAGCCAATGGAAATAAACAGCAAAAGAGAAGGAGTGGTAAAAGTGAAAGAACCATTAAAATGTTGGGGTTGTGGTGAGTCTCACATGTTGCGGGACTTCCCACACAACACTAGAACAATCCAGAATATTCAAGTAGTACAAGAAGCAACTACAGTAAATGACATTGCTCGCAATATTCCTAGGATCAGTGCTGCATTAGAAGACCGACGAGCTGGACACCAATCCACAATGATAGAAATTGAAGGTATGATTGTTGACCAACCTGTTTTTGTTTTAATATATATAGGAGAAAATTTAAGTTATATCAACCCTCAAATAGTGGAAAAGTGTAAGTTAAAATCAGAAAAAATTTCAGCAAGCTTGGTTAATGCAGCTAGCTACAGGAACAAAGAGAAAAGTAACACATAAAATTCCTAAGACTGTTGTAAATTTAAATGGATATAAAACTGAACTCCATTTAAATATTCTCCCTCTAGGATCCTATGATTTGTTAGTAGGAATGGACTAGCTGGAAAAACAGAAAGAAATAGTAAATTGCTTAGATAAAATAGTACATTTCACAGATGATGTAGGAAAATCTATAATAGTCAAAGGAAAACCAAAACTGATATCTGTTAGGTAGATTTTCGCATTACAATTAAAAATAATAGTAAGAAAAGGTTGTCAAGTGTATGTTGTAAAAGTGGAATATTTGGGATAGCAAACAAAAAAAGAGGTTGTAGAAGACTTACCAGCAATCAGATAATTCAGGGATGTATTCCCAGAAGAAATTCCTCATCTACCCCTAAAAATAGACATTGATTTTTCAATTGAACTAGTACAAGGAGCTACCCTAGTTTCCAGGGCCCCATATAGAATGAGTATTCCTAAATTACTAGAGCTAAAACTTCAATTGCGAGAACTATTAGACAAATGGTATATAAGACCAAGTGTGTGTTCTTGGGGAGCACCAGTATTGTTTGTCAGAAAGAAAGATGACACTTTCAGGAAGTGTATAGATTACACACAACTGAATAAGTTAATTATTAGAACATGTATCATCTTCCAAGGATAGACGATCTATTTGATCAAGTAAGAGGAGCCACCATATTCTTAAAAATTGATTTGAGAACTGGATATCACCAACTCCGTATTAAGGATGAAGACATCAGTAAAACAACATTCAGAACTAGATATGGACACTATGAATTTGTAGTCCTGCCATTCGGACTTACAAATGCCCCTGCTACATTCATGTGTTTAAAGAATAGTATTCTGCATAAATATCTAGACAAGTTTGTATTAGTGTTCATATACAATAATTTGGTATACTCCAAAAATGAAGAAGAACACCAAGAACACCTAAGAATAGTACTGCAAACCCTTAGAGAACATCAGTTATATGCAAAACTCAGCAAATGTGAATTTTACAAAAACAAAATTCAATATCTGGGTCATGTTATTTCTAAGGATGGATTAGCAGTAGATCCGGAAAAGGTACAAGCAATCTTGAATTTCCCTGTACCCACAGATGTACCAACAATATGGTCATTCATGGGTAATTCTGGATACTACTATAGATTTGTGGAAGTGTATTCTGCATTAGCCTATCCTATTACTTCACTGCAGAAAAAAAAGGAGTAAATTTTGAGTGGACAACAAAGTGTTTGTAGTTTTGAGCAATTAAAATTGAAATTAACCACTGCACTTATACTGAAAATTGTTGACCAAATAAGGAATTTGTAGTGTGTACAGATGCTTGTATAGAAGGGATAGGAGGAGTATTACTGCGAGATAATTCAAAAATAGTTTATGAATCACAAAAACTAAAGAAACGTGAATAGAATTATAAAGTATATGATTTATAGCTAGTTGAGGTTATACATGCATTAAATATGTGTAGACATTATCTGTTGGGAAAGACATTTATATTAATGGCAGATCACATCAGTTTGAAATATTTCTTTACCCAACTAGATTTAAATTTCAAACAAGCAAGGTGGTTAGCTTTCCTTAGTGAATTTGACATGGAAATCAAACACATTAAAGGAAAGGAAAACAAAATTTTCGATGCTTTGAGTATAAATATTCATCAAATATTGACATATGCAGGGGGTAGTGTAGATTTTGATGTAGATTAATAGATTCATGGAGTGTTGTTGCAAGATCAACAATATGTAAAATTGCAAGAGAAATTACAGCAAACTGAAATTGCAGGATATACCATAAATCAACAAGGACTTATTTATTATAAGAAAAGACTGTATATTCATAATGTAACATCTTTAAAACAGGAAATATTAGATGAATACCATAAGAGACCTTATGCAGGTCATCCTGGTTATCAAAAGTTGATTTCAACATTGAGGAAAAACATGTTTTGGCCAAGCATGAGGAAAGATGTAGTTGAATATTTGGCAAGGTGTTTGGAATTTCAACAAGTAAAAGTAGAACATCAGCATCCTGTGGGACTATTTAATCATCTCCCTATTCTAGAATGGAAGTGGGAAGTGGTTTCAATAGACTTCATTACCCGGTTGCCACGAACTAAGTATCAAAATGACTCTATAATGGTGGTAGTGGACACTCTAACTAAAGCAACACACTTTTTTTTGATGCAATCTAATTTTGGTACAACATAAGTGGCCAATGTATTCATGAAAGAAATTGTTAAATTACATGGAATTCCAAAAATGATTATATCTGATAGAGATGCCAAATTCACATCAACATTTTGGAAAAATTTGTTTGGAGGAATGGGTATCAAGCTGAACTTTAGTACCGCTTACTATCCTCAAATAGATGGACAGACTGAAAGAACCAATCAAATTTTTGAAGACATGTTGTGCATGTATGTGATGGACAGACCCACAAAGTGGGAAGACTTTCTGCATTTGGCAGAATTTGCTTATAATAATAGTTATCGAGCTTCTCTTAAGATGAGTCCTTTTGAATCTTTGTATGGCATAAAATGTCACACTCCGCTTAGTTGGAGTCAACCAGAGGACAAATTAATCCTTGGGTCAGGTGCACTACATGAAATGGAACAAACTGTGAAGAGAATTCAGCAAAATATTAAAGTAGCTCAAGATTGTCAAAAGATTTATGCAGACAAGAAAAGAATTCATAGATAATTCAAAGTGGAAAACCATGTTTATTTGAGGATTAAGCCTCTCAAAAGTACATTATATGCTGGTTTTTGTGCTAAGTTAGCACCACGCTACTATGGACCATTTGAAGTTTTGGAGAGAGTGGGGCTAGTAGCTTATAGATTATCTCTACCTATTCATATTAAGGTTCATAATGTTTTTCATGTTTCCTTATTGAAGAAGTATGTACATTACCCTACTCATGTGATTGATTGGATTGTGATATAGGTGGAAACAGAAGGGGGATTTCTTCCAGAGCCACTTCGTATACTGGAGTGGGAAGAAATCGTGCTCTGGAATAGAACAGTAGTTAGGGTGAAAGTGAAGTGGAGGTACTTTACACCTAAGGAAGCTACTTGGGAGCGAGAATATGAGATGAAAGAGAAACATCCATCACTGTTTGAGAAATAAACATAAATAATTGCAACATCGAGGATGATATTTTGTTTTAGAGGGGGAATATGTAATATCCCTATTTTTCAGCTTTTATAGACAGTTAAAAATAGTAAAGGTCAAGTGGACCTAAGGGAAAACTATATGTAGACATATTATGTTTGAAATAAATAAATGTAAAATTTTATTATTGTGCAAATATTAGAGGAAATTGGAGACCAGGATTTCAAATCCATGAGGATGGAAGAGAATCCTAAGACTTTCCCAAAATTCTCCCAAAAATATTTGGAGAAAAATAAAAAATATTAGATGGAAGATAAGAATCTAATAAATACCTCAGTAAAGTGGAAATCGGCTAAGATGAGGTGAGAATAAAACTAGAAAGAGGAAAAGCTAGTTTTAAAGAAGCTTTTGTGGAAAAAACAAAAGTAAAGCTTAGGCTAACGGAAACAGCATCCCAAATTAACTCGACGCAGTTATGAAAACATGTTGAGGGAAAGTAAGCTTAAATAAGTTACTCATAGTGAGACAAAGGGTTGCCTACACAGAGGATGAATTGGTCTCTGCTCGGGGGAGAGATGTGGATTAAAGCTCAAGGTTGGGAGGAAAATAGTCTTTACCAGATTGGTTTGCACATTCTATGAAGTTGTATATCTTATATTGTTGTTAGAATTTATATAATTTTGATGTGGTTAGAAAGGGTTATATTTTTATAAATTGTAACTGAAAATTCTGTAGAAGTTATTTTATAAATTATGTGTATCTGAATGCCATATGTATTTAACAGAGATTAACCATAGAGGGGTATCGTTAATCTTTCTGTATTTTTACATAGACTAAATCGAATTTATGGACAAACAGACAGAATTTATAAACCCTGGGTAAGTGTTTAAATTTGTTATTTAAGTCCATCTAAATATCTTGATTTTCATTGTATAACTACAATATATGGATTGTGGAATCAAATAAAATTTAGCTATAGTAATATCAGGAATATGAAACAAAAACGAAATTATAAACAACATCTAGTTTAGATACATAACATGAAGTTAAATACATATCTGAATTATACACATACAATTCTGATTTCATTATAACTGAAAAATAGATTGTTGCCATATATAAATCATCTTATATTTTGTGCATATTAAGATTCAGTCAAACAACTATAAACATGTAATGAACAAAAAGGAATTAAATCCTTAATTATATGTAGCAGTCCTCCTTAATAATATCCTCTAGTGGAAATGAGGAGAAACCCAATGTAGCAACTATTCATAAACAAAATTATTATACAACAGTGAATTACAAATTTTTTGTATCATCCATCAAAATTCAGAGCACAAGGTACGAAGATGAATTTTGTAAATTGGATAGAATGATGGTGGAGCCTCCTATTTTCAAATAAACCGACGTGAAAAAAGTGAAATGGATCGTCAGACCTTCTCACAGTCGCTTGGAAGGATTTGCATAAAACATTGAATTAAATAGAACCAACTTGCAAGTAGACACGTCGATCAAAATTAATAAATTATATTGAAGAAACAAGAAGGGAAGAAACATATAAAGTGTACAGATAATATTATTAATAATACATGTGATATTTTCCCAAGTAGAAAGTTATCTCTGTACAGATAATAAATAGAATTGTAAGTATAAGAAGACAAAAAGAACAAAATTAATTATATTCTGCAATTGAAAAAAAAAAGTGTGTAATGCCTATACAGACCTGAAGAAAGGCGTGTACTGAAGTACTTCAAGAAGAGTATAATTGTGAAAGAATATCAAAATATGGAAAATGATTTCCACATTTAGTTCCATAGTTTAAATATTATAAACGAAGAAATAAGTCAATTCTCGAAGACATTTTTCATGGTAACTTTATTTATAAGATACTGAGAAAAAATACTATAAACATGGAAATTCATAAATGTAATTAGAGGTAATTATATTCTGAATCATTACTATTTTCAAAACTTTGAAATAGAGAGTTAAATTGAATAGTAGTAACACAATTAATTTTATGTATTGTACTATAGGAAATTAATATTAATTCTCTTTTATACATAGAAGGATATAGAAAACAAAAAGGGTATTGTTTAATATTAATAATTCAAAAATACTACGAAGGATATTCGGGAAACCGAGATGAGCATCAACTAGGGAATAAGAGATAGAAGACAATTTATTAGAAATTCATAAATTCGATATGCGAGGAGCAGTCTTAAAGTATTTTATTAACAAAGGAAACAAAAAATTATACGTCTGTTAGCACTTAAGTAGTTCATAAACTTTATAAAGAAATTCCAAAAATTCGCGTTCACAATAATTTATATTCTGAAAAATACAAGCGCAAATATATGTATGAATAAGTCGCAGATCAAATAACCTCACTTACCAACGTAGAAGTCAGAGCAAATTCTGGCGTTGTACGCAGAATGAGTATGCTTGTACAACAACAAGTCTTTGCTAAGTAAAACCAAGAATACATATAGAAAATTGATGCAAATTGAAGAATTAAAATTATATGAAAGAGGAATATAATTTTAATTTCTACAAAAGCCGTAAACATATCTACAAGTCTAATATATATAAATTTCATAATGTTATGATAAAACAGAGACGTCATAGTAGAGGTATTTCATGTGAAAAAAGAAAATTTGAGATAATATAGAGAAAACCCAGAATCAAAAATATGGGGAAAATTTCCTAATGCCGAAAGCAAAGGGAAATATACATTAACATTGTAGAAATTTAATGATCCTCATACGATGCCATACAACAAAACCATAATAGTTAAACTTGAATTCACTTAAAGGAAGGATATGATTTTGTATTATGAATAAATTGTAGGAAATTTCTTCACTTATAACCATAACATCAAATTAACAGAGAAGTTCCAAATTCGAATCATTTAACTGGTTATAGTTTATAAATTGAATTCTAGAATCTGGGTAATAACCCAGAAAATCAAATTGGGGAAAGCTCGCTATCCAAACAGGAAAGTGACATCGTACAGCAAATTTGAAGATAGTTATGTTATAAAATCATTTTAATGATTGAAAGAAAATAATAATAACTCTAGTGCAAACCACTAGAATCAGAAAAATAAAATCAATTCGAATAAGCTGACGAAGTTCCCAGAACTTAGTTACACTATAACCATTTCAATTACGCATTTCGGGGAAATTCGTAAATTGCGAACAGGCTTTAAATAAAAACACGAATACATAACTAGCTACTTGGAAACGTAAAATTCAGTTGTAAGAATTTGAATACCTTGGGTAATAAGATACATACCTCATTCTTCTGGAGGCAGGAGGCGCACAAGGGACGAAGAGGTCGAACTTATATACGATTCAAAATCCTGCGATTAAAACCAAAAACGATTATGAAACATTGTAGTAGAAGCTAAATAAGTTTTACAGAGAAAATTCAGTCAGGGAAATTGAAAAAAAAATACCAATTACCTGATAAGCCTACGAGAATTTTACTCGATATTGGGGCATTGCATTACAGGAGAGAGTAATATGAAATGCAGCAGTAATGTTCTCCACTATTTGAAACAAGAAATGCAAGGAACCAGAGAAGAGTTTTCTCTCTGCTAAATTTCTTCCAAAAGGAAAACCCAGCTAAATGAATTGACAATGGAATGAAAAAAACCCTAGCCATAGTCAATCAGCGTATGGAGGATATACGGATCAATCACAGTCATTGTCAAAGATCTCAGATCTGCCATACAAGTGTCCCAAACTTAAATGTACCCATGTGATCTTCAGGTGCCAAAAAGGACATGCATGAAAAGGGTTGAGAATTCGAAATGATAAGGAGTAAATGCGTACAGGACTATCCCATCATTTCAATTTAAATCATACATACCATCCAACCAAACCTTTATGAAGTATAAAGTAAATTGACTTATATATTACATGGAAAGGTCTATCGTTTCATAAACTTTTAAGGTAAGGTTTCATGATCTATTTCAAATATGTCAACATATAGCATGTGGAATACTATATATATATATATATATATATATACACACACATAATTTTTAAGATAAGGGATCTAAAATATGTATGTTGTATGTCACCATATCATAAAAGGATAAATTAGAATGCATATATGTGTGATCTAATATTAAATTCCGTTGAGATGTATGATCATAATCATTAGGAAAAGTGATTGGGGTAACGTATATACCACAACACTAAATAATAATAATTGCTCGAAAGTTATAGTGAGATATTATAACTACAAGAAAATATAATATAGTAGTGAAAAGAATTTTAATGAAAGAAATTAAATTGAGCTAAGTATAACTTAGAGTTATAATTGTAAATTATTCCAAGTTTTTAACTAAGGAAAGTTGTACCTTATAAGGGTCCCTTTTTCGATAAATAAGTGTATCCCTTAATAAGCAAAAGTATTAAATGAAGGTGGGACTCAAATCAATACTTCAACGCAAAAATTGAATATGAGAAAAATAAAAGCAAGACAACTGACAGTTACATTGTTAGTGTAAAATTAGTCAAGACGAATATGTCAGAAGAGACACTGAAAGTGACCAAAATTTCTATAAAAAGAGAAACAAAAAATTGTGAGTTGGAGTTGTTACAAAGGTGTTCCAAGAAGGACTTTCATTGCATGTTCATTACCTCATGGTTGTGAAGATTGTGTTTATGAGGAATGCAAAAGTTTTACATCCACTTTGCAAGAAGGTGTTCATACGCATGCAGCTAATGAAAATGGAAAACAAGAGTATGTCTAAAGCTCTAAAGTATTTGAATGCATTGTTGGTATTCTGAAGAGAGCCACTACCTCATCAAATTTGCCTTCTCAAGAAGGCGACAAAAGTGAAATTTAAGGGATAAATTTGTTTTTAATCAACTTGATTTTGATTATGATAAACAAGTTGCATGTTCCTTTTGTGGTTTGGATAACCATAATGTTTGAAGATGTTGGAAGAAAGTATCCATGCACAGAAAAATTTCAAAGCAAAGGAGGCAGGAAGCCAAATTTCCATTGGACAAAGTAAACCATGCTGAAAAGAAGATGCAATTTTTTTGCACTCATTGACATAAGCAAGGTTATATTGTAGACAAGTGTTGGACTTTGTATCCAACAAGTCATCCATGACATTTGAAGAAGGTGGAGAAAGAAAATGGAAAGAATGGAAAAGAAGATTCCATAATTGATATGGGTCAAGATGATTCACATGATGATGATGTGAAACTGAAAGAAGTGCCATTGAAATGGTTTGGTAAGAGATGGTTAGATTTCCTATCCAATTAAGGTTTTGCATGTCTTTTGATGTTCATGCATTTATTTGCCAAGGGAATGCATGTTGCATGTTTACGCCAAGAAGGTGTTTGAAAGTGGAGTATGTTGAATCACTTTATTGCAGCAAAATTTTTTCATTTCAGTTGTTTAAGTACATGTACATATGAATGGGGTTCTTATGCTTATGATTGTACTTGTGAGATAGTTGATGAATTGTATACATGCATGAGCGTTTGTGTGTATGAATAGTGGAATTTTGATGGTTTCATTGTGCTTGAACATGCATGAGTAATTGACTTGTGTTGGTCGATTTCTTTGCTTAACATGTATGTTGTCAACTTGAGAGTGTTGATCATTTTCACATGCATGAGTGACAACTTGTGTTGATCGATTTTGTGTTACAAGCATGTCATATCGACTTGGAAGAGTTTATTTTGTCTTCAAAGATGAAAAGGAGATGTTGACGAAGTGTTTCATGAAATGTGAAATTCTTTTTTTTTGGGAAAAGAATCATCAAATTATTACACATGCTTATGCTTGACTTGAGAGTCAGTTGTTTGAAGAGGCATGTTTTGTCGACTTGTGTGTGGTTGATTAATTTTGACACCAAGATGTAAGAGTACATGGCGATGTTCACATGATATGAAATTTATTGCTTTGAAGGAGCAAGAGGATATGTCGTCAAGTTATGTTTCTTACATGATGTGTTTTTCAGATTGATGGTTGCGTTTGTGATAAGATGTCAAAAAAAAAATTGTAGCCATTGTAGACCATTTTATGTGTTGACGCCAAGAAGAGAAGGAGATCGTGAATGCATTCTTCCAGATGTGAAATTTGGAACCGTGGAGGTAAAAGAATGGTCATTTCTTTTCTTATTTTTACTGATGTTGGAACTCATTGTTGTAGTTCACTCAGATGGGCTTAATTTGCAAAAGTGGTTTCCAAGGAGAAGCTTGTGTCGAATGCATGTTTATGCAAAGGAGGAACATGATTCTCAGTGGGAAGGCAATCAGTTAGTTTTCCAAGCACCAAGGAATCAATTTGGTATAGCAAAGTGTTATATCAGTCAGCAAGTAGCCAGCAAGTGTTGGATTGGGTCAGCAGCAAAAGGAGAACGTTGGTTGAAGAGCCAAGCCATTTACAAGGCAAGGCATGTCAGTGAACTGAAGTGGTTATCATGGCAATTTTTCCAAGTAGAATAAATATTGTAGAACTTGGGAAACAGAAGAGTATTCATCTCTCATGAGATAATCAGCTTTTGTGGGTCCAAAATCATGTCAGTGGGAAGGAGTGATTGAAATCTGGATTAGGGGCAAATTTTTTCTCAAAATTCAAAGTGCTTAGAATTATTCCAAACCAAAAATACAGGGATAGTCTCGTCGCCAAGAATCCAACGCAACTTGTTTCATTAAAAACCGAGTTCGGATGAGGAAGTTATAGTATGTTGATCGTCGTTCACAATAGGCAAAATAAATAAATAAATAAATAAAATTGCGGAACAGGTACAGGTTGATGACAAGGAAGCCCAGTCAGCATGCAGGGAATTTTTTTCAGTTTTTTCCCAATGGGATTGTGACAAGTGTCACTATGGGATTCGCCAGTTTGGATTTGAAAAGACGAATTTTTCCCAATGTCCTCCAAGGTTGAATTTGGGTTCATCATGAAATTATGTGTTGGAAATTGTTTTTTAATTATTAAGGTTATATATATATATATATATATATATATATATATATATATATATATATATATATATATATATATATATATATATATATATATTATTATTATTATTAATCCAAACTTTATTAACAATGTTTGCATATATCATAAATTCTGAATATGGAGCGCATTACATTGTTTTTAACCATAGTCCGAATTAAAGTTTGGTGGAAGCGCTATTTGCAATAGTCCACATGTATTTAAAACCTTGGGTTAAAATTTTATGTGGCGCATATTACAATGGTTAACAAAATGTGTATAGAGGGGCGAGGTCGGGGCTCGACCCCACGACCTCCCCCATACCATTCACCACCGATTACCAACAGGTCGCGGACCAGTGCTTTTTAAAGCTTAGCGCCTAACTGCTATTTGAAGGTTGATGCAGATCCGATGGTGAAAAGGAGGGGGCCAACCCTCCTCCCACGTGACCCTTCCACATGACCACACACCAAGCGCTAAACAAAATGCGCTTAGGGCGCGATTGATCCGTCACTATCCACATTAATCTGGATTTATGTTAATTAAGGCTATAATTAAAAATGGAAAATTTTTAGCGGATTCCACAAATTCAACGAGAACCACCAGTTTGGCGGAGCTAACTGGAGACCTCCCCAGATTTAGAGGCAGAATCTAGGGGAAAAATAAATGAAGCCTATCTTGAGCAATCTTTGACCAATTTTTCCTCAGGAAGAGTCATTCCTAGAAGATTGGCATGCTATGAATCCATTGGAATAGATTGCAGAGGCAGAGGAGCAAATCTATAGGTGTTTTTTGTCACTTGAAGAATTTGAAGCCTATGGCCACCAGGAAGGAAGGCCAACTAAAGGCCTAATGGAGTGAATGAATAGTAATTTTTAGATGTATTTAATGCTCTAAACATATTGGTATATTTTTCAGAGGCGTTGGATCACTTCTGAAAGTGTTTTTGTCACTTTTAATATTAAACAAGCCCATGGCCACCAGGATGGGAGGTCAAGCCTAGATCAATTAGAAACCAAATTCAGAGATTGAATAGTCATTTTTGAGGTTTTTATGTCTTCTGAAACCAATGGAACATATTTCAAATCCATTGGAGCACTACAGGTTCTTTTAATCATACATTTGACTCTTAATCCCAATAGTGCCTAGCTAGTTGAAGCAGGTCCATGGAGATGTAGCCCAGGAAGGGTGAACTTCGTTATCATCCATGGTATTATGTGAGTGTTGTGTGTTATTTCTATGAATTTCATTTGTTGTACATGAGTTTTTAAAATTTAATTAACTCATAATTTGGTCATAAAAAGCACATGAAACTTGACACATAAACCCCTTCACAAGTGGTTAATTTGAGACGATCCTAATCACACGTTTTTAATACTGATGAGGGAGCTAGCATAGCAATAACTAGTTTTCCCATATTCAAATCAAGTTGGTATCAGAGCAAAATTTTAGCTCATTTTAGCCAAGGTTAGCTAGAATAGTTAGCTATTGGTTTTTGAATTTGTGCAAGGATAATTTAATTGTGTGCAAGTTTATGTGTGAAGGAGAAGATAAAAATTGAGAACTGAATTATAAAATCACAACAAAGAAGCTTTGTATGCATTGCAAGTGTGATGGAAGCTTCATTAATCGATGTTTCTAATCCATATTCCTTAGAAAAACTCTTTGATGAAGAGTTTTTATAGAAGTTCAACATCATGATTGATATGATGCAAGTGAAGTATGAAGATAAGAGGGAGGGCATTATACTTCAAGAGCAGTTGATTGCCATGAAAGAGGAGAAGGGAAAGCTTCTTGAAAAGTTACATGAGATGGAGCCTCAGCTCCATGTTGCAAATGAAAACCTTGAAAACATGCATGAGATGGAGACTCAGCTCCATATTGCCAATGAAGCCTTAGCAAGTATGCATGAAATGGAGACTCAACTCTATGATGCCAAAGAAACTTTAGCCAAGCATGTGCTTGAAAAAGAGGTATGTAATTCAAGTTTATCTTCAATTTCCTCTCAAAATTAATGTGTAGGTGCTTTTTAAAGACACGCTAGAGAAATAGGGTCCAAATTATTGGTGAAGATGGGCTATGAAGGTAAAGGGTTAGGGAAACAGGCATAAGGCATAGTTGAGCCAATTGTTGTTGAGGAAAGGCCTAAGTATTTGGGTATTGGTTATGGACAACATGATGGAGAAAGCTCTCAAGTGAAGGAGGCACATGAAGGTGTTCCAAAAAGGAATTTCATTTCATGTTCATTACCTCAAGCTTGCGAAGATTGTGTTCATGAGGAATGCAAAATTTTTACACCCACTTTGCAAGAAGGTGCTCATAAGCATGCAGCTAATGAGAATGGCAGACAAGAGGATGTTAAAAGCTCTAAAACCTCTGAATGCATTGTTGTTATTTGGAAGAGAGCCACTACCTCATCAAATTCACCTACTCAACAAGGTGACAAAGGTGAAAGTTCAAGGTATAAATCTGCTTTTAATCAAGTTTCTTTTGATTATGATAAACATGGAAAATTCTCACATAAGATTTGGAGAAAAGTTGCATGTTCCTTTTGTAGTTTGGATAACCATAATGTTTCAAGATGTTGGAAGAATATAGCCATGCACATTAAACTTACAAAGCAAAGGAGGTAGGAAGCCAAAGGTCCATTGGACAAAGTAAACCATGCTGAAAAGAAGATGTAATTGTTTTGCACTCATTGCCATAACCAAGGTCATCTTGTAGACAAGTGTTGGACTTTTTAGCCAAAAAGTCATCCACAACATTTGCAGAAGGTGGAGAAAGAGAATGGCAAGAAAGGAAAAGAAGATTCCATAATTGATGTGGGTCAAGATGATTCACATGATGATGATGTGCAGATGAAAGAAGCGCCATTGAAATGGTTTGGTAAGAGATGGTTAGATTTCTTATCCAATTAAGGCTTTGCATGTATTTTGATGTTGATGCATTTATTTTCCAATGGAATGCATGTTGCATGTTTATGCCAAGAATGTGTTTGAAAGTGGAGTATGTTGACTCACTTTATTGCAACAAAAATTTTTCATTTCAGCTGTTTAAGTACATGTACATATGAATGGGGTTCTTGTACTTATGATTGTTCTTGTGAGAGAGTTGAAGAATTGTATACATGCATGAGAGTTTGTGTGTATGAATAGTGGAATTTTGATGGTTTCATTGTGCTTGAACATGCATGAGTAATTGACTTGTGTTGGTTGATTTCTTTGTTTAACATGTATGTTGTCAACTTGAGAGTGTTGATCATTTGCACATGTATGAGTGATGACTTGTGTTGGTCAATTGTGTGTTACATGCATGTTATGTCGACTTGGAAGAGTTGATTTTGTCTCCAAAGATGAGAAGGAGATGTTGACGAAGTGTTTAATGAAATGTGAAATTCATTTTTTTTGGAAAAGAATCGTCAAATTATTACACATGCTTATGCTTGACTTGAGAGTCAGTTGTTTGAAGAGGCATGTTTTGTCGACTTGTGTTTGGTCGATGAGTTTTGACACCAAGACGTAAGAGTACATGGCAATGCTCACATGATGTTAAATTTGTTGCTTTCAAGGAGAAAGAGGATATGTCGTCAAGTTATGTTTCTTACATGATGTGTTTTTCAAATTGTGGTTGTGTTTGTGACAAGATGTCAAAAAAGAAGTTTGCAGCCATTGTAGACCATTTTATGTGTTGACGCCAAGAAGAGAAGGAGATGGAAAATGCATTTTTCTAGATGTGGAATTTGGAACCGTGGAGGTAAAAGAATGGTCATTTCTTTTATTGTTTTTATTGATGTTGGAACTCATTGTTGTAGTTCACTTAAATGGGTTTAATTTGGAAAAGTGGTTTCCAAGGAGAAGCTTGCATCGAATGCATGTTTATGTAAAGGAGAAACATGATTCTCAGTGGGAAGGAAATTAGTTTGTTTTCCAAGCACCGAGGAATCAATTTGATATAGCAAAGTGTTATATCAGTCAACAAGCAGCCATCAAGTGTTGGTATAAAGATTGGGTCAGCAGCAAAAAGAGAACATTGGTTGAAGAGCCAAGCCATTTACAATGCAAGGCATGTTAGTGAACCGAAGTGGTTGTCATGGCGATTTTTCCAAGTAGAATCAAGACGATAGAACCTGGGAAACATAAGAGTATTCATCTCTCATGAGATAACTAGCTTTTGTGGGTCCAAAAGCATGTAGTGGGAAGGAGTGATCGAAATCAGAATTAGGGGCAAAAAATTTCTCAAAATTCAAAGTGCTCAGAATTGCACCAAACCAGAATGACAGTGACTGACCCGTCGCCAGGAATCCAACGCAACTCGTTTAGTTGAAAACCGAGTTCGGATGAAGAAGTTATAGTCTGCTGATCGTCGTTCAGAACAGGTAAAATTAAAAAATAAAAAATTGTAGAACACGTACAAGTTGATGACATGGCAGCTTAGTCATCATGCAGGGAATCTTCTTCAGTTTTTTCCCAATGGAACTATGACAAGTGTCACTACTAGATTCGCTAGTTTGGGTTTGAAAAGGCGAAATTTGCCCAATGTCCTCCAAGGTTGAATTTGGCTTCATGATGAAATTATGTGTTGGAAATTGTTTTCTAATTATTAAGGTTGGATATATATATATATATATAATTATTAATCCAAACTTTATTAACAAATTCTGCAATATCATAAAGTCCGAATATGGAGCGCTTTACATTGTTTTATAACCATAGTCTGAATTAAAGTTCGGTGGAAGCGCTATTTGCAATATTCTGCATGTATTTAAAACCTTGGGTTAAAATTTTATGTGGTGCATATTACAATGGTTAACAAAACACGTATATAGGGGCGAGTTCGGGGCTCGACCCCACGACCTCCACCATACCATTCACCAACGGTTACCAGCACGCAATAGACCAGTGCTTGTTAAAGCTTGGTGTCGAACTGCTATTTGAATGTTGATGCGGATCTGATGGCGGAAAGGAGGGGGCTAGCCCTACGGGCCAGCCCTCCTCCCACGTGACCCTTCCACATGACCACACACCAAGTGGCAACAAAATGCGCTTAGGGCGTGATTGATCTGTCATTATCCACATTAATATGGATTTATGTTAATTAAGACTGAAATTTAAAACGGCGGATTTTTAGTGGATTCCCTAAATTCGGCGAGAACCACCAGTTTGGCAGAGCTAACTGGAGACCTCTCCAGATTTAGAGGCGGAATCTAGGGGAAAATTAAATGAAGCCTATATTGAGCAATTTTCGACCAATTTTGGCTCAAGAAGAGTCATTCCTAGTAGATTTGTATGCTCCGAATCCATTGGAATAGCTTTTAGAGGCAGAGGAGCAAATCTACATGCATTTTTGGTCACTTGAATAATTTTTAAGCTAGGGTCTCCAGGAAGGAAGGTCATGCCCAGATCAATTGAAGGCCAAATGGAGCGAATGAATAGTCATTTTTAGATGTATTTGATGCACTGAACACAGTGGTATAGTTTGCAGAGGCGTTGGATCACTTCTAAAAGTGTTTTTGTCACTTTGGAGATTAAACAAGCTCATGGACACCGGGATGGGAGGTTAAGCCTAGATCAGTTGAAAACCAAATTCAGAGATTGAATAGTCATTTTTGGGGTTTTTATGTCTTCTGAAAACAATGGTATATGTTGAAAATCCATTGGAGCACTATAGGTGCTTGTAATCATACATTTTACTCTTTATCCCAAGAGGGCCTAGCTAGTTGAAGCAGGTCCATGGAGATGTAGCCCAGGAGGGGTGAATTCCATTATCATCCATGGTATTATATGATTGTTGTGTGTTATTTCTCTGAATTTCATTTGTTGCACATGAGTTTTTAAAATTTAATTAACTCATAATTTGATCATCAAAAACACATGAAACTTGACACATAAACCCCTTCACAAGTGGTTAATTTGAGGCGATCCTAATCACACATTTCCAATACTGATGAGGGAGCTAGCATAGCAATAACTATTTTTCCCATATTCATATCAACCGGCTAGTTGGATATTATGGAAAGTCCCTGCTAGTTGAAATAACGCATTGTTTGTTGGTTGGATGTTTTTTAATATCTCTATTTGGTGAAACAACGGATCCCTTTGTACCTTATAATGGTGTTGGAAGCTGTTGGAAGCTGCTGGAAGCCGGGCCAACTGCCTCAAACACCACCCAACTCAACAAACCCAACGTAGGGACAAGTAAATGGGGAAATTTTATGTAGGGCATGCCAATCTAATCCAATAGTTAATGTGACTCAAATTTCCACTTGTTCGAGGACCGAGGTTGAGATTTTTTTTTGCACAGGGAAAAACAAGGAGGAGATAGCAACAATCAAAACATTGATTGTTGATTGTTTCTATTATTGGCTCGCTATCAACTCAACAACCAAGTAGGACATCGATATTGTTAGTATTTGATTCCCAGTTCATTGGTTGACACATTGATGTGTTCAATCTTCTTTGGTGGTTGAATAATAGTTATGTCTTCTTCCAAGGTGATCAATTTCATGATGCATGCTAAGAAGATTCATATAATAGTGGTTGATTGAGATTTGATAGGTTGTTTAATGGTATTTCTATCTTTCATTTCATTTATTGGTTCGATATTTATTCCATGGGCATAGGTATACAATGGCCATGGCTATTCAATGCGGGAATAGCTGGCGGGAGGAATATTGAATGCAAATACACTGAATGAATGAATGAGCCGAGTACGAGTTGCGAATATGTGGATCTCTAGTGAGAGATAGAAGATTTATGGTGTGAGATAACAGTCGATTTTTGTCGAGCTCAACAAGCTAAACATGTAACATTGCAAGCATCCTTGTGTTCTGAATTCCATTCTCCATCCCACTCGCAGGTTCGAGATATAACCCTATAATTAATGTCATTCTCTAGCCCCAGGTTCCAAATATAACCCTGCACTACAATGAAGTGTCAAGTATAATGAGTTGTCGATATAACCCTACAATGAATGTCATTCTCCAACCCCGGGTTCGAGATATAACCCTGCACTACAATGAGGTGTCAAGAATAATGAGCAAACAACTCGACAGGTGGCATAGCACAAGTAGGAGTTTTTAATTGGTTGAAGGAGCAGGAAATTGGAGTGTTGCAATTGATTGGGGTGAACAATGTATGCTCACCTCAAACTCGCGAAGAGAACGTCTTTCGACATAATTATAATTTTATTTATTTAATTTAATACAAATAGTTTTGAATTTTGTATTTTTAATAATTTAAAATATTTAAATATAATTTTTTTAATAAATTAAATTAAATTATAATTTTTAACACTATATTTATTAAATTTTCTACTCAAAATTTTAAATTTATCTTTAAAAGTAAATAAATAATCAAAAAAAAAAAACTAACTATTAATGCCAAATAAAATAAATTATTAGCAAAATTGAACACGAAAAAATCTTGAATTTTATATGACTAATTAAGAAATAAATATTGATCATGTTATGGTATAGTGATAAGAAGCGTCGAGTTGTGGTAGAAGCATCATTATTGACCTTCCTAGCCTTTTAAGATGTCAAAATTATAGTGAACTCGGGAGGCTTATCTCCAAGCTTTTTGAGCATAGGAATAAAATCTTAAATCAAATTAAATAACACTTTTCTTTAGGTCCAATAAACCAAAGATTGGTCTCAGTAGACGTTAACCACCACCATCATCATCATCTTGTATGAGTTTTATTTAAGAAATTTTCCGAATTATATGCTTTAAGTTTTATTTAAGAAATTTTCCGAATTATATGTTTTAAGCTTTATATAAGAGTGCTCTGTCATAGCTAAAGAAGGGTGCATTATTGTATGAGTTTTATTTATGAATTTTTCATGATTATATATTTTAAGAGTTTTATATTTATATTTATATTGTGATATAAAATATGTATTTTTGAAACGGATTTTCTGATTAATTACATCAATATCAATATCAATTGTTGTTTAAAGTTTTGAAATTTTTATTGTGGTTGATTTTTAGGACTAAAATGAAAAAACCAATTTATTTTCAGGATTTTTAATGTGGTTTATTTTTAGCAAAAAACCAATTTTTATTTTGGATTAAATAACATAAATGCATCATGTTTAAGAGTTAATCGTTAAAAAATATATAAATTATTTTAATCAAAATAAGAACATTAAGAGAGAGTTTTTAGTCAATATATAAGAAAATAGGTTAGTCAATATATTAGAAACTATTAAAAATGTCGTAGTCTAATTAGACTGCTTTTTCGCCCTGAAAATTATGGAAATTCCGATAAGATTTTAAGAAAATCTGACAAGGATTTTTGTAAATCCACGTTATAACTATCAAACTTTAATATTTTGGGTGCTCTAGAGGTTTTTGATGGTGTTGAATCCATTTCCACCATCAAAATCATGATTCAAACACTGTTATGTAAGATTTCTTAAAAAAAAATTGACCCGGATTCCGGCCAATTTTAGTCGTCCAGGCAATTCCTCCATCTCGTTAGACCACTCCTTTAAAAATATTAAATTAGTTAAGGAATATACTAATTGTTAGAAATAGAAAAAACCAAAAAATAAGAGAAATAATAGATTTTAAAAAAAAAAAGAGAGAGAGAAAAGACAAAAAGTTTTGACTAAATTAATAATATATCATTATAATTTTATCATTATATTAGCATAAATTGTTACTATATAATATTATTATATGAATTCTAAAATTTTAAAATAAAGATTAATAAGGGCTATATAGTAGCTAGTACCAACTGTTTAGCTTAAATATTACTTAATTAAACCAAAAAACAATAAAGACATAAGATTTCATCACAAAAATAAAACAACTAATAAAACATTGTATTATTAAATACCATTACCAAAAATTAAGAAATATGATTAACTAATATTGTTTGTATTAATATATATATCTGTTTTAATATATATGTTTAATTTATATGTGTGTTATTTTTTATTAAAATATATAATTTTTTATAATTAAATTTATTAAAATATGTTTTTAATATAATAATAAGTCATCTTAAATTCAAAATATGAAAGAAGAAAAAAGCTATATTTCATAATAATGGAAACAATAGAAAAAAGCAAAAAATAAAAAATAAAAAATTTAAATGAAAAAGTAATAAAACTATAAAATAAATAAATAAATAAAAATAGTAACTAATAGAAATGGAATTAGCTAAACAACCCATAATAAGACCTCAACAAATCACTTTACAAATAAATAAATTTAAATAATAATAAAAAATAACAAAAATTGAATTCTCAATGTTAAACTATGGATAAGCGACATAATTTTTTTGTCAAAGACAAATTAAGAGGTAGTCAAAGGCAAAATTGAATGCATAATACCATGTCTGTGTGATCAGGTGCTCAGTGTAAAAGCTCAAAAATGAAAGTACTCGAAATCGAATGGAAACTAAATGACAACGAAGAGGTCTTCACCAGGAATCTGGCGCAATTCATTTCGTCGAAAACGGAGTCCGAAGAAGAAGATAGAGTATGTTGTTCGTTTTCCTAAACAACTAAAAAAATTGCAGAAGTGACAGGTTGGTGACATGGTAGCCTAGTCAGCAAATTTAAATATATTTTGGGAATATTCTTCAGTTTTCCCAACGACACTGTGACAAGTGTCACTGTAGGATTTGCTAAAAAGGTTTGAAGGTGAATTTTTTTTTAAGTCTCCAAGGTCGAATTTGCACATTTAATGGTGCATTTTAATTACAAGGATGAATTTCAATGTCAACGGTCAGAATTATCAACATATGCAATGGTTGAAAGTTATATATCATATGGTTGGATTAAATATATATATGGGTGAAATAGTATATATGTCATAAGGTTTAAACCTTATGATAAATGGTAAGGTTCATATGGAAAAATATATTACACAGCTGAAGGGCGGAGGTCGGGGCTCAACTTCGCGACCTCCCCCACACTATGGTCAGTGCTTACCACTAGCCCGCAACTTTGATTCTTAACAATCTATGCCGACAAGATTTATTTGAATTCGTATGTATGAATCTTTAGGCGGAGGAGGGGGCTAGCCCCCTCACATATGACCTTTGACATAACCTACGACAGAGCTTATTACAAATGGCAGGTTTTAATTTTTTTTAAACATGGTTTAGTTACCATAACCCTCATTTAAATGCACTAAACCATATTGTAATGCAGATTAATTAAAAACACGCTTAGTGCAGTTAATCCTGCTTATCCTTTAATTAAACTCCATTTTATTTAATTAAACTTGACTTTAATTTGGAGGGATATTCGGTGGAACCACCAATTTCGGTGCTGCCCCAAATTTGGCGACCTTAACTGGAGTCATCTCTAGTTTTAGTGGAGATTTGCTAGGCCAAACTGTTTTGGCCATGTCTTTTGCAAAATTCGACCAAATTGAGTGGAGGAAGATTCATTCCTAGAATATTTGGATGCTCTGAGCAGGATGGTGCAGGTTGCAGAGGTGTTGGAGCACTTATGTAAGTGATTTTTCCACTTTGAAGATTAAAGAAGCTTGCGGCCACCAGGAGAGGGGGTCATGCCTAGATCATATGAAGACCATTTTCAGAGCTTGAAGAGTCTATTTTGAGGTTTTTGGGTCTTCTAAATCCAATGGAGCAGTTTGCAAAGCCATTGGAGCACTTTAGGTGCTTGTAATCAGAGAAATTACCATTAATGCAAACAGGGCTAGCTAGTTGAAGAAGGTTGAAGCGAACAAAGTTCCTTCTCAAGTTAAACATTCCAGAAGACTTGAAATATCAAGATATCCATTGAGGATACAAATATTATATTAAAATGTATGATGAATGAGATGAGATTGAATGTTACAAATGAGGCATGCTTATATATCTAGGCAGGTGACGTTTTACGAAAGGTCATGTCTCATCAGACATGCCCTTTCAACCTAATTACTAATTAACTAATTAATCATTATTTATATTATTTTATTCATTGCATTACCTTCCTCCTCAAAAAGCTTTGTCCTCAAAGCTTGTTGATGAAAGGCCTTAATTTCTTTTATTGCTACGAATGTCTTCTCGTCCCGGGGCAGTCATCCTTGTCGATACAAGTTGATATGATCCTCTAAGTGACAAACAAAATTGTCGCTCTAAGAATGGATCAGACCATCCTAAATCAATCTTTTGTGGAATCTTACTGCGACTAGAAACTTGTGATGAATTATCACTTGAGAAGATTGCACTGATATTAGTATTCTTTAAAACATCAGCTTGTTGTTTCTGTTCTGAATACATAGCTTGGTCGAGTTGTCTGCTCCCGTGATTTGGATGTTGATAGGGAACTTTTTCGGTTTTATTTTCCCTTATCTTGTTTATGTCATCTTCTTGATTTATTTGAAGTACCTGATTTTCTTTATCTATGGATGTTGAGAGGTTAATTTTTGGATCTTCACTTGAACCTTTTGTTGTTGGAATTGCAACTTCTAAGTACATATTTACTTCATCCAGTTTTTCATTTTCTTGAGTTGGGATATTGACTAGATCGGGGTTTGGATTTTTTTCTTCAACATGGACTAAAGACTTTGATACTTTTTCTTCAGTAAGTTTATCTAACTCGACATTAACTAGCTTCTTTTCACTTTTGAGCTTCTTTATTTGTGTAACAAGGTTTTCATTATGATTCCTTAAACGTAAAAGCTCTTCATTTTCTAAATTATTGAATTTATCCTTAGTATTCTTCTCTTCATCTTTTAAACTTTTGATTTGCTCTAATAATTTTGTATTAAGGTTCTTTAGACGTAAATTTTCCTCTTCTTGTTCTGATAAGTGTTTCTTGAGTTCCTTCTTTATGACCTTAGTCTTCTTGACTTGTCTAATTAATTTTTCAACATGGTCCTTGAGGCGAGAAATTTCTTCGTCCTTTTCCATTACTTATTTGTAATGTATATCTGCAAGATCTTCATATTCTTGTTGTAACACTTTTTTATTTTGCCGAAATTCGGCTATTATGTCTTTCTTTTGATATTTCAACTGCAATTTCTCGGTACATGGGATTACATCATTTTGTAGGGGTGATGACGGGTGTTTATCTTTTAATTTGGATTTTGTCTTCTTCATTTCCTTATTAAAATCTGTATGTTGTTTCCCAACTGTTGCCATTAATTCTTTCATTTGTCTTGCTAATGTTTGTTTTTCTGTATCACTTAAAAATTCAACTAACGTAAAAGCTTTGTAACATTTTGTGCAAACAACGTTTTGATTTCTGAATGATTCTAGACAATTAGGATATCCTTTTGAATAAAAAAGACATATTGCAAAGAAACCACGGTTGTTTGTGGGAATCATCTTCTTCTTTTTAATGTATCTCGTTTTTCCTTTTTCCTTTTTATATTTTAAATAATGGCTATAATCTTCAAACTTTTATTAACGGTTGTTTGTGGGAATCATCTCTTTTTTTAATGTATCTCGCTTTTTATTTTTCCTTTTTATATTTTAAATAATGACTATAACCTTCAAAATTTTATTACTTCTTCAATTTTTGGTAATGAATCCTTCACTAATAATTTTTTTTTAAAAGAGGCTCAAATTCTTTTATATATGTATATATTCCTTTTTAAAATAAAATCTTTAGAATATAATGATTTATCTCCTTTTCCAATTTTCCAATACTTAACCTTTAATAACCTTTTTTTTTCCTTTTATATACCTTCAAGCTTTAATAATGATTTCTTAATATTTTAAGAAATCTTTAATAATATTCTTCCTTTCATTTTTTTTTAATTACTTCCTTGATTTTTTCTTATGAAATCTTCTTTAATTACTAAGAAGATGTTTGACTTTCATAATAGTTTTTACTTTCTTTTTTTTAGACCTTACTTTCCCTTAATATTAATTGCCTTGATAATTCCTTATAATACTCCCTTTATATAACCTTAAATATAGTTTTTTTTTTTTTTTTAGCGATGAGTTCTTTGATTAAGTAAAATCTAGTTTTATTTAACTTTTTTTGTTTTTTTGAAAGTTACAACCCTATTGAAACATGACTATTCAACTATATGTCCACTTATGTGTATTTGAATCCGGTAATTTTCTCCACGTAAAAGTCAACTTACCATTCACACAGATATTTTTTATTTCTTTTGTTCTTATTTTATCTTGAAAATACCATGGGTAATTCCAATGGGCTTCTAAAACCACGAGCTTGTAAACCACTTAAAGAAGAATAAAAATAATCTTATCTACTCTTTTCTTACGTATAGTTTTTTTATCATGCAATTTTTATCAATAATGTAGAACCATTTTTTTATTTTTTTCTTTTGGAACTATTTTCTTCTATATCCTTTTTTTTTCCTTTTAATTTTTTTCCACTTTTTTTTTAACTATTTTATTTTTTTTCTTCAACGACCCTTTTTTTTAAAACTTATTTCGTCTTCTTTTAATTTTAATGGCCAAAGGCCTACTGACAAGCTGGAGAAACTCCAAATTCTGGTAACAAAATGCTTCAACGGCAAAAACATTGATGAATTTGACGGTCAAGGACCTGGATCGGAGAGCATGGCTCTATGAAGCAGTGAGCAACCAAAAGATCGAACTGCTCTAATACCAAATGAAGCAAACAAAGTTTCTTCTCAAGTTAAATATTCTAGAAGACTTGAAATATCAAGATATCCATTGAGGATACAAATATTATATTAAAAGGTATGATGAATGAGATGAGATTGAATGTTACAAATGAGGCATGCTTATATATCTAGGCAGGTGCCTCTTTACGAAAGGTCATGTCTCATCAGACATGCCCTTTCAACCTAATTAATAATTAACTAATTAATCATTATTTATATTATTTTATTCATTACATTAATATACTATTTGTATCCTCAATGGATATCTTGATATTTCAAGTCTTCTGGAATATTTAACTTGAGAAGGAACTTTGTTCGCTTCACAGGTCCATGGAGATGTAGCCCAGGAGGGGTGAACTCTATTATTAGCTATTATGTAATGTGTTTGTTTTGTGCTATTTCTCTGCAATTTGATTGTTGTACATATGTTTTGAACAACTAATTTACTTAATAAATTGCTCATGAAAGACACTAAAACTTGACACATAAACCCTTTCACAACTGGCTAATTTGAGACGATCTTAAACACATTTATTTAATATTGATGAGGGAGCTAGCATAACAAAACTAGTTTTCCCATATTCAGATCACTGCGACAGGTATAATAATGTGAATAAAAGAAAATAAAATATAGTAATGATGTTTTTTTTGTAAGTCAAAATTTTTCATTACTCAAAAGGCATATACAAAGATGGGGTGGCAGGAGGGGGAGGGATTCTCATTAATCCTGAAGGAATAATTGTTGATCGTTATGCCTGGGGCTTGGGAAGGAAGACCAACAACCAAGCAGAAACTTATGGATTATATCTTAGCCTCATTTTAACTCATCAAAAGGGAATTAAGGAAGTGAAAGTTATGGGCAATTCATTATTGGTCATAAAGCACATGAGCTCCAATTATTCAGCCCTGAATAACAAGGTCATTCAAATTCTCAAAATAGCCCTTGACATGCTCCCTCCCTTTGATAAAATGCATTTTTTGACATTCTAATAGGCTTGAATAAGGAAGTGGACACATGAGCCAATAAGGCTTTCCAAATGAAAAGAGGTCATAACATGGTCAATGAAATTGAAGTATTTTTACTCATCCCTTAGGTTTACGAATGAATGTCTCAAATTCTATGTTAAAATTTAGCTCCTCCAAGGTACACTTCCTAAAGTATCTAAGCATGGAAAAAAGGGATTATAAAAATTCAATAGTCTCACCCTCCCTCCCCTTGGGCGCGCTCTCCCTCCCTCCCTGTATGCCCTTCACCCTCCCCTCGGCCTCCACATCATCCTCCACCTTATCCCCCCCTCCCGACCCCCCCCCCATCACCTTCCCTCACCCCCCCCCCCTCCTCCACATCATCCTCCACCTCACCCCCCCTCCCATCCTCTTTTGTTCGTCCCCCCTCTCGATTCAATTGATTTCTTCCCTCCCTCATCCTTCGACAAGAGGCTATAATCCTGGGCATTTGAAGCCACTTTGCCTCACGGAAGGGTTAAGAGTGGGAACACATCAGTATGTCCCTTGTATCTGGGTCCATTACCTAAAGAATCAAGCAAACTCCATGTGAAACCCCTCATAGAGCAAGCCACATTTACTCCTCTTGGTTCAGATAAAAGTGGTTTGCTCACTTGAAGTTTCAAATGCATGAGGTGAAGGTCATTTAAAATAACAAGGTAATCATGGAAACGCAGTGGGATCCTAAAGGAAAGCATGTCGTCTCTCAGTGCCACATGAGGTCCCTATTCGAATCGGTCTATAAAAGGTGGGATAATTTTTTGAATCTCTGCATGGTGAAGGAGTCTGGCTCTATCCAATGGGTTGTAGGTGATAGGCTTCTTTGGCATGGTTCGGGTTGTCAATGGATGGTCTCGGTGGTTGGGGGTAGCCCAAACCCCCAGTCTAGTGAGATTCACTCGCATGTAATTTTGGTTCAGTCGGGAGGGCGAAATTGGACAATGAACATTGTAAAGTCTCATTGTGAAAGGTCTTACTGTCTCACAGTGTCAATTGTTAAGCAGGGTGAAATGTCTCACTGTGTCAATTGTCATGGATGTTGGCTCTTGGGGATATTGTCACCCACGCTTGGGTAGGGTGGTTGGTCATGTTGAACATAAATGGGGAAAATGCCCTTTTATGGCCTCTTACTCCCCTCCTGCATGTGGAATATGTGAAAGGGAACACATTGAATTAAGATCTGGTATAGCCATATTGCAAAGGTTGCTGCAAAAACATAGGACAGAGGCATGCGGAATACAGGAGCAGAATGTTTATAAGAGCAAGAAAATTCAGAAGCTCGAGGATGAGGTCAATGCTCTCATAATCAAGATTGAATATCTCCAAATTCAGCTTGTTATGCAGGACTCGAAGCCAGTAGAAGAAAGATTTGGATTCGATATCAAATGCCCAGCCGACCCAGATGACTAGCCTGCCTCAAAATGTTTGCTTGGAATGTCTAGTTTTAAATGAATTTTACTACTATCTCAATACTGTAAATTCTACACTAGTACATTAGTAGTCGCTCAGTCGTTTTTTGTAATTTTTAAGGAAAAATTGGCTTGTTTAGACAGTATGCCATGGCATCTTATGAAGCCCATCAATGGAAATGTATTCAGAATGTAAATCTCTTGTTTTAGCCACGATCAGGCGTGGATTAATATATATACAATACTCTTTCGTGTTTAAAAATAAAGGCATATACAAAGATGTCAAAATGCATGTGGTCTCACCCCGATTAGGTTTTTTGACCAATGTTATTACCATGCTACATACAAAAACAAAAATTCCTAATGGAGAGATTCGTAGCCTTATAGGCCTTACATACCAGAAAACAAAAATAACTAGAAAGACATCAGTTACCATAATCAGTCATCAGAAGTGACTGAAGCGGGATTATCTAGCCCCGTTCCTGGAGGAGGAGGATGGTACAGACAGTTGACATGTTGCTCAACGTGAGCAAGCTAAGCTTCCAACTTTTAGATATTCTCAGTCAACAGATTTTATCCACACCAAACAACCACAATTCTTTCGCAGACATGCCATTTAAAATAATGGATTTTCTCCAGCTTGGCTATAATTGCCTCGTGTTCCTCCCTTCGAACCCTATCATGATATTCCTACATGTCTATGAAAGATTGGAACATATCCTATAGTGTCGTAATTCTCTCAACTCGCCTAGCAGATGCATGTCCAACCAACCCCACGCCACTCGTATTGTTGCTTCTCCCCTGAGTACTCGAGACTCAGCGACATCCTATCCCCCTCCGCCCGCTACCTGCTCCATGGCTGCTCTAAGCCAGGATCCCCCTACCTCTACAATCCATAGGACCGGACGAAGACCTTCATCCACCACACGCTCTGAAACCCCCAAGCCCAATGCCTCACACAATTTTGGCACCCTAGTTGTTGTTAACACCAACTTCTCTCACACTTCTACCCTGGAATCCATCAGGAATAGATTTACCCCTCCCCAATACGTGACACTTCCGCCTTCAGCTATACAGGAGCATGCGAGGAACATGAACTTGGCTTCATGTTGAGGGTCATGTTGTAACCCAGATCCCCGAGACTAATGCCAATACACACCAAGGTCCACCTATTCAGACCCAGCACCACGCACCCAAATACAACGCTAAGGAAAATTTTAAGAAACCCCCCAAATTTATATTTATAATAAATGGGCGAATCCCCATGGTAAATAGAAAAATGTATAGCCTATTTTTTCATTAATATAATATACATATATAAATTTTTGGCGAATATTTCACTAAATTATAAAAATTTCTTAAATATTGGCGAATTTTTCACTAGGTTATAAAGTATTGAAAATTATTGATCTTCTAAAAAATTAGAAAACATTGTAAAATATTAGTGATTCGTTACCAATGTATAGAAACATATTAATAATAAGAAAAATCTTTATCTAAAAACTATGATATACAATTTTCCATGTTTTGGAAAAGAAAAATCACAGGTAATGTTGCTCTAGGTTCTTGTTATACACTATTGAAAATATTTTTGCATCTTTTTATTATGTTTTACCACAAATGTTTTATCACATCCCAAGGGAAAATTAATTGGGAAGGCACCCCCAAAGGCATGTGATGTTGAACCAAATAAATTCTTTTGCTCAAACTTGGTCTTTACGCATCTAGATAACCCTACCATATTCTATGTAATTCATATTGTGAGTTTTCTCAAACCCTACTCCTAATGAGGTCACAGATATTGTGAGTTTACTCAAACCCTACAGAGATGTGGAAGAAAAGAGTGTTTTTTATTGATTTCAAAACACTCACTGCAGCAAGAGACGGAAAGAACAAAAAATTCCCATGCAAGAATCCTCTCAATATGAGAAGGAAATCACAAACCTCTCTTTGGGGCCACCCTACACCCCTTCAACCCCTAGTAAACTCTACATTGTTTGTTTATGTTTTTCAATAAATTTAACTATTTTCCTAAAAAATCTTATTTTGTGGTGTTGTCTGTGTTACAAACCCAACCTGTAACATTATTTGCGAGACTTCGATGAATATAGCTACATTTTTATCTCAAGTAAGTAGATTATCGATTCTCAATTTCTATGATTTAGATATTAATAGGGAAATATTTTGTTAAATGCATAAGAAAGGGATCCAAGTTGTTTTCAAAGGGATTTGAGCATAACTCATTGTAGGTTTCAAAATGTTCTTGAAATTTTGATGGATATGCACAAAGTTAAATAGTTAACAATTAACTTTGTTCATATCTATCGGATTACCAAAATATTGAGAAAACTACAATTAAAATGAAAATCCAAATCAAATAATTGGCTAGGCTAGTTCTTTATTAGATTTCCAACCTATTCAAGAATTGCAATGAGCCTTCACTGTTAAAAGTTAAATCAAATATTTTCTTTTGTTACATACTTTTCCTCTTTAGTTGTCAGATATTACATTTACATCCAAATTCCTTCGCTTTTATTATTGATTTAAAACATATATGCACATGAATTTTCTCCATTTAGCAACCAATTTTCAAAATTTTCAAATACGTTTTTCATATTCTAGTTTTCAAAGTTCTCAAATACGTTGTTCAAATTCTAATTTAAGTTACATTTTATTTAATGAGCAGGGGCTAGAAATTTCAACAGAATATGAAAAGAGGGGAGAATTGCTCAAATTGTTCCCTCTGCACCCAAATGGGAACCTAAGGCCACCAACACTAAAAAGAAAGGGAGGTGATGGATAACTCACTCTTCGTACCGCAGATATTCAGATACAAGGAAGGTGGTGAAGACTCAGATAATTGAAGCTATCTCATTTTTGCCTTATCAGTGAATCTTTAGTATGCGACTATTCAGAGATTATGTATTATCATAGATATCTTGTGTAACTGGACAACTACGTTATATTTTATTCTGTAATAACGTAGATCTCTTGTGTAACTCGACAACTTCGTGACTGAGTTTATGCCTACGTTTGATCCTGCAGTAACTGGGAATTTTTGTATGCACCCTTGAAACATTTGTCGAGTAATTCTTTTAAATTTAATAATGTGTCTGTATGAATGATAAGACTGTCATTGGATTTGGAATATTATTCTTTAAAAAGTCATGCTTCTTAATGTAATAACCTCTAAAATAATTAGTAACACTTTACGATGGTATTGGATGTTTTTTATTGGAAGAACAATGTGGGATTCCCTCCCATGTTGGTTATCAAATTAGGTAGAAGTGGCGAAAACTTCAAATAGGGTTAGTTTTTTGAAACTCAGTGTTTTTTTGTGATTGTATTATTTTGTTTTTTTAATAAGGTTAAGGTTATGTGTTAAATGTATTATATATTTTCCTTACAAATTTTATTGGAATTGGTTAAAATATTTGAATTTGTTTTTGAATTTTTTCAGATAACTTTATGTGTGGGATTGAGGTTATATTTTATTTAAATTAAAAGTAACCTATGTGTTAATTAGAATCCATAATTTTTTTTGTTTATTTTTTTATTATTTATGATAAAATCATTTTTTAGTTTTTAGTAATTTTTTTGGAATTCTATAATCTAGCTTTGTATGTATTTAAAGATACATTTCAAGAAATGAAAAATAGCTAAAATTTCATTTTATAATTTTCATAGAAAAAAATAATAATAATACTACATATGTAGAATCATTATTTCCTTACTTTCTAAGGAAATGTTTTCATAATTTTCATAAAAATATATATATATATATATATATATATATATATATATATATATATATATATATATATATATATATATATATATATATATATATATATATATATATTATTTACTTACTTCTCAAAGAAAATGTTTTCTTACTTAATTAAAATAAACTAAGAATACAGTAAAAAAAAGTTAATAACACCACCTAGACTTATTCTGAAATTGTGAAGGTTGTAAATCTGTGGCTTCAGGGGTTAAATTTGACGGGAAATCCTACCCATCATAAAACTTTTTTATGATGATCTCAGTTTTAAACAACCCTTCATATCACTTTTAGCATTTCCTTTTACGAATTTCATCTAAGTTAAAAGTTTAAAAAAAAAAACACAATGCATACTTGTAAATATAGAAGCCAATGCAGTTAAACTTTCAAGAGATTAGGGTGAAAAACAATGTGCCATGGCTAAAAAAAAAATTTCAAAGTTTCGTTTTTAATTAGATTTATTTTTCAGAAAATATAATATTTTAGTTTAAATTTCAATAAGATTTTGCTAAAATGATGTTTAACTTGTTGATATTAGATATTGTCAATAAAGGTATTCAAATGAAAGTAATGGTCAGATGAACTTACAGAAAAGTCTCAATTAAAGGAGGAGTCTCGTCTTGCAAGAATTCCATGGAGGAGGGAAAATATTCCATGAAATCGAACATTCTGAGAAAATTACAAGAATATTTTGTTACATCATCTTCAAATTCACACAATCCATAATGTCAATTGCCCTATTATCTTTAAATTTCTATCTTAATGGGGAAATAAATTGTTTACCACTCCTAACAATATTTTAAAATAAAATGTATAACATAAAAAACATATCCACTTCGAAAGCCTCATCTAGGAATGTATAACATAAAAAAACATACCCACTTCTGAAGCATCATCTAGCCTTTCAAAATGTGGCCAGTGTAAATCCAGTTTAACTTTGGATCCACCAAACCTCAAAAGGGTTGAAATTTATTTTCACTCGGTGAAAATATCTTTGCGTCACAAGCTATTTGATATCTGATATCTCTCTCTCTCTGCTTGGTAGATCCTAAGTTAAGATGGATCTAGGTTGGTTTAATTTTACCCTTTAAATATGTTATGTTCCACATGAATACCATGGGTTCTCATACCATGTGTCAATACCATGAAATAAAAGCAAAATTGTTTTCACATAGTGTGATTTTTATTTTTACCTAGATCTATCTTAAATCCAAAGCTATCAAGGGCTTTAATTCCCCCTCTCCCTTAAAATAATGTGGGCTAACCTCTAGACCTAATTTTTTTATAAAATAAATTTGGGGCGATTTGAAATATATTTTTACTTTTTTTACCCTCTCCCTTAAAATAAGGTGGGCTAACCTCGAGACCTAATTTTTTTATAAAATAAATTTGGGGCGATTTGAAATATAAATTTACTTTTTTTTACCCTCTCCCTTAAAATAAGGTGGCCTAAACTCTAGATGTAATTTTTTTATAAAATAAATTTGGGGCGATTTGAAATAATATACTATGATACAAAAAATTCACCCAATTAAAATTTAAAACCCTTTAATTTCACCCATGGGCGAAAATTCGCCCCAAAAATTTTCTATGTACAACGCACTCTACCAATCAACCACCCTCCTCCAAAAACCTAGCATTCCACACAACAGACTGAGAAGGAAAGCTAACCCAGCTTTGCTGGTCACCTCGACCCAAATTCGCCACGAAACAATCAAAAATCCAAGCTAGAAATTCCAGACATTCCCTCGCATGGAAAATCCAAAAGAACACCTCCCAGTTGTTCACAAGAAAAACTAAAAATTCAGACTCCCAGAAACCTGACCGATGCCAAAGCCACTGGGCTTCACCGAAGGGAATTCTTCTACCAGCATCCCTAGGAAGTAAAATCTATGAAATGCCTATGCCAAAGAGCTAAAAAAACACCATCACCAAAACCTCAGCCCGAGGAAAACCACCACTAGCAGAAGCCCAGGCGCCACTAATAATAGCAACAAACACCTTACATAGACAAACAAAGCACCACCACCCAGAATTCCAAAATAAGAATCCACCCAGGCCCAAAACACCAATGCCCAGAACTAACCAGCTCTTGAAACATTACACCCTCCGACCAAGGAATGAAAAATTTCACCTAGAGAAATATGGAAAGAGTTGTTACCTTATTGAGCCCGCAGGAGGAGTGATAAACGGAAGACCACTACCATACCAACATGACCTGAAGAAATGGGAACACAGGTAATTTTGTATCCCTCAAAGAGCCAAATAACACCTAGACTGATCCATGCTCCATACTACTTAACCACTGTAATGTTGACGCCATTGATCCTCGAGACAGTACTATTCCTTCGCATGCATGTGAAGGGAGATATTTCACACATTCAAATGCATAGTAATTAACCACTGCGTAATGGAAGGGCTTAATGCATGCACTCCTCTGCTCTTACCTTATACGAAATGTCATACTTCAACTGACGTAGGGTTCCAAATGTCCAACACCCCCATCGAGGAATATTATTGATGATTTAGAGATAAATAAAACAATGATTATAATAGGTAAATGTATTTATTCAAGGTTAAAGTAAAATATATATTCATTCAAAAAAAAAAAAAAAAGGCTACAAAACATAGAAAGAAGTGGTAGAAATGATATATTAAGGAAAATAAAATATTAATATGTAAAATATTTATGGTCCAATAAGGACAAAAAATATTATTAGAACAATAAATAAAATTAGAATAGGATATTATATATAACACCCTATAGGAATGGGCTAAGAAAAATCAGGATTAATAAGAGAATGTTACAACAAGAATAAAGATTAGGAATATGTGTGTGTGTGTGTGTGTGAAATAAAAAATAATTAATTAATAATACTAAATAAATAAATTAACGAACAAATGAAGAAATAAAAATAATAAAAGGAAAAGAACAAGAACAAGAAAAAAAAACCTCATGACGAAAGGACAGAAATCCAACTCTTACATAATTTCCAACCATCACACTTGTTGAGTTTTTTCCCCTATTTCTCAATTTCAATGGCTTCTCTCAACTTCGTGTGGTGGAAATGATCAATTTATCTTGATGACCCTGGAATCCTGAATGCAAAAATGGTGCTTGGTTTTCTCTGCATTTTTTTTTCTTTTTTTTTAATATGCAGTTTTTATAAAAATAAAGAATTGAGTAGGGGATATAATTATATAATAGAGGATTTATTTAATCCTATGATAACATTCTTATCATTTATTATATGTATTCTGAATAAGTTTTATTTCTATCAAATTATATCATGTAATACAATATAAAATTATTTTTTCGTGGTGTGTCAAATTGTAAAGTGGACCAATGATAAAAATTGATGTCTTTTATCCCAAATGTCCATACACTAACTCGATACATATAAAAATATCTAATGATCAAGACTTCATTATGTGATACATTATGTCATAGTACTTGTAAATTATAAGTGAAGTAGAAAAACCATAAGCTAACAAAAACCAACAAGAGCATGCAGAAATATCAATATTTCATAGAATGATTAGATTGATTGGAGATGCGGATTTTATTTGTTGCAGAGTTTCTCCTCAATGCTATTCAATTATTTATGTTCTTCGACCCCCAGTGGGTTTCTCAATATTTTTTTATCAAATCGATAAGGCTCGGTCTCCAGTCCTCCCATTAGTCATTGTTCCAATTTTTCAAAAGACGAGGTGAATGTCATTGCATCCCAAGTTGGCCAGAAGGTCTAATACCTTATTACCTATTCTCCTAGCATGGGAGGGAATGGATCAGATGGGTAATTGTGTGATATATATTTGCAATCTCAAATTGTGGCAATTTTTTTCCTGGAGAATCTCCATTGATGAATTTTTTGACTCTTGAGATGACTAACTAAGGATCAGCCTGAAGAAGCTTTATGATGATGTGATAACAAGGTTAGTCTCAAGAGTTGTAATTCGGTCGTGTTATTACATGAATGTCTCATACTATCTACAAATAGAAACATTGGTTTCCTATAGTGGTCACAACAGTTTCCTCCAAGAATAGAAAAATCTCAATTGCCGCAAAAATTAAGTTTAATGAATCCAAGGGAGGATGGATCTAGGAGGTCAAAGGACTAGAAGATGGGATTCTTGGAGGCAAAGGATCGATAGAAGGGGACAAAAACAATTGGAGATTACACAAAATTGTGGAATCTAAACCTTAAACTTCCCAATCTAACAATTACCAAGGGTGGAGTAGTAGTGCTTCACAGATACTATGATTTTTTTTTGCCCATACTACCTCCCCTTCTAATGATCAGTTATTAAAGATGTGGTTGTTCCAATTCTTCCAAGTGTTTCATAGCAAAAAACCTATAATGAGGGCATGAACTTGGTTTCTACAATACAATTATTTGTCATAGAGGATATCCATCCTTCAATCGCTTTTATGATTCCATTTCTATTATTGTATGACTATCCAAATACATTGAAGAGTTGAGACCATATAGTTTCAAAAAAACGCAAGTATTGAGCAAGTGCTCTGTGTCCTTTGCATCCGATGGACACAGAAAATAGAGGAAAGGGATTTTGAATCCTCTGTAGATTATTTTATCCCATGAAAGGGATCTTTTATGTACTAACAACCAAAGAAAATGTGAAAGTTTGGGCTATAACTTTTGAGCCCATACATGTTTCTAGATCATTTGATGAGGAATATTGATGTGACCTCGAGCTAGTTGATATGCCTCTTTGCTTATGAAAATACCCTTCTAGTTATATCCCTATCAATGTTTTTCATGTCCTTCGAATAGTGGAATCTCTTGTTTTTGAATTTCTTCCGTTAATGTGTTTAAATTTTCTTAATCAAGAGTTTGAGGCCAACTTTCCTTATCTTTCCATTCTCTCCACGAGGTGCACTCTATTCTCTGGTGCCAATAATTATGTTGTTGTTAAGAGGCCTCTATATTTCATAAGCTCTTTTATAGCAATAAATTATGCCATGTTGCTAATCTTTGGATATTGGTGCCATGATTCCATCCAAAACAAGGCATCCTTTCCCTCTCAAACCTCCAAGAAATAGTGTTGTTGTATGATGAATTTATTAGTGTTGGAAAAATTTTGTATTGAATATTCTTGAACAATGTTTTGAGCTCTCAGATGTTGTTTCCATGATTGAGATAAGTTGTATCTACTACTCCAAAAATTCCTCCCTAACTCTTGGTCGCCTTGGATCCACCTCCACCATAATTTTTCCTCGCAAACATTATTTAGAATTTCAAGATTACAAAGAACAAGACCTCCCACCATTTTGGGAAGATAAAAATTATCCCAAGCTACAAGAACCTGTTTTCTTTCCCGCATAGCCCATCCCCAGAGAAAGGATCTATAGATAATCTTGATGGATTTGAGGATTCCTTTGGGAATCGCCAACACACATAAAATATTCACCAAAAGTGCTTGCAAGACTGATTTTAACAAGACTAATCTGCCAACAAAATTTAGAGATTTGAAGATCCAACAATCCAATTTTTTATATATTTGTTGGATTAGTTCCCTCCAATGAATAGTTCTAAGGGAGTTGTATATCAAAGCTGCCCCTAGATATTTAGCAAGGAGAAAACTATGCAAAAAACCTAATTATCTGGTCAGGTGCCCTTGTACTACTAAGTTAGTATTAAAGAAACAAATTTGAGATTTACTCACATTAATGGATGTACCCAAGACCTTAATGAATTCATCTAGGATATGTTTTAGAGCTCTAAATTCTCTTACTATAGGAACTCCCATTAGTAGTGTATCGTCAAAAAACTCTTGATATGAGATGATAATATCATTACCATAGAGTCTTAATCCTTTTATCTTTCCTTATGCTACTGTTGCTTTTATGGTGTGTCTCAACCCTTATAAATCAAGAATAAATAAGAATCGTGAGAGAGGGTTGCCTTGTTGAATTCCATGTGAATAATTGAATTTTGAGGAAGGAGATTCATTAAGCATTACCGATAAGAAAGGGGTTACAACCCAAGATGCTACCCAATTAATCCAACTACTTAAAAAGTCAAATTCTATTAGAACACTAAAGAGATAAGTCCAACTAAGTTTGTTGAAAGCCTTAGATAGGTCAGGCTTAATTAGCATTGCTAAAATTTTATATTTTTTCGATGAATGGAGAACCTCATGGACTAATAATATTCCAGTTAAGATCTATGTGGCCTCCACATAACTGTTATGCTCCATTGAAATTAGATTTGGCAAAAGTGACTTTATATGATTTGCAATGACTTTTGAAATAATATTATATATCACATTACATAAGGATATTAGGCTGAAGCTATTAGGATCCTGAGCCTTATTTTACTTGGGTGATTGTGCAAATAGCATGGAATTCAATGTTGGAAATAAAGAACATGTGTTGCAAGATTCCTCCAACAAGTCATGGATTTCTTCGCCAAGGAAGTGCCAATAAGCCTAGAAATAATATATGGTGAGCATGTTTAGAACTGATGCTGTTATTTGGCATGAACATTACCACCTCTTGGAATTCAACATAGGATACCTCTCACATTAAGGAAACATTATGATTTGGTTGACCAACGCCAGGATGTTTTCCGTGATCTCGTGAATTAGTCTTTATTGACTTTGATTTGGTTCAACTAAAAGTGATCCATAATATATAAGCAATATGTGCTCCATCACTTTGTGATCTATGAATTTTACCCTACTTTATCTTTGAGCGAAATTATCTTGTTATGATGTTGGTGTTTGATCATAGATTTATGAAAAAACATTATGTTCTTATCCCCTTCTTAAAGCCAGTGGATTTTGACTTTTTCCTCCATAATAATTCCTCATATTTCCTTTTGTCCTCTATGTTTGTGAGTAACTCTCCTCATTTTGAAAAAACATCCTCAATTCCTCCCTCTAGAATTATTTGTTGTTAAACCTCTTGCATCTGTACTTCCAATTCTTATTTTTCTTGGAAAATATTTCCAAAATAATCTTTGTTCCATTTTTTTTTTTTTTCTGACCTAGGAATCTTGAGCTTTTGTTGAAACTTGGCCATATTGGAGGGACCCTAAACTTGAATCTCTTCTCACTATACCTTTTCCTTCTCAAGTAAGGATGAATACTTAAGCCATAAACTCTCAAATTTGAAAGCCCTATTTTTAGGGGTATTTTTGATATCTTTTTCTAAACAGATTATCTAGTGATATGAACTTGTACACAGAAGAATATATGCTTCCAGGAAGACATCCACTTCTAAGATAGATTCTGAGACTAAATATATATCTAAGCACAACACTATTTGGTTCTTACAGACGTAACGATTGTTGCAGGTGAATACTCCATTAATCATTTCCAAGTTGGACAACATCATTTGTTGCATAACTTATTTGAACTATCAGGATTCTACATCCAATCAGTGAATACCTCCCTCCTTTTTGTCCACATATGTCACAATGTTTAAGTCTCTGCCTAGAACCCATAACTTATATTGGTAAATCTCTTGAAGCTAGCCAAGCTTCTAAGAAAGATTGTCTTTTCGTTCATTATATTTGGCCCATGAATTTTTGTTACACATCTTGTTTATGTTGATCCTAGGTAGTGGAATATACCAGAGATTATCCTCGAGGTAGCCATCCAATCCATAAATTCCACTTCATTTGGATTCCATAAGATATATAGTCCTCGTGGTTGCCTTGTGACATGTAGTGATATGGTTTGACATCCTCTCTAACAATGAGTGTAATGCCCTCCTCCCACATCTATCCAAGTAACCAGCCAACCGAGGTAAAAATGTGACAAAGAGTTACTATGATATGACTTAACCTCTGAGGTCACCTTAAGGAAGTGGAACTAACACCACACAACAACACACAACATTATAAACCTTTTGCACACGCTACAAGACACCTAGGAGCCATACCAACCTTCCAGAAGGCTAGCCCTGAATCAAACTGACCCTTTTATGCATCAATCCCTCGGTTGCACGCTTGACATGGGAAAGAGTGTGATCGGAAACCTCCATTCGCACACACAACATGGCATGCATGAAACTGGGGACTTTTCCCAATAGTTATGAGCTTGTGACCATGATTTATGTGCCACTTTTTCACTGCCCAAAACACCATGACACTTTCAGAACTAAAAGATAACAACGGAATAATGATGTAAAAGCAAATACTTGAAGAAGCACTCAACACCCCTGCTAGCCATGCCAAGAATTTCGTTAAAAATGTCACAAATATGTAATTTATAGGTTTAAATAATAGATCTAAGCATAGGGATTTATTACTTATCTGAGAATTGATAAGAAGCATTATTTCCCCATCACATTAACTGCATTATCATCTATTAGGTCATAGATTCATTGTTCATTCATTTACAAATAAAAACATGATGAGAGCCATACATCATCATTGTCATAGAACGAACACATTCATAACCAACATATAAACAATAGAAATGACAAGCAAACAACAACCATATAAGTCACATAATAACAAGCATACTTACCCATCAATACAAAGGGAAAATATCTCTTATTGCCATAGGAAAAATTCAACCAAGTTTGGGACTTCTACGTTCCACCCGACCATAGACATGGCTGAGCCAAATCTCTCTTCATCCAGTCACCCCTGTGCCATATTCCAAGAATGAATGTGGGAAATCATAAACTCATCAATCAAAACCAAACTAGGGCTTTCGGAGGCCAAACCACATCAACCCTCAACCAGTGATTACACCTCACGATCGGACATCACAACCATCACCATATTGGTCTCTACCCAAGTTGTCCAGAGCTCCAGAGTGTTTGTTCCAACCAAGGATTCCAGGACTAGTAACTCAACCCATAGTTGTTGTTGGGTTTCCATAGTGTTTGTCCAACCAGGTATTCTAGGACTAGTAACTCAACCCACCAAGGGCTTCCAGAGAATTTTTCCAACCAAGGCTTCTAGGAACTAATAACTTAACCCACAGCTAAAGGAACCTCAGAACCAACCAAAAAAAACAAACAATGAAATGAATCCACAACACCATGGCTATCTATGAAATGGCAAGGTTAGGAAAATCCACTATCAATCCAGGAAATCCTCCATGGCAATGACATATCATGACCAAGAAACCACATTTATATGCCATGCATACTAAAACTAGTGAGGAAAACACACATGCAACTCTGTACTTGCAATTAAAACACGTTGTAGTTGTTGATCCCAATGTCCTCTTGCTTTTTCCTGCCTTTTCTCTGCATTCTTGCTCCAAATCCAAAGTATGCAAAACTCCTTCAAGAGTGCTCCAAAAAAATCTAAGTGTACAAGAGTATGAGAGAGAGAGAGAGATAATAGAAGATAGCTCCACCAAAACCTGTCAAAAAGCTTTTGAAATGATCCTCATAATCATTTTTATTAATGAGGCCTCTAATTAATTCATTTTCCATTTTTTTCCTTCTCACATGAAACATGTGACCTTTCACCTTCCTTTTCTCTTGTTTTCCTTTATTTTCATAAATAAATGCCAATTAATTCCACTTTGCCTTTCCAAATCCTTTTCCACTTCCTTTGCCAGTTTCCTTAGCCATAATAATCGAAATGAACACCCACTAGGATGTTTTTCCCACCATTCAACTTGGAATACGTGTCCCATGACCTTGGTCTTATGTTTTTTTACATGAAAATTTTTATCAGGGTTATCACAAAACCCTCCCCCTTGGGGGAACACTGTCCTCGGTGTTCAATGACACCTTTAAACCAACAAACTATTGAAAACAAAACATGATGCCTATGGAGCTTTATAACACAACTCGTTGCAATATTTACAATGACCACTACTAAAACATGACAAACATACCGCTTATTGGAGCTTTATAACACACCTCATTACGGTATTTACAATAATAATCACATATACAACCATATTATCTATGGAGATTTATAAATATAGCTCGATACAATATTTACAATAATATACACATACGCACATTTGGTCTAACTAGCAAATAAAACGATACAATGTATGAATTCGCAACAAGGGAATCCAAAGGCTCACACATCCACCCTCAAAAGTGGCACCAAGATTCACATCCTTCCCAGGAAGTCCATAATCCACTGCCAAATTCAAAACTACATCCAATGTCCAACACCAGAATCTTGCACCATTTATCCTCTCAGTGAACAGTTATCGGCTCATTGTTCCAAGACACACTCCCAATGTGCATCTGATTCCATCTGGAAATCATTAATGACCAAAACAAATCCATCCACAACTTTCCCTTCTCTGCTACACAGTCCCTCGGGAAATTCGGCCACCCCCTTCTGTGCAGTCACACAACTTCCAAGTTCCATTGGCACCCCCATCACGGGAAATCCATTCCTTGGCAAGGCTTCCTCACATCAGAATATACAAAAAAAGGCATATCCCTGCCTCAAAACCATCGTATCGTTCATAGCATGCTCATGGCAATTAATGGACATTATTTGGTACCAATGTCCCACAATATCCCTCCTTCTAAAGTGCTTTACCAACATACTGCTTCATGTTCCAATTCTTTTGTTGTTGTTGATAATGCTTGCAGTCAGTGTCAACCACCCAACCAGCCATCGCATTCTTTCCTATACCAAGCACATAATTTCCACTAAACTAAAAAAGAATTGAAATAAACTCAAATCATACCTCATTGGTGGCTCATCAAAAAGGTACACTTGCAATTTTGTTTACTTCCTATCACAAAATGTCAAACTAGATGTTTGATCAATCATCATGTATAAACATATCACATCTAGTTAGCTCAAAACACAACCATCATAAATTAAAATCATGAATCACATGAAATCACAATAAACCATAATCATAAATCACATGTAACCATCATAAGTCAGAATCACAGATCGCAAACATAATAAAACTGAAATAAAATATTGATACTTATCCTTCATCGGACATTACGTCTACCTTCGCTCTTTTGTACCCATGTTGAATCGGTTGCCACACCCAACAAGCACCCAATGCCTTTTCTTCTCTTCAATCACGTACACATACACATAGCGTACATCACAATATATACATCCACACACAAAATACAACACCACACAATACATACACCCACATCGGCATACAACACATACACTTACACCTGGTGTACAATACAACACAATAGACACACCTACACCGACATACAACACTTAACCTACACCCGGTGTGCAACACAACACAATACATATACATATACATAGTACAACACAACGAATACACATGTCATGATACCATGACTACACCATGCACATACATAGTACTGCATGCCCACAACACAACATGTACGACATGCACACAATACCACATGTATACCAGTACCATATGCACAACATTTACACAGTACCACTTGTACACAACACTACCTACACAATGTGTACAACATCACATGTACACAACACCACCTGCACAACGTCAAATGTACACTACACCACTTGTACAACGTGTACAAAATACCACATGTACATAGCACCATATGTACACAACAGTGCATATCCAACATGCACAAAACACAACATATCCAACATATGCACAATACAATATGTACACGACACTGTGTATCCAACATGTACATAACACCATCTATACCTAGCACCGCATATGCAATATACACACAACATCATATATACACAATAATACATATGTTGCATGTATACATCACCATAGTTATAATCATTGAATATACAACATGCGCAACATATACACGACAGTAGTACTGCACATCCATAAACCACACACTGAGCCCATAAGCAATCTTGCTTCTCCATGCTTATCCTAGCATGTCGCAGATCACACTACTTTCACTTCATTGATGTACCCCTCAGCATTACATGTCCATAACATAAACATAGACATATTACAAGCTTATAAGATCAATTCATATCCACATGATACTGACCTCATAGATCTATGGGGACTACTCTTCCCACTTGATTCCTCATAAGACCAAGAACCTCTTCATGTCATTCACTTTCATAAGCAATCATTCCTCCACAAGAATGATCCATGAAAACCATGTGAGACAACAACATACGTACATACATACATACATGCATACGTGTATACATATATAGACATCAATATATTCACAATCACAACATAATTACCAGATATCATAAGGTCTAGGTTGAGATAACTCCCTTTATGCATGCATATTATGCACAACATTGAGAACAATAGTTCCCAACATAGCCAAGGAATCTGACACCACAAATATATTCATTTTACCTTACTTAATTACCTTTCTCATGATTGTCCTGCCACTGTCCATTTACAATAATGGACCCAACCAATCCAATTCACTATCATGCTCTTGCCTTTTATTGTCCTTACTCATGCACCGAGATTCGTGTGAGCCTTGCATCACTTGTTGGGTTTCATTCAGCTCTCCACACACTCCATTAAATTTCCTCCTTCCGAGCCAATTCCCAAGGCCCTTAAAACATAAAAGGAAAGAACAAAATAAAACAAGAGGAAAATTATTAAAACCAATAGTAATATGATACCACAAACAAAGTGGCATGATCATGCATTAGATGCAATCAAGACCACAATCAAGCATAAACAAATAAATAAATAAACGAAAGCAAAAGACTAGCAACAAGCACCATAACTCAATCCCCATGGTTCCAAAGGAAATCTCACTCGAGCCTTCTTCAAGATTTCATGGAAGTCTCTTTTTCCATGCAATCTCCTGCATCATGTTGCCATAAACACATAATTGTAAGTGCATAAATAAACACAACATATTGGTTACCTTACCTTGTTACAATCGATTCTTACTATGTATTTTCACATCACCCAATTGTTAACTATAAAAACACATCAACTATCACCTTGTCATGCAAATACCAAGTAGGTTATCCTACAATTGCTCACACATACCAATCACATGTTCCAAGAATCAAGACAACATATCTATTTATTCAAAATCAACCTTTACCAAGTCTAACAACTATGTGATAATCTACAATCAACTCACAGTCATAAGTCATAATACATAATATTACAACTATCGCCTTCTTACACTCAAGCACAGGGGCTTCACTCAATGAACCTCTAACATATCACATGTGATCATAGCATATTAAAAAATACCCTTAATTTGAGTACATATTGGAAAATGCCTCTAAAATCACATTATTTAACCCCCTACCAATATAAACCCAATACACCTTCCAAACTTAAAAAGCCCCTACTTTCACTATATATTGTAGGTATTCATTTTTTCATTAACATTTTTTATACCCCTTTATATTTTTTCATTAACTTTGAGCTCCATTTTTTATACCTGCCAATATAAAAACCCTTTACCCCCTATATATCCCCCAATATATTATGTCATTTTTTCTTCATTATATATCCCCCAATATGAACCCACGTGCTATAGTATTTCTCCCACAGTGAAGCCCCCATGCACTCAAGTATGTATCAGCTGTCTCAACACATGTGTTAATGCAACCATCTAAAAAACAAGATCATTCCTTTATACAATCTTATAGACACATACTCATATTGTGCAAATAATCAAACATTCAAAAAACAGATAGACGACATAATAGATACCAAACACTCAAGCACCAAATAGATGACATAATCATACAGTCAAGCACCAAGTACATGACATAAGAAAACTCATACCTTAATGTAACTTAGGGGAGGCTATCCTGTCCGCACAATCAATCTAGATTAGCATGATATAAATTCACAACATATCTACTCAAACATAAATAAGTTCATGATATCCATAAGAGTAACTAGCTAACATGTTCACATCATAAACTCACTAAAAATTGTCATTCATGCATAGCAATCACATGTGCACAGTCAATCTAGATTAGTATAACACACTATCATAATTAGATTGACTCATACATGAATTTCGTAACCCTAATCAACCACGTAAGCCAATCTAAATTAATGTGATACATATAAAATCAAGGTCTTAATGCAATAACCCTAATCATCAAGTAAACTAAATATAACAACAACGATTTAACATATAACATACCCATCAACAACATATAACATAACCCTCGAGTTAACTATCATGTAGCAATCAACAAGTTAACATATAACATACTTATCAACAAAATATAACATAAACATCAAGTTAACTAACATAAAACAACAAAACTTCATATAACAACAAGTTTCTATCATTCATGACTATCTGACACACATGCGTGTGACCACACTGATTCACTAACATCTACCATGCATGTAACCACGACAACAATAAAATGAAAAACATGTATATAACCCTAATGCATACAACAATCCATTAACTAACATACATGCATGAAAAACACATAATACATGTATGATGATCTACTTTTACCCCAAAATATAGTGTTGCAACCTCGTGTTGATGATCAACATCTCCTGCTCTATCTCGACACACATATTAGCATCATAACATACCAACAACATCGTGATGACCTAAAATGCCTACAATAACCTCATGGACAACAACCTTAACCATGAATATGCATGCATAACAAAATATAGACACATGCATGCATAACAACATATAGACACATGCATGCATAACAAATGCATATACAACCGACATACACTCATGATGATCACATCCAACAACAACACCATCAACTTCCACAAGGCAACACAAATGCAACAATGACCACCACCATGCATACACAACAAGCACATAGTGCACAACGTAAATAACACATATGCAACTAACATGTATGCATGAAAAACACATTCTTCCCATATAGTCCAAGTGTTGAACCATGATGTGATACCACTCTGTGACACCCTCCTCCCACATTTACCCAAGTAACCAGCCAACCGAGGTAAACATGTGCCGAAGAGTTACTAAGCTATGATTCAACCTCCCAGGTCACCTTAAGGAAGTGGAACTGACACCACACAACAACACACAACATTACATACCTTCTGCACTTGCTACAGGACACCCAAGGGTCATACCAGCCTTCCAGAACACTATTCCATGAATCAAACTAACATTTTCATGCATCAATCCCTCGATCGCATGCTTGACATGGGAAAGAGTGCGACTGGAAACTTTCAGTCACACGCACAACATGGCATGCATGCGACTGGGGAATTTTCCCAGTAGTTCTGAGCCCAGGAACCCGATTTATGTGCCACTTTTTGAGGCCCAGAGCCCAGGTCACTGATGAGCCTCAGTATTGCGATATGAATGTTGCAACTACCAAGGCTACCAACTTTAATTATCAACCCAGGGTTCGTACAAACTTAAGAGGTGTCAGCACTATATGTGCAACATACAATGTGTCCTTATTTAGTTGATCTAATGTAATGGAGTGGATTTCATGAAATCAAATCTTAAACTAATTACAGAAATGGAAATTTTACTTTGAAAAGAAATTAATCCTAGGCAAGAACAACAATTTGCGATTGAAATCCTAAGAGCATGAATTCAAATAAATAGGCCTAATCTACTTTGTAAAAATGCATGTCCTAAGTGATGCTTATTCTTATTTTATCATGGATTTAGATCTTAGGGTTCATGATTCAAGCCTAAGAGACAAAAACCAAGCTTTTGGATCAACTTTGGTCAATTTTACACGTGAGATGGGAGTGCTATAAAAAGTTGCTACAACAAGTCCCGTAGATGCTATAGGAAGTTATTTTTTGCTGTAGGAGGAGATAACTCACCGAATGACCAAGTAAATCAAATGAAAATTGGATGGGACAATTTTTTTATTAATTAGGATGTCTTAAGACTCCATTCCAAGTGGAATCACTCCAAAATGCCCCTGTTAACACGTGCTAAAAAATAGCAGAAAATTACTAGTCTAAAAACTGAAAATTCAAGGACTAGTGAGCTAGTTAACCTATCAAATGCCTAACCTGATCAAGTGAAAATGCAACGGGGTGAATTTTTTTATCAACTTGATTTTTTTTATGACCTAATCCAAGTTGAATCAAATCAAATGAAGCTTATTAACCCGTTCTAAAAAATAGTAGAAAATTACTACTATTTTGCAAAAAGGGACTTTTAGAAATCCTAGATTCATGAACTAGTAACCCAATCCAAGTATCTCAATGATGAAGATGAATTTTAAAAGATTTTCTAAGGATGAATCATGATTATGACTCTGTAAATAACCTTCAAAAAAACTCACTTCAACCATTTAACCAATATAACCTACAACAAAAGAAACATGAATAGTAAATGCATAAACAAAAGATGCAAGTGAAAAAGACATCAAAGGACATAAATAAATTGTGTAAGAGGGCTCTGAGGCTTTTGGGATGGCCAAGCCCAAGGAGACTTAGAGTCTTGTAGAAGAAACCAAACTTTAGAAGCTAAAAATGGCACCAAACTTCATTATTTGAATCAATCCAAGTACAGGATCCCTGCAAGAAATGAAAATGGAGCTGCTAAACAACAAGTTTTCTCCACAAGAAGACTAAAAAATACATGCCCCTAGAGGGATATTCGAATTGGTACTTATACAAAATGATGAGAAATCATTATCCTTGAAAGGAGGAAGCTTTCCCCTTCAAATCCATCAAATAATGGATTTGGTTCCCAACACTAGGAATCTGCATTAAATGACAAGGAACACATTCCAAGATTTTCTCAATCATTGGAGCTCCATGATTTCATGATATTTTGTTCATTTATTCTCCAATATTTATCCTCATGTAGTAGGGAGAAAGTCCCTAGATTATCTCCCCCCTCCAAATCTTCATAATCTACCCAATATTTTCACAATATTATTCAAAACAAATAATATTAGGCACAAATATGCAATTATCTATAAACCTTCCTAATAACATATTAAAGCTAAAAACGCATTATTAAGTGAAGAAGGGGAGATTTAATATAGCCTTTATGTGTCCAAGAAAGATTAGATGGGTCTTAATTTGTGTTTAATTTAGAGGCCCATCAGTCACTGCCCAGAACACCATGACACTTTCAGAACTAAAAGATAACAACGAAATAATGATGTAAAAGCAAATACTTGAACAAGGACTTGACTTGACCTCTACTAGCCATGATAGGCATTCCATTAAACATGTCACAAATATGTAATCTTTAGGTTTAAATAATAGATTTGAGCATAGGGGTCTCATACTTATCTAAGAATCGCTATGAAGCATTGTTGCCCCATCACATTAACTACATTATCATCTATTAGGTCATATATTCATTGTTCATTCATTTACAAATCAAAACATGATGAGATCCATACAACATCACTATCATAGAACACATTCATAACCAACATATAAACAACAGAATTGACAACCACATAACAACCATATAAGTCACATAATAACAAGCACATTTACCTATCAATACAAGGGGAAAAGAGCTCTTATTTCCATAGGAAAAATGCAACAAAGTATGGGACTTCCACGTTTCACCCAACCATAGATATGGCTGAGTCAAATCTCTCTTCAGTCAATCACCCCCGTGCCATATTCCAAGCATGAATGTGGGATCCCATCAAACTCATCAAACAAAACCAAACCGGGGCTTCCGGAGGCCAAACCACCTCAACCCTCAACTGGTGATTCCACCTCACGGTTGGACATCGCAACCATCACCATATTGGTCTCTACCCAAGCTGTCCAGGGTTCCATAGCGTTTGTTCCAACCAGGGCTTCCAGGGTTAGTAACTCAAACCACATTTTTTGTCGGGCTTCCAGAGCATTTGTCCAACCAGGGCTTCCAGGACTAGTAACTCAACCCACCAAGGGTTTCTAGAGTGTTTTTCCAACCAAGGCTTCCAGGACTACTAACTCAACCCAAGCTATTACAGGGCTTCCAGAGCGTTTGTCCAACCAAGGCTTCCAGTAACTAATAACTCAACCCACAACTAAAGGAACATGAGAACCAACCAGAAAAACAAAAAAAGAAATGAATCCACAACACCATGGCTATCCAAAAAATGGAAAGGTTAAGCAAATCCACTGTCAATCCAGGAAATCCTCCATGCCAATGACATACCATGACTAAGAAACCCCATGCATATGCCTTTCATGCCAAAAATAGTGAGGAAAACACGCATGTAACTCAATACCTGCAATCAAAACCCATTATAGTTGTTGATCATAATATCCTCTTGCATTTTCCTGCCTTTTATCTGTCTTCTTTCTCCAAATCCCAAGTATGCCACACTCCACCAAGAATGTTCCAAGAAACTCTAAGTGTCCAAGAATATGAGAAAGAGAGATAATAAAAGAGAGCTCCACCAAAACCTATCAAAAATCTTGTGAACTAATCATGATAAGCCTTTTTATCAACGATGCCTATAATTTCTTCATTTTCCATTATTTTCCTTCATTTTACTTCTCACATGCAACCTATGACCTTTCACCTTCCTTTTCTCCTATTTTCCATTATTTTCATAAATAAATTCCAATTAATTACACTTTGCCTTTCAAAATCCTTTGACATTGCCTTTGTCAAATTCCTTAGCCATAATAACTGAAATGAACACCTACTAGGATGTTTTTCCCGCCATTCAGCTTGGAATTTGTGTCCCATGACCTTGGTCTTATATTTTTTCCCATGGAATTTTGACAAGGGTTGTTACAATGAGAGGCTATTGAAATGACTTTATCACTATCATATTTAGTTTCCTATAACATACTATTGTAGGGAGTTTCCTACAGATTCTCTCTTTGAGAAGTCTTTGTTTGCCTCGAAATTTAATTCCTCTTATGTTCCATGAATTTCATTGGGAAGGATGTTGGGAATAGAATTACACTTTCATTAAGAGAGCCACTTTTCCAAAATTGACAAGTGCATCCACCATCCCCTATATTAATTTTTTTTTGCTTTCCCTTCCTCTCCTTTTTTCTTCCTTCACATCCTTGTGAGTATATTTGAAGCTCTGTGTTTTGATGCCAAGACTTGTTAGGGATGAGCTTGCTCCCTCAAAGTCGCATTCCTTTTATTTTTTAGCAGCAAATATGTTATCTAAATAATTTTTTTTTCTAATCAAGTATCTTTCTTGGGTCCTTATATATCCATTCTTTAATAAGGTTTAAGAGTGCATGATCTGGAATCTTTGATTTACCGACATTAACCAATATATTTTCTTCTGTTGATGTTAGCAAAATTGCATGAAAGAGCATGTAAAACCCTGTATGCAAACACTCAAAGAATAAACAACATAATGGAGACCATAAAGACAATGCACATAAAAATTTTATACTGGAGTTCGTCCAGTGTGGACTACATTTTTGGGCCTTGCTTCAATAGTGGGGAGGTCGCTTCATTCATCTCATAAAAAAGTGTTGAGAATTTGTAGGGCTGGAGATTAATACAAAATTCTCTTCTTGATAATTACTTGTGATATTACTTGGATTACTTGTGTCTTTTCTTCTTTAGCTTATTTAATCGTTCATCAAGTCAATTATCAAAATACACTAAACACGCAAATTAGGCTCCTAGAGCCAGGGAAAAACCTCTCCCTCTTGGAGAGGTAAACCCACGAGAAATTCTTCTTATAGATCTTCCAATGAAAAGTACCATGACCCGGACTTAAACCCTTGACTTATGGATGCTTCCAAGACCTTGTTACTTCTTCTTCTTTGACGAACTTCCATGTTGATCTTCACTGCACCAAATTGTGATATCACTGCACCAAATTGTGGGCTCCATTATAGCACTGAACTGTAGCTAATATGTATCCTTGGTATGGACTATATTTCTCTACTTTAGCACCGAGACCTTCACCAAGACTGAGATCATCATATCATTGAGAATATATGACTACGACAATACCAAGGTTATTCTAGTCCCTTTTGTTGTATCACTGAAAAATGGAAAGTACTGAGGCTGTTTTTTTCATTAAGCTGTAATGACCTTGTTATATGTATATAGTATCAAGACTATATCATAGCACCGAAACTGTAAGACCCTTATTGCTGAGATATTTCTAAGTTGTTATGATATCCCTTTTATGTGAGTGCACCGAGACCATCCTCTAAAAATATCCAGACTGTATCTCTATTCTCCTCGTCCAAAAAACTTAGAGAGATCTGAATTGTACTGTATTACTAAGTAGGTCCACGTATTTTATTACAGAGATCACCGCTGAGATTATAAGTATAGTCTGCACTACATCATCTTTCATTCGCACTGTGTATCTTTATCATCCGCAATTGATATTATGTCCTGTCTACACTTTACTATTACAGATATTATCGTCTAAACTCTTCAGGGATGATTGCAGGTATTGCTTGCACTTCTCATCGCAAAGATCCACACTATGTTATGTCTTTTATCCGCAATATGTTTCAGAGGTATCCGCAATGTGTTTCAGAGATATCCGCATTCAGTTTCTTTAGGATTTCTGCACGTCTTTCTTCAGGAGATCCGCACTTCAATTTGTTGGAAATATTGTCTTTGATGGAAAAGGAGCAGAGAAGCAGCAACAATAAGGAAAAGGAGAAGATAAGGTAATGATGCAGTGAGAAAGCATAAAAGATAGGCAGAGGAGCAATAGAGAGGCAATGAGAAGCATTATATCATTATCTAAGGCAAAGGAGCAGAGAGGAGCAACATTAGGATCTTTATTAAGGAGAAAATGGAGCAAAGGCAACAAGTTTTGGTCGAGTTGTGAACGTGTTGGGTCAAGTTGTGCACAACTGGGCAGAGTCATGAACGTGCCTAAGTAAAGTAATAAAAACGTGCAGTAATGAAGAAAAATTGTGAAGAGCAGGTCGAGTCGTGATATTTTACGTTCATAACAGTGCGTCGGTGAAGGGCAGAGTCATGCTTATTTACGTTCAGAACAGTGCACAGGTCAGGGTCAAGTCGTGCAAATGTACGTACAAAACAGTGTTCGGAGATATCACAAATTGCAATTGGTGAATTTTTATTTACGTGTTAAGAAATCGCAAGTTAAATTGTTTAAGTTGCGATGCGATGAGGAGCCACGTGTCGAGCAGAGGTCCTTGCGCATATCGCATAGCGCATGCGATATGGTATAACAGTTAACGACATAAATGTAAACTTGCAAAGTTGCAATCCGATAAGACACAAAAATTGCGAAATGCGAAGTGAGGGCGATGACATGGCAAGATGACGTGGTAGTGACGTTGTGATGACGTGGCAGTGACATGGAAAGATGACGTGGAAAATGACGTGGCCCCAACCCCACAGATCGCAGTTCATTTATGATGATGTGGCAAGGTGACGTGGTAGTGACATGGCAAGATGACGTGGACCTAGCCCCCATACCGCACATCGCAATCGATGATTTTTATGTTTTTTGCTAAGTCATAGCAAGTTATATGTTTTAAGTTGCGATGCGAAGTATATTGCATACCGCAGAACATAAGGAAAACCCATTATGGTAAAATTTAAAAGGTGCAACATGCGATAAGGTTTTCAGACCGATTTGTGAAATTATTAAAGTTGCGAAGTTACAGGGAGGTAAGTTATTAAAGTTGCGAAGTGTGATAAAGAGGAGCGGAAGCGATGGAGTTACAAAGCCAAAGACTAAAGGGTTTAAAGTCCAGCGTGGGACCCATTCGCATACCGCACATTGCATATCACATATGATAAGAGAAACTTGTTATTTCCATGATCTAAAACTTGTGAAGTGTGATAAAGAGACCCAGATGCGATGTAGTTTCAAAGGTGAACTACAAAGGATTTCAAATCTGGATGTAAAGAATTCCCTGTGTTAAATCGCATCAGAGGAGGAAAAGGAGATTATAACGTAAAACCTGTGGAACGTCGAAATGTGATAGATGTGACCGGACGTGATATCGTTCAGAGGCAAAAGACTTGGGTGTATAAAAAAAATTCTGAACTAGAGTAGATTCGGGTAAGACCCGACTCTAAGTGCAGAACGGTGTTATGCGGTTGCAGCAGTGAGTTAAAAGGAAAGTCTGAATGCAGCAGAAGGAGACTCGAGTAGATGACCCAACATAGAGAAAAGGAGTAGAAGGCTAAACGTTGTGGGCCAGAGAAGGAAGGCATATATGCAGAGTCGTGAAAAGGAGCATATGGTGGCATTGTCGTGAACGTGCCAGTTGGGTCGAGTCGGGCAAAAAGGCGATTATGTTGCACTGTTTTGAAACATAACACTAAGACAAAAAAAGGCGGTTATGTTGCACAGTTGGAAATATAACAGCAGACAGAGAAGACAAAATGAACAGAAAAGCAAGAAGTTGAAAGGGATGAATTGAAATATTGTTGTAACTGTAAATGTAAATTCATTGATTATTTTATATTGTTTGTGATGCAAAGGCAAGTCTCCGTAGGTAAAGAAAAACTCCATTTGATACTAAAATAAATGTATATATTGTTGTAACATTCTGAATTTGTTGAGTCGGGAAATGAGTGGGTGGAAGGCAAAGAGTCATGTATGTTCACTTCATATTCCCATATAGAATGCAAACAGCCATGAAGCTATCTATATAAAACATGTAATATCAGTGTGCACAGGCATGGGAGAAAGCTACAAAATGGAAAAGAGCGGAAGAAGGTAAGAGAGTTGCAGAAGGTTGGAAAGTGGAAAAATAAGAGAGAGCTGATAGATATGTTGTGCATATCAGGAATTGATATGAAGTAGATATGAAGGGTGAAGAGGCAGCAATGGAGAAGGAGTATAACAGAGCTGATATCCAGGTAAATCGGCATTTTAGTTTCGTGTTGAGTGAGGGGATTGTAGTCTCCTTTCAAGTTGTAGCTTGATAAATTTCCAGTTGGATCTGGGTGAGGTAGGAGCCTCCTGTGGGTTGTAGCCTGCAGAAAATACATGGGAGTTGGTGCTTTCATTTCAAGTTGTAGCTTGATAGATGTCCATTTGGATCTGGTTGAGGTAGGAGCCTCCTGTGGGTTGTATCCTGTAGAAAATACATGGGAGTTTGTGCAAGTTGTAGCTTGATAGATGTCCATTTGGAGCTATTTGAGGTAGGAGCCTCCTGTGGGTTGTAGCCTGCAGAAAATACATGGGAGTTGATGCTTCTGTTTCAAGTTGTAGCTTGATAGATGTCCAGTTGGAGCTGGTTGAGGTAGGAGCTTCTTGTGGGTTGTAGCCTACAGAAAATTGATGGGAGTTGGAGCTTCCTTGCAAGTTGTGGCTTGCAGAATTTGAGGTAGTAGCCTCCTATAGGTTGGAGCCTAAAGAAAATCAGTGGTGAGAGGGAGTTGGAGCTTGCATTTGCATCACAACAATAATAAGATGTGGTTTTCTCCCTTATGGATTTCCACTTATATATGTTGCCTATGTGCATGATGATTATGTGTTGATGTATTGTGTTCAATTTGCTTATTACTTTCTACCCACATATTAAGTTTGTTGATTCATTATATATTAAGTTGCTTATGAAATGGAGGTGTAAATAAGTTTAAAGAAAAGAGTTTTAAATGTCCATGAATGTACTAAACTGATTCAACCCCCCTCTCATTTTAGCTAAGGGTTCATCAATTGGTATCAGAGAAGGTTCCTTCTATATCAGTTTCACAACTGGAAGGAGGTCCTAGGTCCCCAACATGGCTAGCCTAGAAGGATGCTCAACAAATAAATCCCAATTGTTTACTGGCACAAACTATGCTTTCTGGAAAATAAGAATGAGGACATACTAAATGTAGGAAAAGAAGTTTGGGCTGTTGTGGAAGAAAAATATGCACCAAAGGACACGAAGACTGAGGAAGAAGCCAAACAAAATTTCAGAGCTAATGCAAAATCAATTAATGCACTCTTGAGCAGTGTAAGTGAATCATAATTTATCAAATTAATGCACAGTAAGGCTGCCAAATATATTTGGGATACCTTAGGAAACATTCATGAGGGAGATACAAAGGTGAACATGGCCAAACTACAAGCACATAGAACTCAGTTTGAAAACTTAAAAATGAATGAAGATGAAGATATAGTGGCATTCTTCTTAAGAGTTGCAGAAGTTGTGAATATCATGATAGGCCTAGGAGAAGAAATTAAAGAAAGTGTGGTAGTACAAAAATTATTCAGATCTCTACCACCGAGGTGTAATCCTAAGGTGTCTCCCATAGAAGAAGCAACAAACTAGGAAACCTTGACCAGGAACCAATTACTTAGCAACCTAACATCATATGAGATGAGACTTCCTAAAGGGAAGTCAAACGTGAGGGAGGTTGGCTTCAAGGCAGACAAGTGCATAGAAGAGAAGGAAGCTCTATGTTCATGCTTTGATGAAGAAGAAGCCAAATTCGTTGGAAGATTGGATAGAGGCACAGGTAAGTACAAAGGTAAAATTCCATTTAAGTCCTTTAATTGTGGAAGAGTGGAGCACTATGCTTCAAAATGTCCCCATAAGAGAGCAAAGAATCAACCACAAGAGAAAGAGAAAAACAAAATAAATAACTAGCTGAAAGGGAAGAGATTTAATAGAAAATCATTTTATGCTCATCAAGATAGCAGTGCACCTGAAAGCTTAGATGAATCCTCCAATGAAGAAGGAACCTCTGAATTTGTTTTGATGTCCAAGGAAGAGCTTGAAGAATACCTTCTGGAAGATGAAGAAGGTGAGATTGATCTTGAGGGGGAGCTAATTAGTGCTCTAAAGGAAATAGACAGACTTAAACTCAAGAGAAGAAAACAGAAATACATGCTTCTGAAATATGCAAAGACAAAACCAGATTCAAAAGACCTTATTAAACTGAAATTTGAACTAGAAGAATCAACGAAAACAGAGGATATTATAAAAAGGGAAATAAAGGAGAAAAATCAAGAGCGTGAAAAGTTGGAAGAATAAGTGGTAAGCCTAAGGAAGAAATCATAAAAGTCCCAAAGGGAATTAACTATGAATATTCCATGAATGAAAAGCTCTGAACAATTGGACAAAATATTAAATGCACAAATATCTCTTCTTATAAAGGCTAGGATAGGATATGAATTAGAATCCAACAAGTCGAAGGCAGAAGATAAGAAAGCTATTACTTTTGTAAAAGTTGTAATAATGGAAAATGATAACTCTCATCAATCTGAGATTATTTCAGCTAGAAGACTGATAGAAGAAAGGATTAGGTTGTGTAAGTAGCTCGAAGATGATATTTCCTCCATGGAGAAATCAAAGAAGGCAGACATTGAAAGGGATGATGAAGCAGCTCAAAAAGGATCCACAGAAGCAAAAGCCAGCAAGAACTTGATGTGTAAAGAAAAAAAAAGAAACAAGCAACAACATCAAGAGACAAATAATGGGAGGAAGAAGCAAGCAGTTGCAAAAATCTCAATTGTTCCAGAAGATGAATTGAACAAGTTCGGAAGATCTCAAAGGAGGTTATTTCCTCTTGTGAGAAGTATTACACTTTTTAACTGCCATAGACCTGGACATATTGCAGCATACTGTAAGACAAAGCAAATCTAGTCCAGCCAGCAAAAGATGTAGCCAATACGAGGAATTCCTCAAGAAAGCAGATGGAAAGGACAAGCTTTCACCAGATACACAAATCAGTTCCATGGCTACTATTATTCATGCAATGACTATGGAAATGTAGCAGCTCAATGTAAGACTAGGCAACTCAAGTTTAATCAGCAAAATATGCAACAAATGAAAAGACTACCTCAAGCAAACAAATGGAAAGGACAACCTTTCACCAGGTACACAAATCATTTCCATGGCTATTGTTATGCATGCAATGAATTTGGACATAAACTTGTTGAATGTAAATTATGTTAAAAAATGAGAAGAAAATGTTATACATCAGCTCAAATGTACCTAGGTAAAATAAGATGTTATGTATGCCACAAGCTTGGACACAAATCAAAAGACTATAGGCTGTCATATACATTCAAGAAATCCGGATAGATGATGGAGCCAAATCATATCAGACCAAGCTATGAATCAAAAGGAGATGCAGACATTATGAAGAACCCCAACAAAGTATGGAAGAAGAAGAAAAAGGGGGAGTTTGTTACTTTAATGACATTATGAATCCATCATAGGCTTAGGGGGATCTTCTCCAGGAAGCAATATAGACATCCAGCCAAGGTGAGACAAGAAGCAACTTCTCAGGGGGAGAGTAGCCCATAAAATTTGTCACATAAGAGCTAGAGCTATGGAGTTGGTAAAGATCTACAGAGGATTATTACACTGTATGTCTCTCTGCAAGTGTTAATAATGAAACAAAATGTTTTTAAGAAGGATGAATAAGAGACATGTTTATCATCATTATATCATTACATCATTCATCAATTGGTATTTGGAGCAAGCAGCCTGCCTATCAGTAGAATACCAAGTGTTATTAGTGGAGTAGTGGTATGGTACAGGTCCTCAGGATTGGAGTATTATGGCAAAAGTACATCAAGGTAGTATTCCCGGCGTTATCAACATTATAATATATGTGGATTAAGCTTTGGTTGCTATGATTATTGCAAAGTATTTTCTGATTGTAAATATTGGAGAATGTCGAGCTGCATTGTTAAAGCATGGAAAGGTCAATAAAAGTGCCAAAGGATCATTATCTTGTTTGAATTTGAAGTGTTATATTGAGCATTGAAGCAACATATATTCTTGGATATAACAGCATGCCTTCCTCAAGTCACTATGGATATATCTTCAAGACCTCTTTTGATAGAACAGTTGAAGTATTTTAAGTATGAAGGGTTAGTTGTGTTAATCTTACTATTGAAACTCAAGAGTCTTTTATTGATTCATCTAAAGCCTACTTCAACGGAAATGAATTTCTGGCATTTCACCATTGCAGAGAGGTTGATCATTGACATACATACCCCCCCGCCCCCCTTATGTCATAAATAAAATTGTATAGTTGATAAGTGAGACTGACCAATGCATTAAATGTATCTAGCCTCAAGGGTTTGTTGTGAAAATACTATGTACAATATTAAAGTCATTTGGTGTTTTAGATTGAAATATATTGTCTAATCTTACAATAAGTTGTAAGTTCTGGTTTGATTCATTTTTCACATCAACATCAAGAACTTTTGGCTCGTAGTGATTATATCTTCAGAAGTCTAGCACAAATCACCACTATCAAGCAGTAAGGGACAAAAGTACAGAACATTCTATGGTGACATGCCTTCCATCATTTTCATGAGTTTGGGATAGCATCAATTTGTTGTGTATATTCATGCAATCTCAATGCTTTTCAAAGTGTTCTCCCAACAACTCTTATACACTAATCTAGAGCAGCAAGGTATAAAGACAAAATGAAGAAGGCCTATACACAACTGAAAGAGAAGTAATGAAAAGATGGAAACTACACTATAAAAATGTGTAACCCTCTTCCATTGCTGTCAAAGGGGGAGGAAAAACAAGCAGAAGAAGAAAGGCACTTCTGAAAAGCAAGAAAAGGAAGAAAGACACTTCTCAGAATGAAAGGGGGAGGAATTCTTGGAGGAAGTATTGGAAGTGTTGGAGGAAGTGTTTCCATCAATGCCAAAGGGGGAGACTGTTGGAAATATTGTCATTGATGGAAAAAGAGCAGAGAATAAACAACAATAAGGCAAAGGAGCAGATCAGGCAATGATGCAGTGAGAAAGCATAAAAGAGAGGTAGAGGAGTAGCAAAGAGGCAAGGAGAAACATTAGATCATTATCTAAGGCAAATTAGCATAGAGGAGCGACATTAGAATCTTTATCAAGGAGAAAACGCAGCAAAGGCAACAAGTTTGGGTCGAGTTGTGAATGTGTTGGGTCAAGTCGTGCACGAGTGGGCAGAGTTGTGAACGTGCCTAAGTAAAGTAATAAACGCATGCAACAATAAAGAACAGTTGTGAAGAGCGGGTCGATTCGTGCTATTTTATGTTCAGAACAATGTGAAAGTCAAGGGTAGAGTCGTGCTTATTTACGTTCAAAACATTGCATAGGTCAGGTTCGAGTCATGCAAATGTACGTACAAAACAGTGTTCGGAGATATCGCAATCGGTGAACTTTTATTTACGTGTTAAGCAATCACAAGTTAAATTGTTTAAGTTGCGATGTGATGAGGAGTCACGTGTCGAGTGGAGGTCCTTGCGCATATCGCATAGCGCATGTGATATGGTATAACAATTAATGGCATAAATGTAAACTTGCAAAGTTGTGATGCGATAAGACACATAAATTGCGAAATGTGAAGAGCGAGTGATGACGTGGCAAGATGACGTGGAGTGAAGTGTCGATGACATGGCAGTGACATGGCAATCTGACGTGGCCCCGACCCCACAGATCAAAGTTAATTTATGATGACGTGCCAAGGTGACATAGCAGTGACATGGAAAGATGATGTGGTATGATGACGTGGAGATGACATAGACCTAGCCCCCATACTGCACATTGCAATCGGCGATTTTTATGTTTTTTTTCTAAGTCATCGCAAGTTATATGTTTTAAGTTGCGATGCGAAGTATATCGCATACCACATAAAATAAGGAAAACCCATTATGGTAAATGTTAAAAGGTGTGACATGCAATAAGGTTTTCGGGCCGATTTGCGAAATTGCAAATATTGTGAAAGTTGCGAAGTTGCGAGGAGGTAAGTTATTAAAGTTGTGAAGTGTGATAAAGAGGAGCGGACACGATGGAGTTACAAAGCCAAAGGCTAAAGGATTTAAAGTCTGGCATGGGACCCATTCGCATACCACACTTCACATATCGCATATGATAAGAGAAACTTGTTATTTCCATGAGCTAAAACTTGCCAAGCATGATAAAGAGGCCTGAATGTGATGTAGTTTCAAAGGTGAACTCCAAAGGATTTCAAATCCAAATTTAAATCATTTCCTGTTTTAAATCGCATCGGAGGAGGAAAAGGAGATTAGAATGTAAAACCTATGGAACGCCGAAATGCGATAGATGTGACCGGACGCCATATCATTCAGAGGCAAAAGACTCGGGTGTGTAAAGAAAATTCTAAACTGGAGTAGACTCGGGTAAGACCTGACTCTAAGTGCAGAACGGTGTTATGTGGTTGCGGCAGTGAGTTAAAAGGAAAGTCTGAACGCAGCAAAAGGAGACTCGGGTAGATGACCTAACACAGAGCAAAGGAGCAGAAGGATGAACGTTGTGGGCCAGAGAAGGAAGGGAGATAGGCAGAGTCGGGAAAATGAGCATATGGTGGCATTGTTGTGAACGTGCCAGTTGGGCCAAGTCGGGAAAAAAGGCGGTTATGCTGCACAGTTGGAAATATAACAATAGACAGAGAAGAAAAAACGAACAGAAAAGCAAGAAGCTGAAAGGGTTGAATTGAAATATTGTTGTAATTGTAAATGTAAATTCATTGACTATTTTATATTGTTTGTGATGCAAATGCAAGTCTCCGTAGGCAAAGTAAAACTCCATTTGATATTGAAATAAATGTATATATTGTTGTAACATAATGAATATGTTGAGTGAGGAAATGAGTGGGTGGAAGGCAAAGAGTCATGCCTGTTCACTTCGTATTCGCGTATAGAATGCAAACAACCATGAAGTTATTCGTATAAAACATGTAATATTAGTGTGCACAGGCATGGGAGAAAGCTGCAGAATGGAAAAGAGCAAAAGAAGGTAAGAGAGCTGCAGAAGGTTGGAAAGTGGGAGAATAAGAGAGAGCTAACAGAGATGTTGTGCATATCAGGAGCTGATATGAATTAGATATGAAGGGTGAAGAGGCAGCAGTGGAGAAGGAGTATAACAGAGCTGATATCTAGGTAAATCAACATTTTAGTTTCATGTTGAGTGAGGGGATTGTAGTCTCCTTTCAAGTTGTAGCTTGATAAATTTTTAGTTGGAGCTGGGTGAGGTAGGAGCCTCCTGTGGGTTGTAGCCTGCAGAAAATACATGGGGGTTGGTGCTTCCATTTCAAGTTGTAGTTGGTTGAGGTAGGAGCCTCCTGTGGGTTGTAGCCTGTAGAAAATACATCGAAGTTGGTGCTTCCATTTCAAGTTGTAGCTTGATAGATGTCCAGTTGGATCTGGCTGAGCTAGGAGCCTCTTGTGGGTTGTAGCCTGCAGAAAATACATGGGAGTTGGTGCTTCCGTTTCAAGTTGTAGCTTGATAGATGTCCAGTTGGAGCTGGTTGAGGTAGGAGCCTCTTGTGGGTTGTAGCCTGCAGAAAAATAGATGGGAGTTGGAGCTTACTTGCAAGTTGTAGCTTGTAGAATTTGAGGTCATAGCCTCCTATAGTTTGGAGCCAACAAAAAATCAGTGGTGAGAGGGAGTTAGAGCTTGTCTTTGCATCACAGCAATAATAATATGTGGTTTTCTCCCTTATGGGTTTCCACTTATATCTGTTGTTTATGTGCATGATGATTATGTGTTGATGTATTGTGTTTAATATGTTTATTACTTGTTGCCCACATATTAAGTTTGTTGATTCATTATATATGAAGTTTCTCATCAAATGGAGGTGTAAATAATTTGAAAGAAAAGAGTTTTAAATGTCCATGAATGTACTAAACTGATTCAACCCCCCCCCCTTAGTTTAGCTAAGGGTTCATAACAATTATTTAGGTTATCCGCACTTATGTTACCGAGAGAGCCTGCACATTTATGTTGCAGAGACCACCGATAACTGTTGCTCAAATGAATTGCATAGGTGAGTATAAATAGTGCACGTGTCCAATTTATTAGGCCGACCATACAGTCAACTAGAAGGGCGACTTCTCACCTGATAATTAGGCTAACGTGTAGCTACATATGGGTTGACTTTCATCATCTATTTCCAACGTTCAGTTAAGTCAAATTCAAGCCATATTTCACGAATTCTTTTGCAAGGTCTTGGAGCATCTCTTTTAACTAGGTCCTTCATATATAAATGGCACTTAATTATATTTTTATCTAGAAGACAAAACCATAGATAGACATCAAGAATAAGTCTATTTAACCTATAATGAAATCTTGCTCATGAAACCCGTGAAGCAAGTACAAAATAAATTTTATTATATTTGTCTTCTTCATTACATAATTATATAGTCAATATGAAGACTAACCTAGCTACACTTTTCAACTCTCCCTCTTAACTAGGGAGGTATTCATACAGGTACATGGTCATTTTCAAAATGAAGAATCTCATAAGAAGAATCGGATTGGTAATTGCATCTGTATAACATCATATCAACCAACATTGTCCTAGTGCAAAGCCTTGACTAACAGCCCCATATCTCAACAAGACAATGGGCTACAATGTTTGGCGAGACACATGACTAATAGACACCATAGTCATTGTCTCTCTAAGGTACATACCCCACCTAGGTGTTCATAGAGTATGACCTTCTTGGACTATTCTTCTCTTGGGTATCCAACCCTCAAAGAATATCGATCCATGACTACTTTTATCTTGAATGTCCTATCTCATTCTCAAAGAGTATCGAATGCCATATTATTACCCAGTCCTCCATTCTGTCTTCCAGGTGAAGACCAGAATGATGTGTCTATCCATTCTCTTCACATGGCCTTCACTAAGACTTACGGTTATTAGTCCTAGTCTAGTGCATGACACATGTAATAGAGAATCACATACATCACTCCCTCTCAACACGGGAAGGACATACTTCAAGTTTCTTCCAAGCAAGAAACTTACCACCAGACTCCCTCTCAACCAGGGTCCTGCAGCGACAATCCAGCTACTCATGAAGAATTCCTCCCCTTGATCTTGATGACTGCCTTCCATAAGTATAGTTGTCAGAGAGGTTTTCCAAGAGTTGTTTCACCAAGAACTCCTACCATGCTTTGATCAGGATGCTATACTGCTATATAACCAACAAAAATCACTTAAAGGAGACGATGATCTTAATCATAGTGGAGATCCATCGCTTCTTCTTTCTTAGATTTCTTTGCATCAGGTTCTTCTCTCATTTCTGAGACATGGGCTTCTTCCCTATTTCTCTTGTCATTTTCAAATTCAGGACAATCTATTTTATAATGCCCAAGTTTATCACATCCAAGGCATCGTGCTTTGTCCATACTATTTTGAAGACCAAACTTACCAAATCTTCCTTTATTCCTTTACGTGGTTGCAAAGGCTTGATTCCCTTCACTTGATCCTGTAACAACTTTGGTTTTCAATCTTGTTTCCTCTATTTTACATAGAGACCCTAAATCATGAAATGGTGTGGCTTGTATCTTCTCATATAATCTTGAAGTGAAGTTTCCCCATTCTTCTCATAGAGCATTTAGCACCACTGTAGTATTCTCCTAGTTCCTGCAGTTGATCAGAGAGGTTGCTTCTCCTGTTGTACTCACAGATAATAGCTCCACCAATTTCTTATATACTCCTTTTTATGATTTTAGTTTTGTTACACCAGAGATGATAGAGTCTTTTATGGATTCTATAAGAATCCTTTAGGCTCTTATATCTCCCTTCATGAATTTGGCATGACTTTATTGTCCTTATCTTCTATGGAAAGTTTGAAACCCCAGACAATTTATTTCTTTCTTTGCAAAGGAGACATTTTAATAGATTCATATAAAGTCATATATATACTTCCTTGAGTATATGTTTTTCTTCTTCTATCATCTTGATTACTTTGAAGATGGTTGAAGCTTCCTTTGAATGGTGATTGATGAGAATGTTTTGCTGCTTCCTTGAAATATCAAGGATGATAGGTAACTTGCCTTGTAGATTTTGATGGCAATACTTTGAGATGGCAATGAAATTTCTTCTAATAAAACCCTTGCTTGGATGCCTTCCGTGAAATCTGATCCTTGAGTGTCTATATGCCCTTTCTAGCACCTTAGCTTTGAAACCATGTTGATATTGTAGGGCTGGAGATTAATACAAAATTATCTTCTTGATAATTACTACTAAGCTTACTTGGATTACTTATGTATTATCTTCTTTAGCTTAGTTAATCGTTCATCAAGTCAATTATCAAAATACACGAGACACACAAATTAGGCTCCTAGAGCCAGGGCAAAACCTCTCCCTCTTGGAGAGGAAAACCCACGAGAAATTCTTTTTATAGATCTTCCAATGAAAAGTACCATGACCCAGACTTAGACCCTTGACTTATGGATGCTTCCAAGACCTTGTCACTGATTCTTCTTTGACAAAATTCCATGTTGATCTTCACTGCACAAAACTGTGATATCACTGCACCGAATTATGGACTCCATTATAGCATCGAACTGTAGCTAATATGTATCCTTGGTCTAGACTGTATTTCTCTACTTTAGCTCCGAGACCTTCACCAAGACTGAGATCATCATATCATTGAGAATATATGACTACGACAGTACTGATATTATTCTAGTCCCTTTTGTCGTATCACTGAAAATTGGAAAGTATCGAGACTGTGTTTTTCATTACGCTGTAATGACCTTGTTATATGTATATAGTATAAATACTATATCATAGCACCGAAACTGTAAGACCCTTATTGTTGAGATAATTATGAGTTGTTATGATATCCCTTTTATGTGATTGCACCGAGATCGTCCTCTGAAAAGATCCGGACTGTATCTCTGTTCTCCTCATTCAAAAAATTCAGATAGATTCGAATTGTACTGTATTATTGAGCAGGTCCGCGTCCTTTATTACAGAGATCACCGCTGAGATTATAAGTATAGTCCGCACTGCATCATTTTTCATTCGCACTGTATATCTTTATCATCTGCAAATGATATTATGTCTTGTCCGAACTTTACTATTATAGATATTACTGTTTGAACTCTTCAGGGACGACCACAGGCATTGCTCGCACTTCTCATCGCAGAGATCCACACTATGTTCTGTCTTTTATCCGGAATATGTTTCAGAGGTATCCACAATGTGTTCAGAGATATTCGCATTCGGTTTCTTCAGGAGTTCCACACGTCTTTCTTCAGGAGATCCGCTCTTCAATTCTTTAGGATATCCGCACTTATGTTACCGAGAGAGCCCGCACATTTATGTTGCAGACACCTCCGATAATTGTTGCTCAAATGAACCGCAGATGTGAGTATAAATAGTGCATGTGTCTAGTTTATTAGGCCGAGTATACAGTCAGCTAGAAGGTCGACTTCTCACCTGATAGTTAGGCTGACGTGTAGCTGCATATGGGTTGACTTTTATCATCTATTTTTAGCTTTGAGTTAAGTCAAATTCAAGCCATCTTTCACGAATTATTTTGCAAGGTCTTGGAGCATCTCTTTTGACTAGGCTTTTCATATATAAATGACACTTAATTATATTTTTATCTAGAAGACAAACTCTAGATATACATCAAGAAGAAGTCTGTTTAACCTATAATAAAATCTTGAAACCTATGAAGCAAGTACAAAATACATTTTATTATCTTTGTCTTCTTCATTGCATAATTATATAGTCAATATGAAGACCGACCTAGTTACACTTTTCAACAAAAAGAAAGGCAAATACATGGAAAAATACATCATTATAACTCCATTCTTGGGAGTGGCTTTAAATTCGACTCGTGAAATGACAACAACCACAACACCAACAAGTTTGTCTCATCCTTCTGAGACTTTTGACTGTAAATATGACCCACCTATAAAAGAAACGTTGGTGTTTTGAACTTTGTGCCCAACAATTAATGAAGAAGACAAGTTTCTGCCATGACCCATAAATTTCGCTACACATATGCAAAAACATACTGCATCATTGTGATTCTTACGAAATTCTGATTTAAATGAGTATAAAATCGACCACATTCTGCCACTTGCAATTTTGGCCCCCTTCAGGGATCTTTTAGATTCTTCATAGCATCAAAATAGAATATTCCAATAATATGCTACATAATATTCTTCCTCGAAAAACATGCCTACGCAGAGTTTCGCAAGCCTAATCATGGCTCCGCTACTCTGAGTTCCCACAGTCACGGTTTTGCAACCCTCCTCCACACTACCCATCCGTCTGCTGTATTAAATGAATAAAATCGAGCTTAAATAGTTGGGTGTCAAAAAGCCTTTCAAGGTTTCAGTTAGTTGACGATTTGGTTATTGCGCTCCATGTTAAGTTTGTTGACTCAGTGGGGGTTGTGTGTTCAAAACCCTTTGCTCTATAAAAATACTTCCACTGTGACAACATATAAACCATCGCCATTTTTGGGTTTGTTACATTTTCCATAAAATATATGGCACATTAATGATGGTTAAATGGTTATATTATAACCTTGAAACCATAGTTTTTAATAATTGTTTTGTTTTATATTATATTTTTAATGTATATTTCTTTTTCTCTTTTGGGGTTATTTTAATATATTGTTCTTTTGGTTTTGTTTTATATGGTCCAATGATCAAGTGACAAGTGTTATGGGACGATAGACTACTAGATGGTTGTCCTTTTAGTTGGTTGTCATGTAAGTCGTGGGTCCCACCTAGCCTGCTCACTGGGATGCAACGTAGCACATTGTGGGCATTGTTTTTCCAATTATTGTCAAACTTCAAACTGCTATAGACTCAGATTGAGGCGTTGTTTATGTTGTTGGAAAGTTTGCGATGAGCTCTTCGATCTGGTCGCGATTTCACTGCAATTCAAGGACTTTGATTTTTGGGCCATTAAGGTTCTACTTGGATCAGTGCAACTTCATCCATATCTATGTCCTCTGGCCCATTAGCATTCCCCATTCTCTATTCCCCATATGTTTAGCATATCAATTTCCTTTATTAGTGCAATCACTGTGAATTCCTCTGGTACTTTTATTTTATGAGTTTTTTCTTTTGGTTTTCCATTTCCCTTCTCTTTATCTATTTCTTGAGGATGTACCTGATATGGTGTTTCCTACTCTTCTCTAGTCAATGCCTCATAATGGTTTATAAACTAAAGGGGAAGGGTTTTTTTGTTGAGGTTGGACATTCTGAAATCCATCATGATCCAAATTTTGTTGATTTTCTTTTGTTGTCTCTATGAGATTCGAGGGACAATCCTTGAAGACATGGTCATATCCATGGCACCCGCGACATCTTAACAACACATGCTTATAATCCAAAGGTTGTTTCCAAACTTCATCACGATAGGAGATTTCGATTGATTCTGACAGTGGCTGGGATATGTTCATATACACATATCCTTGCATATGAAGTGTAGCATCCACTGTTGGTCATTTCATATATTTTTCCAAAATCTCCAATCACGTTTCCAATACCTTTTAAGATTTCCTCTTCCAAAAATTCTTTTGGCAGAGAAAATGAGCGAACCCAAATTAGGGTCGCTAATAATTTTCCCTTTTCTAGGTTGTACATTTATTGTTGGCAAAATTTCATGAATAGCCCCACATTATTGGAAAAATATAGGCCATTCTCGAATACCCAATTTATGTCTTCTACATTTGCAAAAATCATCATAGAGAAACCCTTTTCTCCCAACTTGGATCAATGTGTCCCTTCAACTACCATTTTTGTTAGATCTACCCAACCAATGCTCTCTTTGTTGGCCAAAAATTGATGAACTTTCTACTAAGGTGTGATCCTCCATGTGCCAGATGTAGCTCTCAATTTTGTCTGATTTTACTTTATATTTGGGATCTTTGACTACCCTAGGGAGACATCCCTCTTGCATATGATTTTGCTAATTCACCCCCAATGGAGGATTGCCTTTATTTCTATTTGGATGACTTGGACACAAATTCAATCAATGGGGTGCTTGCATTTGATGGCTTGAACCATAACCTCCATCTCCTATGATGGCATTCTTAAAGGAGGGGTTTGCACCCATCCCCACCCAAGGTGCTTGCCATGACTACTTTCATGTTGCACTAGATGGGTTAAGTGTTAGAGCAATGCGACAACGACATGAAGTAAATTACTTCCACACAATGACAGATTCGAGCCTTGTAAAAAACCTTAGCTCGGTTACTTTAAAACCCTAGAAAAGCTCTTCACAACAAGTTCAAAACAAGGCTTTCATCATATATCATACTTGAGAGATATAAGGAGGGAGAGTTTATTTTTGTTTGTTGACTTGTTTGTAAGGATTGTATTTTATTTGGGCTACACTAATTTGTACTCATGGTTCGATTTGTGCCCACAAGGTTTCAAATTGGTGACCTTTTCACGATGAAATACCTTGATATAACACCTTATTACCAACTACTCTACACCTCATAGACAAACACAAAAGTCTCATAAATAAAATATAAAATTGTAATTGTCATTTTAATATTGCTTAATTCAAAATTTAACATAATAAATATGAATCAATTATACACACTTGTGTTTAAAAAAAAATATGGATTAACTTATCCATAATGTGTATAATAGTTGGTTTGCGTGTAGTTTAGTCCTCACCTAGTTCAAACATTATGAGAGAGGTTGAGATTTGGAGCGACCATTGAAAAAATTAAACTATCCCAATAAGTATACTTTATACAATCGCATTAATAACATAGACAAATTGTTCTTACATCCAACTTGAAACCTCTAATTAAAAAAATTAAAAATAAATAAATATTAAATTACTTCCTTAATGAAAGGCCAGAAGTTCTACCTCCCGGTGCGCTCACGTGACCACCCGCTTGTATTACAAAGTCCTCACTAGCTATCCTTCCGCTGTCCGTGCAACTCGAAGAGCCGGTAAATTGCTCGGATAAAGCGGTCGGCGGTTCTCTCCACGAGGAATTCCATTCCGTTTGCGCCCTGGGTACGTCTCTATATAATTTCTTTCTCCCTTCGTCTCCAGGGAATAGTAGAGGTCGACGGATCGAGTTTTCTCTTTCTTACCTTAATACTCTGCTTCCATCTTCCCGCGAGATCGTTTAATCCACGAATTACATTTAAAAGGTTGATTTCATTTGAAAGATCGGCAGATCATCAGCGTAGACGAAATGGCGGACCCATTCAGCGGAGACGAGCTGGCTCCTTTCTTCGGATTCCTGGGAGCTGCGGCGGCCCTTGTTTTCTCATGTAATATTCCTCAGTTCAACTCAACTGTGATAATCCTATTTTATTTATGCTATTTTCAATTTAGTACCAATGATTATCCACCAGATCGGTCACTCGGCATTGCCATTACCGAGATCTGGCTCAATAAAACAGTCTCTGAAAAATTATCACGAAGTTTGTTTTTTTTTTTTTTTTTAAAATCTAGTTGTCTTCTGAAATTTTAGGGCCCTTTATTTATGAATTTTATTTTACAATTTAAACCATTCTTTTCGAAAATCGAAAATTGAGGTCCAGGGTATTGTTGATCGTAGATGATATATCATAATTTTTAATTTTCAATTTGAATCAAATTTACTGGGTTTTGAACAATTTTGGTTATAAGCATCTCATAGTAAGTTATTTTTCTTATATCTAATAAACCTGTTAACATTAGCATTTTTAACCTTGGCATAGGCTCACTCTGTTTTAAAAATAAAAATAAAAAAAATCCTATTTTAATGCTAATCTTGGCATAGGTTCACTCTGTTCAAAAAAATAAAAATCCAATTTTACTGTCCTGTTGTTGAACATCTCATTGTAAACTATTCTTCTTCTATCCAATAAACCGGCTAACCTGGGCATAGGCTCATTCTGATAAAAACACAAAAATATAATTTAAACCATTTTAACACAAACTTGAGATCAAGGGTATTTTTATTTGATCTCCTCACCTTGGTTGGGATGAGGGATTATCAATGACATTTAGAGCAAATTCATATCGTCAGTGGAAGATCCTTTTTTATTCGCAATTTTGTTAACGAAAATAAAGGCTGAGCCAAGAAACCAAGCTGATGTATTGCTAGTTATGGAAGACATCAACATTAGTTTCTTCTCACGGCATTTTGTCAGTGGAAAATCCTCGTTTACTCACAATTATTTTCAGCGACAAACAAGGCCGATGTTAGAGCCACCAAATTAATGTATTGCTTGGTTAAGGACGTCAGTTCTTCTCATAGCTATATTGATAATTAAAATGGCCGAATTACTAGTTAATCTTATTCTCTCCAGCTTTGTGTTGCTTTCAATTAACGAATTCTGGTAGGGATAAGTCAAAATTAGTTCGATATGATTCGATTGGTTTGGACCTTTTGCCAATAGGGCAATTGTTTAGGAGTCATGAGTCATATAGCAGGTTCTATTTTTGCTGAAGCTCAATTATTTGTTTAACTGTTTCTTTGAATGACTGAAAACAATTTCTAAAAATTAATGACGTTTACGTCTAGCAGAGCAGTTAACAAATCCAATTTAAAGCTGCAACTATATTGGAACAAAAGCCACTTTTGATTGCCTCACATTTGCTTCAGTTGGATGTGACAGTAATGAAACAAGAATTTGTAATGCCATTTCCTACGCTTAGGCTCACAAGCTCTTTTAGATGCTTTTCTCAAAATAAGTGTTCTATGTATTTTTATCAAATAATATTATATCTCCGCCGTGACTTAATTGTGTATCTCAATCTCTGCGTTATGTTTGTGCAAGAAAGAAAAACTAGTAATACTCTTGACTACAATGGACCTAAACTAGTAAGCTCCGAATCATCTCTTGACTACTAATGGAGCTTATTTTATACAATGATTCAAGGGCGCACTGTATACAGATGTTGATCTGCTTGCACATTCAATGACACTGTTACCGAGAGAAGACCTCAGCCATTTGTTACAAACTTGATTTTTGGAATCATGTATGTTTGAGACATGACAAACATATATCAATGCCACTTGCAGGCAGCCATAAATATGAGAAGATCGATGCTTATTAACATGAAATCTTTCTTTTTTTGAAGTCATTTTCAGGACTGAAAACTATAATAGCAGAAGCATTTGCCAAGAATCATCCAAGATTATTGAATGAACTGACATTTGACTCAATAATTACCCTTCAGGAATGTTAATTTTTATTGGTCAGTGGGTGTTGACTTTAGTCCTACATTTCCTAGCGTAGTGCATGGTAAAAATCATTGATAAACATAATATAGATACAAGTCTTCACGGAGCTGTTTCTGTTTTATGCGGTGAAAGTACATTATTTTTGTAGTGTCATAACCATCGTTATGCCAATTAAGTTGTGCCTCAATTTTAGTGCCTCGAGTCCAGTAGTTTTCAAATCACAAAGTTGGTGAATAATTATCCAAAAGAAACTCTGTTTAGCAACATTGAAAGAATCCAACTCAATTTTTCGGGCTCCATTAAGTTGATCCGCAGTCTTCGATTCCTTAGTTTGACAGTTTTGTTTTCATCTTCCCATCAGAAACTTGATGTTCCCTGGAACGATTTGCCACTATAAGATCAAACCTAAGGTGTTAGTCAGCGTAGGCTCAAGATTTCACACTCGACAACTTGAATACATACCCGACACTCTAAAAGTGAAGCGTAAGTCTTTAAGGCAACGTGGAGACAAAAATAGATGCCATTCAAGTGAGGAGTGCTGTAAATGGGAAGGTTATGTGAATCTGTAACAAAATCATTGACAGAAACAAACCAACAATATTTATTGGTAAACGTGGCCTTTTGCAAGTTTGCAAAAAATTGTTTCAATGTTCAAACGAGCTTGAATGTTGATTTGAACCACGCTGCTGATTGGAACTAGTGTACCATCCACCAGAGTCGGAAGATTTTTTGCCCAACATTGAAATGCGATATCCTTACATGCCTTGACAAACTAGGTCGAATAGGTTTGTAGTCAACAGAGTAGGGCCAGTTTGGTACCAAACCAGCCCTCCAACCCGAGCTTCTGGCTGAACTCAATATGCTCAGGGATCAAGCCGGCCGAGTTTGCCAGGTCTGAGTCAATTCTATCCGAACTTTAAAACATCACTGGGTGTACACATAGTAACGGTTAGACCACAGTTTGTCGGTTCATAACTTCATATGCTTGTTCTCAACAGATCAATCATAGTTTGCTTGTAATCTGTTGTGCCATGATCAAATATAATCAGAACAACCAATGTGCAGTTTGAGATTCAGCCAACCATCAGAACAACCATGATCAATGAATTTGACTGGATTTCTGGAGTCTGGACAGTTTGAGATTCAGCCAACGTAGTGCTATTTTGCACTGTCAATGAAAATATAATGAAAGTTTGGTTTTTCTTATTGATTCTATTAAGGATAACTTTCACTAAGCTATAATAAGCTCAGTGCTTTGTAAGTACTTCTAGGTAGTAAACATTGGAGTTATTATATGTCTCACTGACTAAAGGTTGTTCTATATAGCTTGTGGTATTTTCAAGAGATTATTGTATGCAGGTTGTGTGTTTCTTGATTCGCTTCTAGGGTCTCTTGCATCCTTAATTCACTTGTGCTGTGCTGTGCAGGCATGGGGGCAGCTTATGGGACGGCAAAGAGTGGAGTTGGAGTTGCATCCATGGGTGTTATGAGGCCAGAACTTGTGATGAAATCTATAGTACCAGTTGTTATGGCTGGAGTGTTGGGTATATATGGTTTGATCATTGCTGTTATTATAAGTACCGGAATCAACCCGAAGGCTAAATCCTATTATTTATTTGATGGATATGCCCACTTATCATCAGGGCTAGCTTGTGGTCTTTCTGGCTTGTCTGCAGGAATGGCTATTGGCATTGTGGGTGATGCTGGTGTCAGGTATGTATGGTTCACTAAATATTCTCCTATTTTGTATTTTCATGGTACATTATTGCCCCTTCCCCAGCAACCCAAAAGATTGTTTTTGAAAATATTCTCTTGGAGAACATTGATTCCTTGGTTGATGTTAGATTATAAATCAATAGAAGAAGAGCTAACCCATGAGTTCATGTATTTGCTTTTGTTCCAAAAATCACATGTTTTGAAATTGCATTCATTCTAAAATCATGTTCTTAAAATTGTATTTTTTGGAAAAATAATGAAATTGCATTTATTTGAAAAGCAAAATGAGTTTACATTCATTTAACATTGGTGTTTTTATCTAGCAATCAGATGCTTGAATGAACAAAATGTTGAGTTATGTGGCTTGGAAGGTATTTATATTCTCGTGTCTTGACTAGAAGGATCTTGATATAGTCATACTTTTTAAATTAAAAATTTTGAAGAAAAAAAGGAAATTTTTGAAAAAAAAAGAAGCAAAAGAAATATATATATATATATATATATAAAGGTAAAAAAAAAGAAAACCTTCATTTGGTATCAAAAAAAGAAAAGGAAAAAAGAGATATATATAAAGTACATATATGTACATACCAAGACAAATTAAAATTAAAAAGGAAAAAGAAATAAGGAAGATTAGGTAAGGTTATTTTTATTATTCTTTTAGTGGTTTACAAGCTCTTGGTTTTGGAAGCCCATGGTAATTGCCCATGGTATTTGCAAGGTAAAATAAGAAGTAAAGGAATAAAAAATCTCTGTGTAAATGGTAAGTTTACTTTTACGGGGAGAACATTAACCGAGTCAAATACACATAAGTGGACATATATTTTACAGGTGAATATATGTGAATAGCCACGTTTCACTAGGGTTGTAACCTTTCAGCAAAAGAAAGAGCTAAAAAAAAATCAATTGTTAAAAGAATATATATATATATATATATATATAATTAATTAAATTATTAAAAAAAAAATTGAAGGAATAATAACTTCATTAAAAAGAAGAAGAGAAAGTTAGGAAGGATTACCTTTAAAACCCTAAAAACCCAATTCAACGGACAAAATGGAATCAATCATTGATGAAAAGGAAATTGAATCTAATTCAAAGAGGAAAGAAGGAAGATTTCCTGAAAATTGTAGTATGTTTGTCCGTGCGCTAATTAGAATCAAAGGGTCACTTGCGGGAAAGGAAGTTCTCATATCTATTGATCTTAATCAAGAGAATAATTATATTAGTATTGAATGTGCTAACCAATTAGTGATCCCCGAATCAAATATAATTGAAACAAATTCATTTCGCGAAAATGAAAAACAATACGACATAAGGAATTTACACCTAATTTACCATTAAAACCTTATTTTGTAACAATAGTTATATAATTATGGGTTCGCTCTGAATGGAATCACTAGGGTCATTCGTCCTTAATACAAAAAAGAAGTTTTTAACATTCTCCTACAAAAAGAAGAAAATAACGCTACAAGACGTCAACTTAAAGCCAAATTCAGTGACACCTGAAGACATTCAAGAGATTTCAAAAGTAATTTCTCAAGAAAGTAAAAAGGCGATTCAAAATATGCAAAAGGAAATTGACAAAATCACAGCTAACAAGAATGAAGAAGTTGCTCGCCTTAAGGACCACAACGAAAAATTGCTAACACAAATTAAGAAACTAAAGAAGGATAAGAAGTTGTTGGAAAACAAGGTGCAACAACTTGTCGAAAATGAAGCATCGAAATCTTCAAATATAGAAGTTCAAGTTGAAGAAAAATCGAACATTGATCCAGTAAATGTCTCAGCTGAAGAGGACGACAAGCAAGTTGCAGAAGAAACACACTTAGATGCCAGACGAACGAGGAAAATTCTAAGTGAAGGTTCTGTCACCTACTCAATAACATCCTCGCCAAAAGAAAATCAAAGTCAAACCAAAAAAGTTCCCTATCGACATCCAAATCACGGTAGCAGACAACTCAACCAAGCTATGTATTCAAAACAAAAACAAGCTAATATTCCGACGAATACTAACGAATCATCACAAGTTGCTAGTCATCATAAGGTTCCACAGAAGATTGATTTAGGATGGTCCGATCCATTCTCAGTGCAACAATTTTGTTTGTCACTTAGACGATCGTATCAACTTGTATCGACAAGGATGACTGCCCTGAGACGAGAAGATGTTCGTAGCAGGAAAAGAAATCGAGGCCTTGCATCAACAAGCTTTGAGGATAAAGCTTTTTGAGGGGAACGCAATGTGATGAATAAATAATGTAAATAAATGATAAATTAGTTAATTAGTAATTAGGCTGAAAGGTCATGTCTGATAAGACATGACCTTTCGTGAAGAGGCACCTGCGTAGGTATATAAGCAAGACTCATTTGTAACAATATAATATTATATTTTTTATAATATAATATTTGTATCCTCATGGATATCCTTGTATTCCAAGTGTTCTGGAGTATTTTAACCTGAGAAGGAACTTTGTTCGCTTCATAGAGTGTGCAAGTGAGTTGCATTCATGTGAATGTGTTGCATGTGACATGCATGAGATGTGTATGTAAAACAAGCTAAATTTATGACTTCTACTTGAGTTGTAAAGAAAGCTAAACATAGGATAGTTAACTAAAGTAAAGTCACTTATTTCCAATTAACTTCACGAGCCAATTTTGGCCATCAATATTAGCGTAGGAAAGTTATAAATTGAGCCTAAGTGTTGAGGCTAAGACACAACAACAACACAAGATTGAGAGAGGCTTCTCAATGAGCATGTGTTGGGTCTGAGAGAGTGTAGTGAGGTTGGTGATCAATTTCGTATTTTCTCAGTTTGGCCATTATCTGAGGATGGGAGCCCAAGTATGTTGATTAATTTATTAATGAAGAATTGTTGATTGGGTAGAAATTTGTTTATTGAAAATAGTAGCGAGAGAAGGTCCTTTGAATTGTGCCTTAGTCAAAGAGACCAAAAACAATTATTTCTTTAGCATGTGCGAGTTCCTATAATTTAGGATGAGTTCCTAAAAGTTAGGGTGAGTTCATGAAGCAGTGTAATTCGTGCAAATAGTTGGAGGCTCAGTTGTTTGTCTCCTAATGCGAGTTAGAAGTCTCAATGGTTTTGTGGCTAGGACGTGTTACATGAGTCAGTTAGACTTAGTTAACTAGTCAATCACAAGACCGAGTTCCAAAAATAAACCTGCGTGATTTAGCATGAGTGAAAAGCTTATAAGGAGGATGAAGGCACAAAATTGATCATTGTTTTGAGAGCATGAGTTGGTGAGACAAGACAATAGAGAGCACAAGTTTTCTGTGTGAGCTAGCAAAGCTAGGAAGAGCGTGAAGGAGAGGCCTATACTTAGTGTTTGGCAGAAAAAATTCTTGTTGGTATGCGCTAGGATATAGGAGGAATTTCCAAGGCCAACACAAGGATTTAGGAGCTAAGAACAGGGTTGTTGCAAGCAGGTTTCAGCTAAGTGTCAACAGAGAGAAAAACCTTGTTCTCTAGTGAAACAATTTGCCTTGTAATTAATTCTATTTGCTCAATTTTATCAATAAAATTTCTACATCTAGCAAAAGGTTTTTCCCAGTTGGGTTCCCTAGAAAAATCTCGTGTTATTGTATTATGTGAATGTGTTTTTTTTAATTATGTTCTATTCCGCTGCAAATTGGTAGAGAAAATTTATGTCTTGGTGCAATGATTAGTTTTAGATTTGTTCACTATAGAAGTTGCAGAATTTCAAGGAAGTGTATGGACTATTGAACATTGGCCGAGTTTATGAGGAATGGAACGAGGGTTGTATATGTTGGGCTCTAAGCTGTTACAAAGAAGATTCAAGAGTTAATTTGGCAGCTCAGGGACAAATTCCCTCCATTGGACAACTTTCCTCATCAAGAAAGACCCCCTCCTAGCCATTGGAAGAATTTTATTGGTCAAGGAAAAATATAAATTTTTAAGGTGAAACCCACAAGTGCACAAAAGTTTAGGTCAGCCTAAAGGACAAATTGGGTCCCCTCCACCACATATAAATACACATCATGCCACATCCCTTTGGAGCATCATCAACACATCACATCTTCTCTCTCCTCATTTGATTGGTTCATACAAGTTTGAAATAAGGAGGTCTGAGCTCACACGTGTGAAGGGAAGGAGGACCAGTTGTTGACCAACTTTAACTTGATGTTTTGACTTGGTTTGACTTGGGAAATTTCAATTTTGGAAGGCTGAATTAATTGGTGAAGAAGTCAAAATTTTCTAGGTAGTTTGACTTGGGTTGATTGTAGACTTTCAACTGAAGTTGACCGTAGGCTCTCTCTCTCTCCTTTAATTGAGTTTTTGGAGGTTGTTTTGACTGATCTTTGACTATCAAGGAAGGCCAAACACTTTGATTGTTGACCGAGCTGATTTAGAGAGGGTTTGACTATTGAACATTGATTGGTTAGGGCATCTTTGATTGTTGTTGACTTTGACAAAAAATTGTAGACTTTAACTTTGGATCAGATTTGACATTTGGGCTCATCTCTCATTGGATATTGGTTATTTGAATTGGATAATCAAAGTTGTTGGTCTGTGAGTTTTTCTCTTCTAAGACTTAACAAGTCTTGGTATGGTTTCCAAGATGTAGTAAGTGGCAAAGAAAATTTTCACTGTTGGGAAAGGTTATGTAGTGATTGCGTTCAAGAAGAGAACTGGAGAGGGACCAAAGATGGTAGATTGATGAAGAGACGAGGAGAACTTTTCCCTGACAAGCAAGAGCAGTAAGGCCAAGGGCAAGGAGGGCCAAGGAGTTGTCGAGTCCAATCAGAAGGGAAAGAAGAAGGATCTAAGCATGATCAAGTGCTTCCATTATGCCACTAAGTGTCCCAAGTAGAAGGAGGAGTCTAATAAGGATCATGTAGCTGCATCAATAGAGGTAGATGCATTTTCTGCCCAATTCGAGAAAGATTTATCATTGATTTCTTGCATGGTAAGCTCAACAGATAACAATATATGGTATATTGATTCAGGAGCATCCTTCCATATGACCAGGAACAAGAAGAGTGTCAGCCACCTGAATGAGAAGGACATGCAGTTTCAGATTAGCTAGGAGATGATGGTCAGTATGCAGTTAGAGGAGTTGGTACTATCAGTTTTCAAAGGGAGTAAGGTAATCCTCTTCATCTTAGAGATGTAAACTATGTTCTAAGATTGAGGCAAAATCTTATTTCTCAGCTCCAACACTTAGCTCCTGGATGTAAGAAGCAGCTTTGAGTGAGGGTGAAGAATCTCCATAAGTTGCATGTAGAGACAAGTGCAACCTTGAGCAGCAAGGCAAGGATTTCTCAGAGTAGAGATGTAGTGGTTGAGCAAGAGCAGGATAGAGCTCTGAAGATGGATCCTCAAACACTATCTTAGTTTCCGTCTAAGCTAGTTGGCAGTCGGGACGACTAGCATGATGATGAGGAGCATAGCCTAGGGCGATGTTAGAAAGTGTAACTAGGATCGGTCTTCATAATGACTAGTAATTATGAATTTATGAAGAAGAAAGGATAATAAAATGTTTTTTGTAAAAGCTTGACTCATGGGTTTCATGAGCAAGTAGTTTTATTATAGGTCAAAGACTTCTTGATGTCTTTAGGAATTTGTCTAGTCATAAATATAATTAGAGTCATGTATATGATGTCATGTTACACTTGTCACTATGCTCCAAGAAATCGGCTTAAAGGCATGCTGGAATATTCACCTGATGAAGTTGGCTTGCCTACAAGTTCATGTTGGCATAAGAACTGAGAGATAATCCATATATATAAGGGAATACGACCTCATTATGGAATCAAGCAATTTGGAAAATTCTGAGATGGATATGCAAAGTAAGATTTGTGGTTTGGGATGAAGAAGGAAGTTTGTTCGGCGAAGATAGAGAGGCTCGCTTATCTCTGTCTTAGGTCTAACATATTTCGGTCAAAGTTTTGTGATATTGGTACAAAGAAAAGGTGCGAAAAATAGAATTTATCTCAGCAAGGAACAACATTATGACTGGGTCAAAAGAAAGGAGTATACCATCTCTGTTTAAGGGTCCCTTCTTGTCTCGCATATCTCAGGAAGGTCGAGGCTACGTCAGTGAAGAATAAGTTTGGAATATACAGCGTGAAGGAAGTATACAACAGAAAAGAAGGTCTAAGGCATTAAGGATACAAGAAAGTAGATTGAGAACAAGTCTCTAGGAGGCCGAGGTCAATTCAAGTAAGGGCATGAAGGAGTTCATTGTGTGGAGCTAGGAACCGAGCTTTCCTAGTATTGGTGCAGCATGGTGCAGAAATGCAAGATCAACATAAGAAGCGCAGAAGAGCAAGTGACAAGGATCTTGGAGGCATATTGGTGTCAAGGGTCTTTGTCATGGTCTTGGTATTCGTCAATTAAAGGTCTATAAGAAGAATTACTTGCGGGTTTTCCTCTCCAAGAGGGAGAGGTTTTGGCCTTGGCTTGAAGAGCCAAAATCTTGTGTCTCTTGTGTTTTGATAATTGACTTGATGAAAGATCTAATAAGCTAATGAAGAGAAGAACTAAGAGAAATAAATCTCAATGGTTATTTGTGGCTAGGACGAGTTACATGAATTAGTTAGACTTGTCAATCACAAACCAAGTTCAAAAAATAAACTTGCCAAATTTAGCATGAACGAAAAGCTTATAAGGAGGATGAAGGCGCAAAATTGATCATTGTTTTGTGAGCACGAGTTGGTGAGACAAGACAATAGAGAGCATGAGTTTTATGTGCGAGCTAGTAGAGCTAGGAAGAGCGTGAAGGAGAAGCCTATACACAATGTTTGGTAGAGAAAATTCTTGCTAGTATGCCTTAGGAAATAGGAGGAATTTCCCAGGCTAATGCAAGAATTTAGGAGCTAAGGATAGGGTTGTTGCAAGCAGGTTTCATCTAAGTGTCCGCAGAGAGAAAACCTTGTTTTCTAGTGAGACAATTTGCCTTGTAATTAAAACTTTGTCAATAAAATTTCTCTAGCTAGTAGAGGGTTTCCCTGTTGGGTTCCCTAGAAAATTCCCATGTTATTGTATTGTGTGAATGTGTTTTATTTTAATTCTATTATATTCCGCTACAAATTGGTAGAGAAATTTTGTGTCTTGGTGCAACGATTAGTTTCAGATTTGTTCACAACAACAATTGCAGAATTTCAAGGAAATTCTACATTGTTTATGTGTATGTGATTCAAATCGAGTTATTTTTCTTCCGCAAAATATTTTGGTTAGGAACTTAGCCGTGTATTTATTCATTAATTAAATGCTTGGAATTAAATATGGGGTGTTGGGTTTAGGGAATTTCTAACATGATATCAAAGCCCTAACTTTGAATCGATCTTAGAATTACAGGTGTTGGTTTGTGTCGGATGGCTAGAGGCAGGGTGGCTAGGATCGTACAAAGAGGAATTTTTTTCAAGGGTTGAGAGGAATTTTCTTTTCTCTTTACGAACAATTTTTGAGTTGGTTAAAAAATAGGGCCCATTCAAAAAAAATAATAAAAAACGTGTGAAAATTATTGTTGGTCAGTGGGGTTTGAGATGACTATTGGGTTACGTTAAGAGGACAGGTTGGATGGGTTTGGAAATTTCAGCCCATGGAAGGAGCAAATTGTTCTATTATTTGAGGAGCAGGAGTTGTGGGACATCATGGAGAAGGTCATCCAAATTCCCACAGATCCTACTTAGTTGTCTGAGTTTAATAAGAAGAACGTGAAGGCCAAGAGAATAATTTTGGACTCCATTAAAGACAATATTATACCACATGTTACAAGGAAGAAGTATGTCTTTGAGATGTGGGCATCCTTAACCAAGTTGTACTAGAGTACAAACTAAAACAAAAAGATTGTGTTGAAGGAGAAATTGAGAAATGCCAAGATGTTTGAAACTAACGTAGTTTTATCATACCTAACCAGCATAGATCCATCTTAAGCACGGATCTAATATGAACCGAGAGGGATCAAATTTTCTCAGCTGCAAACTTATTTTAGAGTGCAAAAGAACAATATAATTTTTCATTGTTTAAATTGTATTTTTGAATGTTATAGAGATTTACAGCCCTATAGTCTAAAAAAACTTCGTTGGATTTCGACAAAAAACACATACCTAAAAGAGGATTAAACTATAAAATATTAAGACCCCTTCTAACATTTTAACCATAATACTTATTTTTTTCAATAAATTTATATGATATATACATAATTTTTTAAAACAATATATAAAATATTTTACATAACATGTGCATTGAGCCATTTTATCAGTGCACATTAAAACGGTTTTTTTCATTAATAATATATTTTAAAGTATTCTTCAATATTAAATTTTAATTCATATTAAAATATTATATTCATAACTCTCATTGGATATATTATTATATACAACATTAAAATATTTTCTTTTAACATTTATATATATATATATATATGAAGTTTCAAATACCATAAGCAAATACCTTCGGTTGCGAAAACCTAGAACCCAAAAATCACCAATGGTAAAATTTTGTATATATCTATTTATTGAAAAAAATGTTAGAAGAAAATATTTTAATGTTATATATAATTAATATCCAATGTCAGTTATGAATGAAATATTTTAATATGAATTAATATTGACATATACTTAAAAATATATTAATAACAAAAAATCAATTTCAATGTGCGCTCATCTATGTTGTTTATAGTCAACACTACTTTTAAGAGGGACACATGTCAACTCCAAAATGATCACATACATACTTATACATCACCTTCACACTAGGTTGTAGAATGAGCCTCTCGGTTCAACTAGGATCACTCAGATTAGAGATGACTTGGCTACAGTGGGGTAAACTATTGATAGTGAAGAGTTGGTCATATCAGCCTTGAGTGGCTTTCCTTTGAAATGGGATATCTTTGTTGATGGGATTGTCACATGGAAAAATCTACCTAGTTGGGATAGATTGTGGGATGATTTCGTACAAGAAGAGACAAGGACATTTTCCAAAACTGTAGGCCAACATGATGGTAAATACGATGAGGAGAATTTTATTATTGTTGTAAAGGAAAAAAGTAAAGGGAAGTGGGGGATCTGCTTCTGTGAAGGGCATGAGCAAAGTGAAGTGTTTTGCATGTGAAAAGATTGGTCACTATACGAGCCAGTGCCCAGACAAGGAGGAGGATCAGGTGGTTGCATCAACTGAGATTGAGGACTTTACAGAGAAATTTGAGAAGGAATTTTCTATAGTTTCATGTGTTTCTAATAGTAGAGTAGTGCTATTGTATGAGGATAGTGGGTTATGGCTAGTGGGAAATAGAGCATCCAGTCACATGATGGGGATGAGATCAGTGTTCCATTGTATTTGAGAGATGGGTGTGGAGTGCAACATGTTTAACGGGACTAGTACTGTGCATGCAGTGAAGGGTGTTGGATGTGCAAGATTCTATCTAGAGTTGGGAGGATTTCTGGAGGTGACAAAGATGTTGTTTGTTCCATGGTTGATGGTACACGTGCTCTTAGTATCAGCCTTGGAGGATGTTGGATATAGAATTTTGTTTCGAGATGACAGGTGCTTCTATATTTAGAGGGAGCGACCTTGGATGCAGCTGTAGTGCTTGGCATCAGACAAGGGCAGTCATAGAGGTTGTTGGGGTAACCTGTGGGTATATCCGAGGGCATCTTGGATATAGGATCAGTGTTTGTTGCTAAGAGGGAGCAGCTGGCGAGGAAGAGTGATTCTTTAGGTATTGCTAGATGCCTTGGCCAATATGATATGACATTGTTCGGCGCTCAAGAGTAAGATCCTAGGAGCATGGTTGAAAGGAACAATTCTTCAGATCATATTCCGAAGCAGGTAGCAGGGAAGTCTTCTAATTTAGAGGGAGCAACTACAGCAGTGAATGACGTGGTGGTGTTGGAGACAAATCTAGGTGGAGGAGGTTCTTCCAGAAGTATCTCCCTTGCTAAGAGGGAGTGTTGAATTTCGTAGCTCAAAAGGTACTTTTAGTCTTGTGTATTGACTAGAAGGACCTTGATTTTCCTCTTTAGGAGCTTGCGTGTGACATGTAGTGCGCAAGTGAGTTGCACACATGCAAATGTGTTGCATGTGACATGCATAAGATGTGCATGTAAAGTAAGCTAAATTTATGACCTTTACTTGAGTTAAAGTAAAGAAAGTTAAAACACTTATCTTCTGTTAACTTGACAAACTAGTTTTGGTCATCAATATTAGCTTAGGAAAGTTATAAATTGAGCCTAAGTGTTGAGGCTAAGACACAACAACAACACAAGATTGATAGAGGCTTCTTAGTAAGCGTGTGCTAGGTCCAAGAGAGTGCAGTGAGGCTGGTGATCAGTTTTGTATTTTCTCAGTTGGGCCATTATCCCAGGACGAGAGCCCAAGTTAGTTTTGTGATTAATTTATTAATGAAGAATTGTTGATTTAGCATAAATTTGTTTATGTGTATGTGATTTAGATCGAGTAATTTTGTTTCCACTAAATATTTTGGTTAGGAACATAGCCATGTGTTTTTTTCAGTAATTAATTGCTTGGAATTAAATATTGGGTTCTTGGTTCGAGGAAATTCTAACACAAAATGCAACAAAAGGCATGTTTTTTTGTCAATACCCTTTACTTACGTGATAATGTTGTCAACGATGACTTGTCAGGTCAATGAAAAATAAGGCGATTCTAAAGTCCCCAATAGGGTTCAATTTTCTCAATGACATGTTTGTGCTTGTTGCATGCAAGTACTTGTGAATGTGGTGGGAGCCATGTGCATCTCCTTGATGAATTTGACAGAATAGATACACCCTCTTCAACCCCTCAATGGAAGGATTCCTATATGAATGCTTTGATCTGGCTACTGACATTGCTATTCTCCCAGATTGCGGTGGGTGTCGTTGCCACATCAGGACAAGGGGGAGGAAATACATTGTGTGTGTGTATTTACAATTTTTTTTTAATCCAGTATTCAATCTACATGATCACCAAAGTTAATACACACATGCACCTTTTACCATATCCATGTATCTTGTATGTTGATAGTATTGACCATTGCTTATACTTGACTTTGTTTTTCACTGTGTACCACAATTTGAGAAGTCAGTTCTTCGATATTTTGTCTAAGTTTGAAAGTTAAAACAACCAGGTTGTCAAATTTTCTTTTTCTTTTTTGAGGTAGTTTTATCCATTTTTATCTTCTTAAAGTATTTCGAGTTCATTGGTCTTTGTAGCAGATTTATGGGCTTCTTTCCTGTTTTTTTTTCCTTTAGAACTTTGTGCAGCATTAGGCCCCTTCTTGAGGCCAATTTTCTGGCTGTGAGGCTCTTTCCTTCTTTCCTAAGGTCATTCTTCTTTTCTTGTTAGATCATTTTGCTTTTCAAGGTCATCTTTTATGTTTCTCATGGCATCCTCTTTTGTGGTAGGGCATCTTGTTCATGGTGGTTGTAACACCCCTTATCAACATTGACCCCTACTTTTGTAATGATAAATGATGATTGTGTAATTCTAGCATGGAAATCATGGCTGGCATAACATAACAAGCCACCACCAAACAACTAGAAAATGAAATGATGGGGCAAAGATTATGCCCTCATTTTTCCTATCTCTCCATGACATGAAGAGATGGGGGACACAAGCAAAAGAGGGGCAGAGAGAAATCTGGAGAAAATAGGACAATAGCGTAGAAAGAGACAGGAGCCACAACTAAGAATTTTTTTGCTCCAAGTTGTTGGGCTGTGATCCCCAATATTGATGCGCGAGAGCAATTGGACAATGTTGTCCAGATCTGAAGGTCAATGAGAGGCTCAGTGAAAGAATGGGCTACGAGTGCCTGTTGTAATAGCTGATAAACCACTCAAGTGCTTGTTGTAAGGCTGATAAACCACTAAGCAGGGTAGCTAACCACTCAAGTGCTTGTTGTAAGGCTGATAAACCACTAAGCAGGGTAGCTAATCATTGAGGTGCTTGCTGAAAAGGGTTGACAAACCACTAAGTGCTTGCTGAGGAAGCTGATAAACCATCTGGACGGTGAGTTAGAAACTCCTGCAGTGCTTGCCTTGAAAATACAGTTGATAAACCATCTAGAATGTAGACCCATACTCATGGAACTAAGTAATACCCCAATTGAGTCTTGGTTGAAATTTTCCTGTAAAAACATCCCCACAAACCGTGGATCTGACTCGGGTGGTAAGCTACAAGAAAGATTGTGGTGTAGTTAGTTTATGGTTGGGTGGAGAGTCCAAAGTCCCGCCTTTAGTTTCCATCCATTTCTAGCCATTTAGATAAGTGACTACGCTACTGGTTTAAGTATGGCTTTCTATTAACTCTTGAATGATTATTGCAAATGTAATTGGTTGCATGAAGATATGCAGTTAGTCACTAATATTGTGCACAAATGGTTGGCATGTTTATGAAACAAAAGATCTATTGGATTGTTTAATACTATAACGTACTATGTTTAAAAGGAGAATGGGTCAAACACTGGGTTTTGTGCTTGATGGTCGTATATGAGCATTGCCGTGATGCTAAAAAGCAATTCTCGTTTCCCTTTTGCATGTGTACCTAGGTTCAGATTAAAATTAAATTTATTATAGGTTCTCTTACTTATGGCTACTCACGGCTACTTGTTTTTTTGGTTACAGAGCAAATGCCCAGCAGCCTAAGCTTTTTGTGGGCATGATCCTCATACTCATTTTTGCAGAGGCGCTTGCCCTGTACGGTTTGATTGTGGGTATTATTCTATCTTCCCGAGCTGGTCAGTCAAGAGCTGACTGATAGAAGTTTATAATGCCAGGTCACTTGATTGATTGGGGATTCATTTAAAAAGAATCCTATGCTTCAGGAATTTCATGACAGTGACCCGATATCTTTTGTATATTTTTTAATCCTTTCAAGTTTCATGATAGCTTTGTTTTTGAATATCACAAGTTATTATGGTTGTGAATACGGTCACCTTTATAAATCCAAGGCGATGCTTTGTTTATGTTCATTCAAAAATGTGGATGTTGCAAGTCCCTTCCATTTTAGAGTTCATGTTCAAATTCCACCCTACCAGGTTAATAAGATCAATTGCACTGAATTATTGTCTTTGTATTAACCTATTTTTTTTATATGATGCATGTTAGTGCATTTAGCTATATTGTACCGTTTAAATGTCGGAAAAAATAATGTTTATTCTTTCCAACTGAAGAGTGCAAGAACTTTCACATAAGGGACCGAAACATGTCGTTCACTTTAGCTTATTTCCATAAAATCAGTTGGACAAAGAAGGGTTCAGTGTTTTTGGTTGTAATTCATTCTCTTTCTAGAACTTCTAGCTGAACATTTTATTTTAATTTCCCATTTTCATATTAAATTTAGAGATTTCAAAGACACATAATTTCTGTGCACACCCAAAGCTTTGAGCCCACTGCTTAAAACTAGGCCCCTCATGAAGGATGCCTGCTGCTAAAGTTTCACAGTGATAACCTAAGCATGCTAAATTGCCAAATTGACATATTTTTGAAAAAAAATTATTCGTCTTTTAATTTGTTTCACTGGAAGATGGTAACTGTACGGAAGCTTAGTCCATCATTGTGTGGAAAGGTGATTTTACAAGCCCATTGGAAGGTGGTAACTGTCCATAAAATGCACTCATCTTTGTGTTGGCGTTTCTACTGGGTCCATTTGTAAAATGGATAAGGTTGACGTAAGAAATGTTTCCTTGGTCCATATTAAATTATTTAAAAAACAAAAGGTGTTTTTACAAGCCCGTTGGAAGGTGGTAATTGTCCATAAATGCGTATCCTTTTGTTGAAAGGCAGGTCAATTTGTAAAATGGATAAATGTTGATGGAAGAATTGTTGCCTTGTTCCATTTTAAATTATTTAAAAAAAATTAAATAGCCAGAGGTGTATTTTATCATCCCAAAAAGAAAAGAAAACCTGAGAGGGCTCGCATCTATTAAGAACAGGTTTGCTGGGTGATTTGAGATAAATTTATAAAAAAATATTGTAAAACTTGTTTATTTTTCTTTGTTTTTAATAAATTATATTATAATAAAAATCTATTAAAAATGAATATTGAATTTGGTTAAATGGGTTATTGTTATTATTTAAAATTAATATAATTATAAGGAATTTTAAGAGAGCAAGCTTTCAAGTCAGTTTTTTGCAAGATGTTTTAATTTATTATTAGGACAACTATCTTTTAGCTTCACTCCAAGTTATCATTGTAAATTAACATAGTTCGATGAATCTTCATTGATTAGCGTATTTTGCTGCCAACATAGTGACATTGGTTAACTTTCAGCAAATATTTTGTGTGTTTATTTAATGATTTTCTTCGTATGTGGATTATATCATAAGCAACTTTTAACAATTATCAAACTAGCTTACATACTTACATGGTTTGGGTTTCAAACTAATTTGCATAGGCTATGTTCTTTTAGTTTGACAAATATGGTTGAAATTTTATAATTGCTTTCATGTGATAATGTGATGCTACAAAATGCTACATAATTAGTATTTTATAGGAGCCATGGTCAGAAGTAGTATTTATCTTTGGAAAATTTGAACACTAGCATATGCATCGTTTCAATACCTAATTATAACTTGAGATATGCTCTAAATTTAAGGAATGAAAAGTGTAACAACCCATTTCCAAGTTATAAGTAAAATAATATTAGCATGTATACGATATATGCATTTGATAGCTACACATGCATATATCGCGCACATCGCATTAGTATACATACCTGCTAATATTAAGATTACCTAAGTTAGAGTAACGAATTGAAAATCACCTTACATTTTATCTCGCTGATATATGATAAAAACATCATTCACAAATATATATATATATATATATATATATATATATATATATATATATATATATATATATATATATATATATATATAGGTGAGTGGCCAAATAAAATAATAAAGTAATTTAATTAATTATAAAGCTAACTTAATTAAAGCTGAAAACAAAAATAATACAACTAATATTAAACTAATTAATTAAGGTAAGATATTTCCACAAATACCTATCATATCTACTTAACCAAGTAAAAGATCTCCATAAGTACTTATCACGTCTTCATAAATGGGAAAAATATCACCATAAATACCTAGATATCCGCATAATTAAAAAAAAAATATTTTCACGATGGAGAGGCGGTGGAGAAAGTTATATAAGGAGTGTGATACGAGAAATTCTGCATGATTATCAAGTGACAATATGGAGGTAGAGGAACTGTTCTGAAAGGGAGTCTCTGGGTTCTTAGAATTTTGGGCACGGGGTCAGAGGAGGCATCCTTTGGGTTTAGGATTGTTTCATAAATTGGCTGGGAGGAACCGAGTGTTTCTGTAATCTGTCTGTTGTGTTCATGGGAGAACCACCGCTCAAGAAATCTTTAGCTCGCTTCAGGTTTTGTTTCAGGTTTTCAGGTATTCCTCTTTGTATAAAAAGGGTTACTTATGTAAGCTTAAAGTTCAATTTATTGTTAAAAATCCTTTCATTTGAAATTATGTTTAAATCTGACTATAAGATAAGTGCATGTATGAATTGATTGATTGAGTCATTACAAAAAGGAAGATTATTTTAATTATAAGAAATATTTAATTGGTTTTTTTCAAAACATGGATAATTACAAAATCATCCAATGTAATAAAAAACATGGAAGATGTAATCTTTCTAGAATATGCATGCTAGCAAAACGTGCTCTTTTGCAAAATACAGGTAATTGCATTTTTGCAAAATAGATCTTTTCTATTTGTTTAACTACTCACCTACTATAAATCACTAAAATTTATGACATTCAATAGTTGTCAACCTTCATACTTACATTAAACATGTCTGAACCTTGTCAAACAAATAAAGGGAGTGATTCTAATATATGGTGATACAAAAGGAAAAATTATAGTACATTACATTTGCAATTGTGCAACGACCAATGGTTTTTGCAATTGAATGTCGCAATAATTTTAATTGATTCTCCTTTCAGGGACAATGTGAATGTAAAAATGGCCAACCCAATTTAGTCATCATTTATAGTACATTACATTTGCAATTGTGTAACGACCAATGGTTTTTGCAATTGAATGTAGCAATAATTTTAATCGATTCTCCTTTCAGGGACAATGTGAATGTAAAAATGGCCAACCCAATTTAGTAATCATTTATAGTACATTACGTTTGCAATTGTGCAACGACCAATGGTTTTTGCAATTGAATGTAGCAATAATTTTAATCGATTCTCCTTTCATGGACAATGTGAATGTAAAAATGGCCAACCCAATTTAGTAATCATTGGATCCCTCCTCCTTTACATCATTTTTAGTGATTTATGGTGGAAATTGCTTTGATTGCCTATCTTTTTTCCTCATTTATCTATTATGCTTCTAACACTACCTACATGTTGCTTCACAACCATTGTAGACAATCTCACTTGAGAATTTTTGTTTGGTTAATCTAAACCTACTAGTTTATTTCAATGATATGTTGTTGAATAAGGTTTGCTTGAATTGGAATTGTCCTTGTGGGTATGTGGGACATAAACCATGTAGTGTGCTTGTAGTTTGGACCATTGTCACCATGGATTAATCTTCCACAATTGAACTTAGGTTTCTATCACTACATTGTTTGTCTTCACATTTACCTTGTATGCTTCTCTCTATCTACCTTTTTTTGAATCTTACCTTGAGTTCTCTTTCCATCCTTACATTTTGTTCAAGCAAGCCAAAATGTAGGGAGTCTCAAAATAAAACAAAAAATGTACTAATAAATCAATTTTAAAAATAAATAAAAAAATAAAGATTCTTGATGATAATGTCATCCATAAGGGTAAATATTTTTAGAGGGAAAAGAGGAAAGTAATTTTTTTTAATTATATTTTTAGGTCATCTCCTTAACTAAATCACATATTATTCAATCTTCAAGGGGATTACAACTTGTTGACATTCTCCTCGATCTCTTTTCCTCTTTGTGTTGGATAACATCAATAAAAAGGAATGGGGACAAGAATGTCCCCTTATAATGGAGAGGTGTACCTAGATGTCCTTGATGGTGGAACCATCTATTCCTTGGTCATGTACCCCCTCTTGAAACTTGTTGCTTCCACCTTGGTGAAATTTATAAGCAAAGTCAAGATTTCCTTCTCCTACCTTTCTAGAGCATCTTCAAATCCAAATCTAAATCTAAAGATTCAATATGCTTTGATGCATTTTCCTCTCATCCCCTCTAAGCAATCTTATGGGGCACTTTTGCAATCTTGTGTTATGCATCTTAGGGTTTTAGACTTGGGCCAACATCTCCCCACTACTTTTCTCCTCCCACAGTTGATCCAAAGAGATTGATCGATGGTTCTTCATCTTTTAATGCCTTCAAGCATGAATTTTAAGATTCATTTCTCTTATCATGATCATATGCAATACGATCTATGAGAGTGTTCATACCCAAAACTCTTTCAAGACAATTTGTTATCAAGGAAGAAATAGCATGTCGTTCATGTTACATATTGATAACACTGAATGTCACATGAGTTTGAGGATAGTGGTAAATTATTCTAATTCCCTATTAGAGGTTTGATCCTCTCTTGACATATTGATAACATCGAATCTGAAATTTCTCACATTTGTTTGTGGATAGAGTGGTAGTTCATCTTAATTTCTTGTGAGAGGTCCAATCATCTCTTATGGGATCCTATTTTCTAAAGAACTCATTTTCATAAGCCTTTCATCGAGATGATGGATGGTGTTAGGATTCAAGATTTATTATGTCTTGTTTCAACTCTCCTACCCCAATTCACAAATACTTTTATTGAGATCTTAAATGTAATTTTATTTCTTGTTATCCATTGTTCTATTAGCAATCTAGTACCTTTATCTTATTTGTTGTCCTTTTGTCAAATCTCTATTAGACAAATAGAGGCTTCTCTTATTTGTTGTCCTCTTGACATTGATATATAACATGTTTTGATTCATTATTGCTTCCATAATCTAGGTTGTTGTCTTTTAAGAACCAAGAAACTTCTTTAATTAACTATGTTGATCTTGACGTCAATTATCCAGTGATAATCTTTGTCTCTAGATTATAAATAATATTTTTAACACTGAGTTTTAAGACCATTTTTTTGAAACCAAACCTCGGATATTTTGATTGAAAGTTCATATTTTAAGTTCTAAAAGATATAGTTAGGATAATTAGTATGATATTTTATTGCAAATTGTTTATTAAGAAAGCCATTAACATAAAGATAGCAAAGCATTTATTCTAAATTGATCTTGAATGGTTAATATGGTTTTTAATCATTGAATGCAAAGTGATATTTTACTTTGTAGCCATATTCTATTACAACATTCTCTTTTTCTCCATGGTTGCAATTGTCAAATTGGAACCAATTGTTATTTTTGGTGGGTTATCTCTTGTTCATGCAATTAGGGTATTTGAGAATTTGTCTCATGGGTTTAGCTCTGTTGTTGGTTCAATTTGGGTTTATTGGTTATTTTCCCAATAGCTTTTGCTTGCTTGTTAGTTCAATTAAGGTTTCTTGGATATTTATCCTTTCAAGATCCACATAAGTGGTATTGATTGTATTGTAGGTCCAAGATTGGAAACTAGATTTCCATTAACAAGTGTCTTGTGTTGACATCCAAGGTTTTATGGTTTAAAAACAAAATTTCCATCTAGATTTTATAGGTAAGTATAATTAAAGAAGTCATTAAAAATATTCTATAAAACAATACATGTTGATAGAATTTTTTCCACATTGGGTAGCATGACATCATGTTCCTTAGGAGTGGTATGGTTTACCTTTAGAGCATAATGACTGATGAGAGTGGGTTGGGGGGGAGGGGGTAAGGTATTACTTAGGCTCTCTACTTATGTTTTAGGGTGCCCCTCATAGGACTTATTAGTTGTATTCCACATCCCTCTCAACTTTTGTGCCTAAACATTGATTTGAACATGAAGATTCACACAATTTAGAGACCCTATTTACCAGGTTAAAATTTGATAGATTGGGTTCTTCTATTAGGGCTTCACTCCTTTTCTAGATAAGAAATAGGACTTATATTTTAGTATTATAATGATTTTCCATGTTAAATTGAACACAACAACCCAAGGAATATTTCTCCTTAATACGGCACCTTTCTAATAAATAGAAAATAGCTTAGCAAACTAATTGCAAGTAGACTTAGAAAATTCACAATATGAAAACAAATGCTTCAAGTTTTTATTTTCCCAATTAAAGAAATAATATTGGTTGAGACAATTCCCTCTCAACTATTCTCTAGCCTATATCTATGACCCTAAGGATTAATGATAATTAAAAAGGAAATTTGGCTACACCAATGGCCTCTAAACACTTTGAAATTAAATGATGTAGAATTTGGTCCTTACTATTCACCCTAAAATTTCCTCGTCGGCTAATCACTTTTGCAATGTGCACTAGTCATTCATTGAATGCAATCTATGTTTAATGACCCACTAACTTTTAATGATGTAATCACAGGGTCCACAAGGTCGACAACTTCTAGGACCCTTAGGCTTGTTGAGATTTAATACTCAAAGGGGGTGGGTGACATGGAGGAAACCACCCTATAAACCATTAGAGTACATGGATGGCCCTAATTTATCACGGGGCCCCCTCTCTCGTTCTCGATTACTGCTATTGCACCCCCATGCATAAACGACTTTAGTTTCTCAAAACCTCATGCCGAGCGAAACCTTGTGATGGGGGGCTCAAGTTCTAATTTTGGGGAATGGAACTAAATCACTCTCTCTCTCTCTCTCTCTCTCTCTCTCTTTCTCTGATATAAATCTTGTAACCCCTCAATAATTGTATCCACAAAATATTAACACAATGCTACAATGATAAAACACAGTGAACAGAGAGTACAACTCAAATTGAAATTATACTACACAAAACATAAGAAATTGGATAGGGTTATGTAATTCTAATACACATATCCAAACAACTACATTGGATGCATTGAATCTTTCTCTCTCACTCTCTTTAGGTCTATCCTCCTCCTGACTTGGAAAAAAAAAATCTAATACAAAATGGAGGTTGTTACTAACAACCCAATCCGATTTTTTTGCTATAACTATCCTTCTTCTAGAAAATAATGCCAAAGTCCACCTAATATAATATTGAAATCTATCCCTTAAGGAAAATTCACCATAACCTCCTAACTATCATAGATTCTCTTATGTCAAATATCACAATTTACATAAAATATAGTAAAAGGGGAATTGTTCATGTCGGTGAAACAAATTTATACTTAGATGCTCCTCCATCACATCCCTAGGGATTCAAGAAAGGATTCTTCCATCGAGGATCAAAACATTCATGCCAAATTTGGAAATGTGTAGTATTTTCATCCAACTGGGATCTTCTATTGGTTAGTTTTTCCATTTGACCAAATACTCAAAATATTCTTTCCCTCTGGTCCTCTTGGTCACCCTTTTTTCTAGCACTACTTCAATCTCATTATGAACTAATTTTAGCAATTGATCCTCCCATTTTTAGGTTTGGTCTTCATCACTTGCACACACATCTACAGTATCCTTAAAGGGGTATATATTTTCTACATTGAAATTTCATGAAATCCTAGTATCTCCTTGAAGTTCTAGTTCATAAGCATTGGAAGAAAACATCTTTAGGATTTTACATGGTCCAATTTTCTTAAGCTTCAATTTATTGAATTCCCCTCTAAGAAACCTTTCCTTCCTCAGATAATTCATTACTAGGTCACCGACTTCAAATTATAACTGTCTTCTTTTTATATATGCTTTATGTTTGTATTTATTGTTGGTTTCTTATAGTTGTTGCTTGACTCTCTCTTGCAACTCAAATATTCACCTTTAGCACTCATGATTTCTTGTTTTCTCAAATTCCTACTCATAAACCCCTCTTTGGTGCATTCCATATACTATCTAGAATGGAATAATTCTGGTAATATTGGTAGATTCACTATAAGAAAATTCAACTTGAGCAACCACTTGGTCCCACTGTTAGTCATCAGTGTTTTTACCTGGTTTGATGACTAGATTCCTTGGCTGAGTTTTCTAGAAGCTAATCTAAATCTGTCAAT
>CM076569.1:797953072-798160522 GCA_034641835.2 Pinus albicaulis
TTTTTTTTTTTTTTCATGTACACTTGGATTTCCTTATTATTTACAGGGGCATTTGAATACTAAGTTCAGAAGTTGGATATTAATTGTCCTTCCCTCTGGTCCTTTAGTATTTCTTATAACTTTACGAAGCTTCTTGTCCACTATTCCCCTAAGAAAAATTTACATTAAATCCATATATAACACATATATATCACATAGGGTATTTGTATATCGCATATACAATATGTATATATCTTAAATCCATATATAACACATATATATATCTTAAGTTCATATATTACACATATATATCTTCTTCTTTTTTTCCACATAGGATATTTGTATGACACCCATACCTATCAAATCCATATATATATATATGTCAATTGATAAAGTAAATTTAAAAGTTGCATACGCCCATATATATTTACAACCTATATATATATAACCCATATGTATATAATTATACCACTTGATATAATTATGGAAGGGCGCACCCATAACAACACGGCATGTAATATATATTTATATACATGTATCGATGCCTCTCAACGGCAAGCGATGGCCGCCTTCCCAATCAAATTTTAACCTAAGGTAGTTTAAAGGTGCGTCTATAGTGAATCTTTGATTGAACCTATCATACATTTGATCCACGTCATACATGGGCAGAGCGATATCGCCGTGCTGATGGACCGTCAACAACATTACGACGTTTGAATGATTGAATTAGTGAAACGTGTCGAACCCTTATTCGTAACCTGTTAGGACTTCTATTGCGTATATTCTTGCAGGATTTGTCTCGGCATGGCACCTCCTTTCCAGCTACTGCTGTACGTCTGTCACCTCAGAACCTAAGGCCGACTGTCTGCGCGTTGCGTAAACCTTGTGAACCCCAGAGTTAGCTCGACGGTTTAGCCGTGGTTTTTTTTTTCGAATTGAAACCTGCACCTACGCGCGTCTTGTCTTCGTCCACAGATTTCTCAATACTAGTACTGCGTAGGAGCTGTATGACCGCCTAGCTCAGGGGTCAGTACAGCCAGGTTTGACAGTTACGTGTTTTATAATATTTTATTGGTTCTTTTTGCAGGTGCAGCGTACCTCGGCCATGGTCCAGCGATAAATCGACGGTTGGCAATTCAGATGGGGTTTCCCAACCCACATCGGGATTCTCTGCGGATTTGGGACAGTGAAATTAGGGTTCGAGTATTCTTTTAACTTGGAGACCCTTCAGTCGATCTCATTGCCAGACCCTCCCTATTTTTTTTTTTCGGTTTTCCTTTCCAGGGGAAAATCCTCTATTGCATGTATTACACAAGCAGGGAGTCTGCCTTTTATTCAGATCACTGGGACAGGGCCAACCGAACCTTTGGAGCGTTTAAATCCTTGGTTCAATTCTCCGCACGATTGTAACCCTAGTCATTTATTCTGCGAGAGTTCTGGTTTAAAATCTGTTGTTTCTGCCGTCAATATCTATTGTATGTGTTGGAATCTTTGCAGGTATTCAAATGGTTATACACCGGGAATTATCTGAAGCTATTTTTTTTTCTGTGCATACGTCTGAGCGCGGGGTCTGAGGTGTCTCTACCTCCAGATTTAATCGTTGCTACAGAACCGGCATGCAACTTCCCTCGCTCCGCGTAGAGTATTCTCATTTTCTAGTGCTTATCATCAGCACGACGCAAGGGGTAACCCCTCCCTACTGGTAAACCCTAAATTCATTCTGTCGATTATAACGAGTTGTGCTTGAGTTTCTTTGTGACGTATTTACCTCGGTCTGCTGTCGATCGAACTCTCCAACGTTCGATCAAATTTATTGTAGGTTTATGATTATATGTTTAGGTTTGAACTGTTTCAGTTGTCGGAAATCGAAGGCGATTAGGATTCGTCAGTTTCTAATTACGCCGATAGTTTCTATCTTGATTCATTGGCGGTTTTAAAAATGGTTCATATGAGGACAAGGTACCGATTTACTGTGTCGGTCGTCCACCTCACTGAACGAAAGCTCAACGTCGTTATTTCTATCGTTTTTGTAAGGATAATCTACCTCCTGAGCACAAGTTATGTCACGCACCTTGTGAGATTTAACCTAATGCTTCTGACATATAAAAATCATTTCCATAGGTTGCAGGAACTTACCCACAGCAAGAAATCATGTCGCTGTCCTTTGCTTTGGGGTGCGTCACTTCATTTTTTTTTGGTTTAGTTCCTCTACTGACTTAAAATATCGTGACCTCGTTTGTTTTGGCATGACAGAGAGTTACGTCTGGTTGACCGACTGGGTATATTTCCATAATAGCTATAGTGTGATCGTAACTTATTGGATTCCAATGAGATTTGTTTAATAGTCTTTTCATTCAACTTTTTTTTTTTTTTTTTAAATCACTGAGCTACTGACTTATCATCGTGGCGCCCGGTGCGTAGATTGTTCCCTATTGTATTTTTCACATATATATATGCATGTATGTCAAGCATTATTAGAACGAACTGTGATTTTTCTCTGGGCTGTTACGTAGCAACTGTAAGCACCTTATTAGCGTTTTCTCTGTTACCTCTTGATAGTTTAGTTTAACGTTAACAACAACAAAAATCTTCAGAGTGCCGTAGCTTACAACAGTCGGCACGACCCGAGAGTTTCGTTTGACATCTGACACAGGCAGAATAATTTAATTTACCGCCACACCGTTATATAGTTTGCCTATACACTTATTAACTTAACTATCGAGATCATATATTATATATTCCGTTTGAACATAGGTGATTCGTTTCGGCAATTCTTTGTTTCACATGGTTAGTTCTTATATATGATCCATTTTAACGTTTTATATTGGCAATTATAAAGTTCATATCTACGATTCATGTTTAGACTTCCTTTTTCTTTTGACTTATATGAGTCCATATCTATTATACATGTTTGTATTCCCCCTTTTTTTTTACATATAGGGTTCATATATATAAGTATAGCTCATATATAATCTATGTGAAAAGGATATATTGGTATTTGTCATTGATACTTATTAATATATATATCATTTTGTTAAATGCTCCCACATGAAATCAATAGTTCCTTTGAAGGTGTTCGTAATGCATGGCATTAATTCATAGCCATATTACTTATTTCAAAGGTTTGGGGTAAATATACCTTGAAAATTTCTATGATCGTTATCTCAATGGTTAAAAGTGGAATTAAAAATAATATGTGCATACAGGATGTGATAAGATTTATGACTCCCTGATATATTTTTTTTTCTCATATATAGATAGTCGATAGTGCTTGAATAGAGATTCTTAACTATAAATTAAATCTTTGGCTATGATACATAATTCAAGGACTAAAGGTAGATTTAGAAGTGGAATCTATTCACTTATAACCATTATAAAGATCCTAGAAGTAGAGTTACTCTTTCTCTAACAAAATTTCAAATGTCATATTCAATTGTTCCTATTTTCTTCTTTTAGAGTGGTACTATGTAACTTTAGTTCTGATATAAGGTTTCTCTAGTATGCACATAAACATATAATATCACTTTTGGGTCTACAGGAAACAAAACAATAATTAATCCTCTGTAGAGACTAAGTAACTTCAGATTTAAACCGACATTGGTTTAGAGCTTCTGGAGTTTCTACTCTACGGATTTCTGGTTTACAACTAAACAGAACCTGGAAGGTGACTGCCTTAAGAGGGATTCTGTTAAATGTAGTACTAACATCAAGCACACCATTTAGTTTATTTTTATATATGTAGCCAATTCATACCATCAGAAAGTAGAATAACAAAATTTTCAGAACATACCAAAATCTGCAATTGACCAACCTCCCAACCTTAGAGTCCTCTTTATCACCCAGGACTCACCCCCAAGCAGAGATCACCTCCTAGACAGATCAACCTCTGATCTGCTTAGGAGCAGCTTATTTAAGCTCATAATTCCCCAAAGCATGTTTCTAATTCTGCGTCTAGAATAGCAGGATGCTTTCTTTCCTGTTTAGCCTAGGCTTCCCATCTTGGGATTCTTTAAAGCTACTTTAAGCTTTTCCTCAGCTTTTCCAGCTTTTTCTGACCTCTTCCCAACTACTCATCTTCATTGGGGAAATTTATATTCCTCCTCAAATCTAAATTAATTTCTTTGAATTTCATATTTATAGCATGATTTGACCATCATTGAATAGGGGGTATTTGACCAAGTTTTACTGCGAATTTTTTGGGAATATTTTTATTTGGGGAGACCGCATTGTTTGGCACACAAACAATGGAGTGCTTGACCTGACAGTGTAGAGGAACTTGTAGTGAGAGAATGTGCTTATATTCCTCCCACGTCTTTCTCCATATTTTATCGTGGGTACGTGGGAGCCCTGCTTTGGATGGCAAGTTGTGGCTACAATCTCTTATTTCCACCATTAAAGAATCATAGTAATGAAACAAAAATTCCTAGTTTGGGAAATAATGTTATTGCATTGCTTTGTAGTACTCAAAGAGATGGCGGAAGGTGGTACTACCTATGGTATGTTGTTTAAATAATTTCCCAAAGTAGTAATAACAGAATGAGGCCTAGACTCATACACAACATGTCGCTTCCACAAGTATGGTTGGACTAATAATACATGAGACACATAAGTGGAGCATCATCAGACAGTACCTCGTCTGTAAAGGGATTGATGTTGTACGGAAGGTGACACAGTCGACAGATGCAAAGATCTCTTCCTTAGTGAACACACCCAATGGTATATGTATGCAGGCGTGTTGTGGTCGATAGGATGATCCACATCACGAAATCTACTCTAATGAGCTTCCTTTTGCTTCCTCTATTGACAAGCAATTCCAGTGGAGAACCAGATACCCACATTTCAGAATGGAAGAGGTGCTCCCACTCCTCTAGATATTCGGGTTCCTCCTTCTGGATCTTAGTGGTAATGGGGGAAATGGGTTTTGCATCAATGATTTTCTTCCTTTTTCATTCCCTTGTGTGGTTTTACCTGGAGAGTTTAAGAGCATGCATATGATTAACACCCGCCTTTGAAATCGGGGGAAATGTGAGGAGTAAAAGGCAACCTTTCTCCGACAAAGAAATCATGGACCCAGAAATACCATTCCAGAAATTAAACCATCTATATATGACGTTTACACATATCTAGCCTTCAAATATATGAATGTCAAAGTAGACCACACTCTGAAAGAAGTGGTGCCTTGAGAGTGGCTGACGGCGTTCCCAGAATGGGCAATCATCAAGGATATGGGAAATGTTATCCATCATCGTTCCTTTCATGAATTGAGGGTTACCTCAAGAAATGTTTTGATACATCTCCTCGATCCTCGTCTTTCTTTCTTCCTCCGCCATGGAGGTCATTGGTTTATAGAACATCTTTGTAAATGTTCAACCAGATCGAGCCCTAGCTATTTATACCTCGACCTCATTGGGGACATGCAAAGAAAGATCAAGAAAGAGGAGATTTATTTGATACCACTGATCCAGATTTATGTAGGAACAAAATAAGTTATAGAAATAAAAATAAACATAGAGATCCAGTAGGAATAACACTTCATTCCATTAATATCAAATACTGGAAAATGCCTATAGACCAAATAGCAAATAAACAAGCTCAGGTGATGGTCGCTTATCTCTAAGAATAAATGTCACATGTACATGCCTATGAATTGTGTTACAATGAGGCTTAAGGGCCTTTTTATCATTGAACAATAAGAAAAAACCATAAATAAAAAAACCCTAACTTGAGGAGATGTAACACCAAGAGTATATGGGCCTCATTGGGGATAGTTGGGAAACTAACTTCACGAGATTGTAATGGTCATATTATCTTCATTTGACACATATGATATGTTTTTGGAAATAATCATGCCCAAAAAGTGTCGTTGGGTCCTCAAAATGACTCTAGAAGTTCAGGACCCGAAAAAATACTAAACTTAGAAAATAATAAAACTGATGAAACTGACTAGGTGGAATAGGGGGGTGGCCACCAATATCCACGCCGATCATCATAACCCCATTCTTATCTTCCATAGGTATCTCCTTGTACCTAAAGAAATTCTTCTTTACAGTGGCACTAGTGGCTATGTCTTCCTTATTCCATTTGATTCCCAGGGGAAGTGTGGTTACTTTGATGTTCAGTGCAAGACTTATTGTTATGGCTAACTCCCTTACAAAATTGGCGACACTGACATCTTATTATGAATTTAAGGCCATTAAAAACTCAAAATAAATTTCATCATCATATACATTTAGCAATTTGAAGAAGCCTATCCGTTGGTGCCTCCCAAATATATATACTACAAGAGGGTGCAAATGAATCATTTTGGTGTCTAAAGGTTCTCTCCTATTAAACCCACCCTGATCTCTTATTGTTTTTCTTGAATAGTTGTAGGAAAGGTGTTTATTTTATGGCCTTAGTGTTCAATTCAGTGGTAGACTAGTTTCAAAAATCTCTTATCACTCCAATTATATTTATTGACCCTTACTTTCTTCACAGAGAACCTCTAAATTTCAAAATTTGATCGCTATTGACTGCAGAATGTTTAGGAGAAATTGTGTGAAATTATGATGGAGATATGAGGGTGGTGGAAAGTTACTTTTTAGAGTGATTCTACGAGATGAAAAATTGAATTTTTGTGAACCAATTAGGCCTTTTATTTCTTGCATCTACCTTCTCTGCCTTCTTGTAACACTCCTCGGCCCTTCCTATAGCAATTACAGTGCTTCACGTAGCACTAACCTATAGCAGCAATAGGTCAGGGTTCGAAGCTCCTCGGTGGCTTGAAAATTTTTTCCTCTCTGTAATTGTTATTGCAATGAGAAAATACGCGAAGGGAAGCATGCTTAAGTACATTATATGTTATTTTGAGTTGGCTTGGGGCATTATGCTGATCTATCCCTCACCCAATGTTTCATCATTTGGATCATTGGTCCCACTTAAAGTGGTCATTCTATTATTCCTCATAATCAACACCCACTCATGGTGACCATACTTCAACTACTGTGACAACTCCATGTTGCACAAGGATTATACCAATCACCTTTAGTTCAACTGGTCGAGGGTAGCGAAATTAACTGACGACCTTCAACTTATAAAAGCTTCCCCTCTCGACATTCATTCATTTAGTCAATTACACATAAGGAAAGGGTGAGAGAGTTCCATACCTAAGCCTTAACTCATTTTCAAATTTTTGTAGGGCATTTCATGTTGGAGCTAGACCATTGGAGTGGCATTAACAGATTTTTCTTTATTTCCCAAGTTTCTATTATGCATCTCCATTATTTTTGAGGTGCTTAAAGGTACTTATTTGTTTTGTCTTCAGGTATCTTGCTGAGGATTCAAGTATATGTTTTTGTTGCATAATGCTTCTTGGAGTTCCATTGCTTCCTTCGGAGTCAACTTACAAGTCTTCCCTGTCTCCTTGGATGATAAAAAAACAATCATAGAGCTTTTCGAGTGCTTACAAAAGTTTTCTACAGGAAAATTTTCTCTCCTCGTAGCAGCCTTTTCTTTGCATGTTTTGGACCCTAAATATGCATGGATGATGAAGGAGAGTGTGGAAAGGTCTTAGGGTAGTGATATGATGAGGCCTTGGAAAAATGAAGGGAAGGAATTATGTGTCTTTTTGCAGAAAATTTCTTTATTGATGTGTCAAAGTGAATAGTTTGAGTGAAAAATCCATGTGGGTGAGATGGATGAGTGGTGAGAGGGTGATAGGTAATATATCAAGGCCCTCCTCTGATGACTCACTTCCTTTCGACATCACCTCATCATCTATGATGTTGACTTAGAAAAAATGAGGGCCTTGATGTATCAGCGTTGGATGTTGAAACAAGCATTGCAGAGGAACTAGGCTTCTTTTCAGCCTCTCTGCAGCACACTTTTTGACATCCAAGGGTGCGTTGGTCCTAGGGCATTGTATATTTAACCTAGGAGCCCCAAAACGCAAAAAATTTGCATGAAACTGAAGAAGAATGCAGCCAACAGAAAGAGGAAGGTAATATCTCCTACTTGGTCCAAACGGCACGATAAATGGTCGATATAATTTTTCGCAATCAGTTGCTCAAGTTTGAGAGTAAAACTGGCTCGTAGCACTGAAAAATATATGGTAAATGTGAAAAGGTAAAAATGACTTGGTAATTTCTTATTTAATAGTATTTTTACTCAAAAATATATGGTAAATGTGAAAAGGTAAAAATGACTTGGTAATTTCTTATTTAATAGTATTTTTACTCAATTTATGCATATTTAATGTCTTGAATACGATTTTTACCCATTGCTACTATTGAAATAGGTATTTTTAATCCATTTGGTGGTATTCTTAAATATTGTGTTAAACCCCTTGTATGTTGTAGTGCATCAACCAATTTTATAGAGATTTTTGTTATAATTTTAAATCATCAATATCCAATGAAATAAAAAAAAAAATATTTCCATTTTCATCTTGTTTTTTTCATGTAAAGAATTAGATCACTCATACTTTTAAATGAAACATTCTTTTTAATCTGATTATCTTGTAATGTATGATGAAATTGGGTAATGTGTATTCCCTTACTTGAATTGATCTGCTTTTAAACCATGCTTTCAGAATCTTTAAAATATTCAAACACACAATTTTTCTTTCTTTTCAAATAAATCTATACAAATCTTGTTTTATATAAGAAAATAAAAAGCCCATTAAATGATTTTATTTGTATTGGACTCATATTTCCATTTTATATATTCTTATAAAAACTCTTTTTTATATGTTTTTATAGTAAACTCATTCTTATATCGTTTTCCTAGTATACCACAATTACATTTAATATGTTATTTCTTAAACATAATAGGATTATTTAAAATTTAAATAATCATATCTTAGTTATCTTAGTTATTCAATATAATGTTTATAATACTTTTTTAATAAAAACAATAATGTTCATGTAAAAAGAACACATATTATCTTCTCATTTTATGTATTTATCATTAAGATGCATATGCTCTTTATAAAAATTTTTTTATCTGCTTTATAAAATTACCAACTTAAAAAAGAGTGAATAAAGATATTTATAAAGTTGCCAAATGAGAAATGACTCGTGCACTCATTTTCTATCACGTAGATTTTAACAGCTTCGAGGGCGGACAAACGAGCGATTTACTATCTGTCCTGTACATTTAAAGGACACGAAAATAATAATAACACGGCATTGATTCGGACACTATAATCCACTTAATTATTGTAAAATTTTCAACGCCGTCCATCAGTCTGGATAAGCATTTCGCTAGTTTAAGACGGCCCGGAACATCTAAACGTGACCCGGATGTCCAGGAGCGATTAGCGCGCCTTCGTATAAATCAGACTCGCAAATTTTCCACACTGCATCCTATGAATTTCATTGGGCTAACACCAAGTTTGCCCCGCGTATATATAGAGTGTCATCCGTCAAATAAGCAATTCCTTCGTTGTATTGCAATTCCTTCGTTGAGCTGCAATTCCTTTTGTAGTTGTGTTTAATTACTTGCTGGTGGCCGTTGCAATGGGGCCAACAACGATTTGTGTTTAATTACTTGCTGGTAGCGTTACGGTTACAGCAATCTTCAAGGTAAGGTTACGGTTACAGCAATCTTCATTGTATTTTATCATCATGTACGTAAATGAGTGACTTATATCATAAAAATATATTTGTTTGTTTTCTTTGGTAAGTGCAGGGGCCATGGGTGCGACGTTTGCGATCCAGAACCAGTGTTCATACACGGTATGGGCAGCAGGAATTCCCGTAGGTGGCAGGGCCAATCATGGAGTGTTGACGTGCCCGCAGGAACAAGCTCAGGCAGATTTTGGGGACGTACGGGATGCTCCTTCGATGCCTCTGGTAAAGGAAGCTGCAGCACTGGTGATTGCGGCGGCGTCTTCAGCTGTACACTCTCGGGACAGTCTCCTACAACGCTGGTTGAATATACTCTGAATGGGGGCAACAATCAAGATTTCTATGACATCTCTGTAATTGATGGTTTCAATGTGCCTCTCTCCCTAACTCCCTCAGACAGTAGCTGCCAAGCACTGACTTGCAAAATGGACCAGTGCCCAGATGCCTACTTATATCCCACCGATGACACTAAAACCCACGCTTGCCCTTCTGGTGCTAATTACAACATTGTGTTCTGCCCTTGATGGTAACATAAAAAAATCCATCCCTGCTTATCATACTGAATTCTCTAGTGTTCCTTACATAATAAACCGAATTCTCTGTAGAATCATATTTATAATAAGAATATTACAATGATCATTGTAGTATCATATTTATAATAAGAATACCATTGCGTGCCTGGTGGCAAGAAATTATATCCTATAAAAAGGAAGGAAGTTCTGTGCTGTAAAAGCCAAAGGCCGCTGACGGTGATAATTATTTTCATAATATGTTTGTTATTTGGGATATCTGAAGGGGTGTATGGATCAATTTGGATATATTTATCTGATTTTAAATGATTTCATAAATAATTATGAATGATTTTATAAATGTTGAAGTGGCAAACTTTAAATGATTTAATAAATAATTATGGATGATTTTAAAAAGGTTAGAGTAAGGAAGATGATTATATAGATTTATGAATGATTTATTATTATTATTTAAATAATTATATAATGCATTTTAAATAATAATAATAACAATTTTATAATAATTGAATGGATTTTCAATTGATATAATTATATTTTTTATTAATATCATGTTATATTTGTTAAACTGTTATTGTGAATCTTATTTCAATCATTAACATTTGTTTTTTATTAAAAATGTTTTTATAATTTTATTACTTAACAAAAAATATTTTTCATTTATATAATAAGTTATTATATTTATAATGATATTTATATTACATTCACACATAAATTTGACAAAGTAAAAAAACATTAACACAACTTAATACAATAGATTATATTTATAAATTTGAGAAAGTAAGAAAAAAATAACACAATTTAATACAATATATTATATTTATACTCCAAGTTCTTTGCATTCAAAAAAGAATGGGTTCCAAACCTTTTTCTCCCTACAAATAATTTCAAATCAAAATAATACATAACCATATTCATAATGATACCAATATTATTACATTCAATATGGTAAACAAATATCAATTTCTAAATAGCATACCTTTTCATGGTAAATGAAGATATATTTAGATGGTATCTTTGCAACACTGTTGTGGTTGGAAGTTTTTCATTGTAATGGAAGAATGAAGGGTATTTATCCAATATTTACTCATTTGGATAGTAACTTGAACTATTATGTATGTTGGTTGATGAGATCACATGTATTTATGGAAATAACAAGGATGTAACATTTTAAACTTATCTTATTTTTAGAAATGGTGATGCTACAATTGTGGAACAATATAAAAAATGTGACAATGTTGTGGATTGAGGTCCACAAATCCATCAACAAATTTGAATCTTGATTGTTATTATTTTAATATTTTCTCCTCGGCATTTATGGATTTCTTTCGGTTTTTGTAGCTAAAATATGATGGGGATAATGGAATGAAGAATATTCGAATTAAAGCTGGCATATAATTTTTCTTTATTTGTGTAGGTTTCCCATTTCCTTCCTTACTTGTCTAGACTAGCTATATGTAGTATCCTCCAACTATCACACTTAAGGAAACTCTAACTCTTTCAAAACATGATTCCATAGATTTAAAAAAAATTTGGTCCATTGTGGCTCGTGAGCCCTAGTATTGCACCAAGAGTGTTGCAACTCCCAAGGGCTACTCAACTTTACCTATCAACTCGTTGTTCGTACAAACTTAGAGGTGATAGTGCTATATGCACATCAGATGGTATTTTGATCTGTAGAACTAGTAAATAATTATGGATGATTGTACATGTGTGGTAATCTGCTAGCAAATACATCTCTAGCTACCTTTGTTTTGAATGAAATTCTGGGAAATATATCATCAATCCAGTATGTAATCATCATTATAGTATGATATCATCAATCCTGTATGTAATCATAAATGATTTGTTGTGAATTCAATTGATCAAGCCGTAAGTATATAAAATCCATTCCCTTTTTTGATTTCTCTCGAGGATACTAGGAAAAATATTTGTGTGGATAGATGTCAATAGAAACGTACAAAGGACAAGAGACATCCAGGTAGCTATGCCAAATACATTTGATACCAATTTGGCTACGTAGAGAGTCCGGAAAGCATCAAGCTGTAAATCGAGAGAAAGGGGGAGAGAAGAGCGGGACTACATAAGTTTCAAGAAATGAGATGATTGTAATAGGTCTTAATGTCGTGGTATGGTAGATTTGGAAAACACATATCTTCAAATGAGAGCAATAGAAATGTGTTTGATAAAGGGAGTGTATGTAGTAGTTTGTGTTAACAATGAGTTATGTATAGGTCAAGATGATTTTTCTCGTAGCATATATTGATAGATTTTGTTGTATTACCAAATGTTATGTATGGAATTAATCTACATTGAATTTATCGTGTATGGCGAGAGATAGTATGATAAATCTTTGCGAGTAAGTAGACATAATCCTACAATGAACTTGATGAAGAACTTCTACATGATTCTTTAGGATAGTGACCTTTGCAAAGAAAATTGATATTATAGTAACCCTTAAGTTTGCATAATGAATTACATGGATGTATTAGAGAGACTTTCCTATATGTAATTTTTGACATAACCTCATAGTGATGACCTCATAAAAATATGTTCTTTGTGACAGTGATGGCAAGGCTCTTATGGAAACAAACCATGATATATCAATGAAAGGGTGTAAGTAAAAGTGACTCATTTTTTATGAAAATACAAAAATATTATGACAATGACAGTAATAAACTTTGATTAACAATAAATATTGATATTAAAGTGTTTCATGTAACCCAATTCATACTAAACTTCAGGACATGTTAATAATATTGTTCTATAATAGTTGAGAAACCCATATGCCATGACAATGACATTGTTGTGACGTTGTTTGTTATGTATAAATGCAATTTGGATATAAAAATTACCTATTGATATGGATTGATGGCACAGTTGCTTGTCTGAGAACTTGATGAGACTCCTAAGATTGTGTTGGATGATTCATATTGATGTGTTGTAGATAAATGCCATGTCGTAATGGAATTAATCCATTGTAGACAAATTCCATGTTCATCTGCAAATGGAGGGTAATGGAATTGAGATATTTTTTGTGTCATTCATTAGTGTTACTAAGGTTGAGAGCTAAGTTTGCTACTTTGTCTTGGATTTTGGAATGAGAGTAGGCTTGGAATTATTTTGTATTCAAGTTTGCTAACTGAAAATTTCCCTATTTTGGGAGTAAGGGACTAATGGAATATGATCACAATGTTCAAGCTTTCAGATTGATCCCTGAGGTTGACCCCATGCTATAGGCACTTCACAGACCTCCCAGCTCAGAGATCACATTTTCTTGAAATGGAGCATCGTACCTGGATAAGAAATTACCAAAGAAAAGACATACCCTAAGCAAGGGAGAACTTAGTGGTAAACAATTTGAATGAAAGTATATAAGAGAATACTTAAAATATTTAACATTCCACAACTGTAAAAGGTTTAGAAATTAGATTATAAGATTCTGACAACATATGAACAAAACAAAGAGACTCTTTGAGAAGGGTACAAAAACCATAAAATATCCAACACACTAATGAAATTACACACCACTGAGACACCCTTTAGAAAATAAAATATATTCCACCATGCAAAAGGAAAACAAGTTAAAAACGTTGTACAGATAGGACAAAAAAAAAATTACCTTACAATTTCCTACCCACCCGGCATGGAGATGTTGTGGGGGGAGCTCAAATCCTTGCCAACCTCTACCCATTTTGTCTTTATCCCTTAATTCTACCACTTCTGATGTCCTAGAAGTCACTTAATTTTTCATTAACACTCTACTCCATTATTCAAGTATTAACACTAATTCCATGTACTTAATGTTGGTCTCAATGTAGTTAAACCTCCATGCAACAGAGCCCCCACAGAAGAAATGTTGTTGGGGAGATACCCCACCTATAGCATGAGTGTGTTATTGGGACTCCAAAAAAACATAGAGTTTCAATAGAGAAAACAAGTTTCAATAAGGCCAACACTGTGCAATAAATATTCCACACGCATGACATGAATGTCACAAAAGTTGCAGAAGAAGAAGGAGGCACAAAAGTCTAGTTAAGAGCTCAAAAATGGAATGAGAGATAACATCTTAATTTTAAGGGATGTATGATGGCTAAAATGTGTGGTTACATGGGGAAGGATAACCACGCAATGCCTCCCTCTTAAATGTGATGGGAGGTCATGGGGTGGTGGGTTCCCCCCTCCTCCTCCCATGGCACAGATTATGACACCTCGATAGGGGATAATTTGTTTCCATGCTTAAAAATAATGTGTATATTATAATTTTTTCATAATATAAAAGAGAAATATGCCCCTTTTGGATTCACTTCCCCCCAACAATGTATAAAAAAAAAAGTAGTATTCAAAAATTTCTATGTGTAATTTGTTTCTTTATTTTTTATAAAAAAACTATTTTCATCCTATACCCTCCCACATTTGATTTGAACCTATGACCTTTTACAAAAAAGTAATCACAAATTCTTGATGATTAAAAATTATAAAAAAAAACACATTATTTATTATATAAATTTTTTATATAATTAATTATATTAAAATATACTTTTAAATAATAAACTAGTATAATTAATAATTATTTTCAATTTATAATTTATTAATTAACACATAAATATTTACTCATTATATTTTCATCTATATACAATCTTATAAAATATACATTAATATGGTTTATGATATGGATGCTATGTAATACATTCAACATCAAATGTTACATTAAAAATATTGCATGAGGTATGTATAGTCACTGCATTTGTTAGATGTTAGAATTTTTCTTCATCTAAGTGTATATTTAAAAATTTTAAGTTCATTCTATTCATCTAAAAGTGTAATCTAGGAAAATTTCTTGTCCTCACAATGAATTTCAACAATTTGTTATTAATAAAATTTATATCATGCTTTAAGTCATCAATATCATAATTAAATTTTCATGTTTATCATGGTATTATTAACTGTATCTTCTAGTAACTCAATATCTCTTTTATTTGCCCTATATATTTATGAACCATTAAATTGTTAAAATCACTCCTCATAGTAGCTTAAGTTATTTCAAAATCTAGTATACATTGGAGATTGGATACTAGGACATTATCATTTATTTTTTTTCATCATGATTTATCCACGTGTATATAAGAATTATTCTTACTTGGTGATTTACTCCTTGCAACCATTATTTTTTTTTTCTAAGTGTAACTAATTCTATTATGTATAAGGAAACTAGTACAAATCAGACACAGTGTCAGCTATGAAAGCCTGAACACTGTGTTTAAACGTCAAGCTGATCACAGAGTGCTTAGACTGCCCATATTGGGAAACCAGTCCTCTTAAACCACGAGTCTTAACCGCCCTCGTAAGGGAAACCGGTTTGAAAAACTTAGAGACTGTAAAAACATAGAAATAAAAACAACTGTTCATAGACCACTGTGTTAGCTGGTCAGCCCAACAACAAAAACTGACATTAACTATGAAACTGAACCAAAAAACCTCGAGCGCAGTGATGAAGCTAGTCATGAGTTGGAGACGGTGGTTCTTCAATGATTCTGCAGCCAAAATACTCTCGACTGTCCTCCTTGCCAGAGTCGCTTGTGTCCATGCCTCCCAAAGTTGCTTCCATGTTTTCTGCTGCTCCTGTGGACTGAGAGGAGAGGTGACCGGTGCAGCAGCGCTTAAGGTTCCAGAACCCGGAGTGAAGAGCGCGGAGGCGGGAGTAGGGGGAGGGTAGTTGGGAATTTCCTCCCGCAGAGTGACGGAAATGAGGGCCGTGAGGACAAAATTGGAAGCGGTGGGATAGAATTTAAGCTCTGCATGCTGCGAGGATTGTCTGAAGGTAGGCCGAAGAGGGGCAGGAGGGACAGCCCGGGAGGAGCTGCCACCATGGACAGGAACCTGAGAGGGAGGAGGCAAAGCGGCGGCTCCAGGAGCTGAAGCCAAATCGCTAGCTCGTCGACGCCCTCGACCTTTGCCACCGCGCAAAATCTGAGAAGGGTCCGGAGTCTCATCAGAAGAAAAGGTGCTGGGTGGAGGGCGACTTTTGCCTCGGCTGAGGCCACGTCGGGCCCTCATTCTCTCACGAAGACGCGGCATTGCCGAAAAGAAACCACTGGGGCTAGCAGGAACGAAAGGAGAAACAGAATGGTCCAGGGGAACAGTGAAATTGACAGCGGGCTGAGCGAGACAGAAGAAACCAGGAGAGGCGGAGAAAGCAGGCGGGGGATCACCACTCAGGTTCGCACTACCTCTGAACATAGAATTATAATGACAGTGGGAGCTTTGAGTGTAATGAATACCTGGGACCGGCTCGATGCAAGCCTGCAAGGAACAGCGCCGCCCTGTCGACGTTTTCACATTGGCCTCAAGCGAGCCAGAATTGCAGATTCCGAGAAACGGGGTAGGCGAGCTCACCGCACCAGAGACCTCATCTGTATCGTTCAACTGAGCCATCGGATATTGCAACACCGCCATAATCTCCTCCGGGTTGAGCCGACCAAGGTGGGTAGCCATCGCGCGAATGGAGTCATTAATAACAGAGTTATGACATATACCGGGAGCCATGTGGGCTGCCCAGGTCCTTTCCATGGGGAAATGCGCGGGGTGGCGCTCCCCCTCCGGAACATTAAACAGCCGGATCCGGTACAGGTTGGTCTTGTTGGACCAGCATTGTGCAGTTCTGTAACAGTGCTTCATCATGGATACAGTTGAGGGAGCCATGAATGAGATTGCTAGTGCTTTCTGTTCCAAGATTGGCCAAGAGGTCTGCGACTCTATTGCCTTCCCTCTTTACGTGCTTGAAAGAGATCACTCTGTGTTGCATGAGCCACTTGCTTAACCTGTTGATTCTGGCTTCAAGACGCCAACTGTGAGACACTTTCTCTGAATTAGTGCCCCAAAGAAGCCTCTGGGAAGCATTGATAAGAACTTGAGAATCCCCCTCTGAAATGATGGGAAAGAGATTATAATGGTGAGTAAGACAAAGGCCTTGCCATAATCCTTCCAATTCAGCAGAGTTATTGGTATCCCAACCAATGGAGCCATAAAAGATGAATTGAGTTTCACCTTTGGAATTTCTGACTATTCCCCCGAATCCAGCTGGACCAGGATTCCCTTTGGAGGCGCCATCGAAGTTAAGCTTGTAAACACCATCCGGGGGAGAAGACCAATGCAAGGGAGGATCAAGAGGAGAGCGGAAGTTGAGGGAGGGACGGAACGGTATTTGAAGGTTCCATTTCTGCCAGATGGAGATTTCTTTGGGAGTTTTAGGGAAGTCTTCTTCGTTCCAGGAACAGAGAGCCAAGGATTCCTGAAGGTTAGAGCAAAAAGAGATCCAGAGAGGGTCGAGGGGGGTGGTTTGATTTTTAAAAATGCGCTTATTTCGTTCTTTCCACAGAGTCCAGAAAACAAGGCCAGGAAGAAGAATCCAGAGGGCATTGAGGATGGGAGAAGAGTAGGGGCTTCGGGGCCAGAAGCGAAGAGTCATGGTGATGTCCCCAGTGGGTTTATTCTTCTGGCAGCGAAAGCAGCATTTTTCCCAGAAGGAGTTAGCCAGAGGGCAAAGCAAGAGGAGATGCTTGATAGTTTCCACATTTTGCAGGCAATTAGGGCATTGGGACGGTCCAGTGAAACCTCGTTTGACGAGATTGTCCCACGTGAGGATTCTTTTGTGGCTTAGAAGCCAGAGAAACTTGGAGATTTTGGGCCAAGTCAACTTGTTCCAGATCAAGGCCCAAAGAATATCTCGGGGAAGAGGCATAGGATGCAAAAGAGAGTAAGCTTCTTTTGTAGTGTACATCCCTTTGGTGGAGTAGCCCCACCTAAGAATGTCGTGATCCTCAGATCGTCTTATTTGCCGTCGGTGAAGCTCGTTGCTGAGGGAGTCCAGATCAAGATCATGCGCGTGAGGAGCTATAGTCTGAGGAGGCTTCCATTGTCTGAAGTCGTTGTTGTCATCGGCAGTCCAGTGTTGGCAGACCTTTGCATCTTGATCCATGTTATTACCTCCCATGTTGATACTAGGGAGGAGTTCTATGAGAGGCGGAGTTTGCTGCCAAGAGTCGTGCCAGAATCTCGCATAGCTGCCGTTGCGAATTTCCCAGAAGCAATTTTGCTGAATGAGCTGATGGTGTTGTCTGGCCGCGTTCCAAATAAGGGAGCCAGTTTGGCTAGGAACCATTCTGATCAGATCTGCAGGGGGTCTGCTGTTAGCGTATTTGGCAGTCCAAAGCTTGGTCGAAGGAGTGTGAGGTTTAGATATCCAATTCCACCAAATACGGGCGGCCATAACTTCATTACTGTGACTGGGATCTCTGAGATTGAGGCCACCAGATTCCTTGGGGGAGCAAACCGTGTCCCATTTCACAAGAGCCCACTTCCGGTTGCGACCAGAGGAGCCCCAGAGAAAGTTTCGTTGCAAGGCTCTGATTTGCTTTAGGACCCACTTGGGAGCAGCTAGAACGGAGAAGAGGTAAAGGGGAATAGATTGGAGCACCACTTTGATAAGAATGAGCCTGCTGGGTAAGTTTAGAGCTCTGAAAGTCCAGGAGGCAAGTCTGGCTTCCAATTTGTCCAGAAGCTTGACCCATGAGGAATTCCTGATGGCAGAGTCAATGAGGGGGGCACCCAGATACTTGTCGGGAAGAGAAGCAATAGAGAACCCAAGGATGCGAGCAATGTTGGCTTGAGTGAGGGGGGGAGTATTGAAAAAGAACACTTGGGATTTGGATTCATTGATAGTGAGACCAGAGGCAAGAGAGAACAGGTGAAGAATGTCAATAAAGGAGCGAGCTTCCTGAACAGAGGGGTGACCAAAGAGCATGTTATCATCCACAAATTGCTGGTGGGTGGTGACAAGAGCGCCATGGAGGGAAATGCCTCGTAACTTATGGGCCTGAACTTCTTAATGAATCAAACGCCCAAGGCCTTCCACCATGAGGACAAAAAGAAAGGGGGAGAGAGGATCCCCTTGCCTAATTCCTCTAGAGGGATGGAAAGGAGGGGAAGGAACACCATTGACCAAAATGGAGAAGGAGGGGGAGGAAATGAGACTCATAATCCATCTGATCCACGTCGGATCAAAACCAAAAGCATTTAAGATTTGTTGTATATAGCTCCAATTTAGTTTATCAAAGGCTTTGGAGAGATCAATCTTGAGAAGCATACCTGGCTTTCTGCAAACTTTTAGAGAGTGCATAATTTCATGCGTTAAAATTATGCCATCCAGAATTTGGCGCCCTTCAACATATCCCATCTGCTCCGGAGAGATGAGGAGCGGAAGGAGAGGCTTGAGCCTGTTAGCGATGACTTTAGAGATGAGTTTGTAAATAACATTGCAAAGAGCAATAGGCCCGAATTTATCCGGTTTGCTAGGTTGGTCCTCCTTGGGAACAAGCGCTATAAAGGTGGTGTTGAGAGAGGGCAAAATCCAGTGCATGGCTCTTGACTCTTCAACCAGCTGCCAGACTTCAGATTTGATGAGATCCCAGAAATAATGGAAGAAATTAGAGGTAAAACCATCAGGCCCCGGAGCTTTGCCATCCTTGAACTGCGCCATAGCCTCATCCACTTCTTGGGGGGAGACTGGACGTAGAAGCATTTGGTTATGCTCAGCTGTGACCAACTTTGGAATGAGCTGTGTGATCTGATTGATTGCAGGTTGTCTGTTTATGTGAGGCTCTTGCTGAATTCCCTTAAAATAGTCAATCAGTTCCTTCTCCATTTCCTCATGTTTCTCTGTCTTTTCTCCCCGCTGGTTGATAATGTGGCTAATCCTGTTTTGCATCCTGCACTGTATGGTGGAGGCATGGAAGAACTTGGTATTCCTTTCGCCCTCCTTTAACCATCGTATTCTAGACTTCTGCTTCCAAAGGATCTCTTCCTGCTTATATCGTTCCTCAAGCTGACTTTGGAGATTAGACTCCTTGGTGGCTAGTTCCTCTGTTCGTCCCTTGGAGATGATTTCCTGCTGCACCTCATGCATCTGTTGCTCAAGAATCTTCTTTTCCTCGAATATGTTGCCAAATATGGACCGATTCCAGTGCTTGATTTGTCCTTTGAGGAATTTTATCTTTTGCTGGAATTGGTACATTTTTGAACCCTTAGGCGGTTGAAAGTTTCTCCAAGCAGTTTGTATTAGCTCCTTGAAGGAAGGATGAGTCAGCCAGAAAGCCTCGAATCTGAAGGGTTTCTTTAGATGGAATCCTATATTTTGCCACTGCAAAAGAATGGGCCAGTGATCCGATCCAGCAAAGGGCAGGATTGAGCTTGTGATGTCTCCCCCCATGTGAATAGCGTTATCAGAGATAAGGAATCTGTCCAACTTTGAAGCAATCTGCTGCCCTCCCACACGTCTATTGCTCCAGGTGAAGATGCCATTGGAGAAGGGAAGGTCAATAAGCCAACTGTTATTAATGAAGTTCTTGAAATGACTGCTTTCCAGGTCTGATCTGGGGCGTCCTCCAGTTTTCTCGTCCGATCTGAGGATCATATTGAAGTCTCCTCCAACTATCCAAAGAGGGTGGGATCTGTTGGCGTTGAGGTGCGCTATAGTATCCAGGAGAGCAATATTACTATTCTGCTCTTGAGGAAAATAGACATTGGACAGATGTCCATGTATGTTAGTGCCTATAGGGTGAAAAGTGGCTTGAATGAGATTGTGCCCTGCATGAAAGTCATTTAGCTGCATGGTGCGAGTATCCCAGGCAATTGCTAGTCCTCCAAAAGCTCCAGAGGCGTCGACTGCTACTGAACTGCTGCTAGGCCAGGCTTTTGACAGAATGGTACCAAGCAGATTACTATTACATTTAGTTTCCTGGAGGAAGAGGATTTGAGGTCCCTCCTTCTGAATCATAGATTTTATCATTCGAACCTTTCCAGGGGCGTTGAGCCCTCTTACATTCCATGAGACTAACTTCATGGAGAACTGGTATTAAGTGGTTGGAAAAACCGAGTCAACTTGGGATATTTCCCTGATTCCACCAGCATCGCCCCTATCTGGATGGTGCGCTGCCATTCTGGTTTTCTACCTCGCTTTTTATTTTCCTTCAACACCTTCAGGCTGTCCCAATGACTGCCTGGCTGTACTCCCAATTTTTTGTTCTGATGAGCTTTGGTGAGGACTACCTCCAGGGACTCGATTTGATGGGGCTGGATTTTGTCGAATTCTTTCTTTCGGCAGGCGTCTTCCAGACCGAATAGATCCAGGTTCCCCACATCGAAGCTTTCCGAATCTTCATCCATAAGAGATGTCTGCGAGCTTTCCTGTGGGGCCGCACTATGCAAGTCGAGGTGAGGAGAAGGATCCTCGAGGTCCATAGTATGAGGGTTCCAGGAAACTTGTTTCTGCTTGGAGGATGGGGCGCTTTCGGGAAGAGGGTTAGAAGGCAAGGAGCCTGGGGCGGGATCTGAGACAGAGGTAGTAATAGGAGTAGAAGGGGGGGCAGACTGAGCCGAGGGAGGGGGAACAGCAGGAGAATCTTCATTCAGAGCATCAGGCTAGGCAAGGGCTGCAAAACTGTTACTCGTGGAGGGAGCAGAATTGGAAGAGCTAGGTTTTGGGCCGGATTGGGTGGCTTTCTTGTTATTCCTTCTTCTGGATGGGACCTTGGTGAATCCATCCTTATCTTCTTTGTCTTCAGCACTTTGGCTTTTAGATTGAGCAATAAGAGGGCAATCTCTGAAGAGATGCCCATGAGCATGACATCTTCTGCAACGAAAAGGCACATGCTCGTAGTCTAACGGTTGAACCCATTCATAATCATCATGAAACAGACTTACCGCATCTGGAAGAGCCCTGTCTAGCTGCATATACACACAGATTCGAGCATAGGAGGTATATCTTCGAAGCTTCGTTTCTTCTGCTACTTTTATGAACTCTCCCAAGCCTGATCCAATCGCTTGCAGGGATTCCTCATCCGAATATTCCAGAGGCAATGAGTAGAGTCGAATCCAAACTGGGGCCCAGTTGAAATTTTCTTGGTCTGGGTTGAACCTTTCGATCTAGTTGCAAAGATATAGCCCTGCTAAGTTGAAGAAATAGGGGCCTCCATCCATAACCCTATTTCTGTCCTCGATGCAGTTGAAATCGGCAGTGAAGAAGCCTTTGGGGCCCAGCTGCAGGCTCACATGCCCTTTGGGCTTCCATTTGGACGCGATCCACCCCTGAAGGGCTCGCTCAGTTGGCCAAAACCCTATGAATTTTCCTATGAGAGCATGATCTCTCATGTACTGGATTCTTGCATTGATCTAATGGCTGTGCAGATCTATTTTGGGTCTTTCTTATGCAATTGGTTTGCAGGTAGAAGACGTTGCTTGCGGCACCGCCATTTGTGAATCTGAGGTCGTGTGCGTGTTATCCTCGGTTTCCTGCACTGTGACCGAATCCTTCATCTGCTTATCAGTTTCTTTTGTTGTTCCTTGATCTCTGGCAGGGGGAGGCGGACCGCCTCCCCCCATATCTTGATCCATTTCTGCGTGCTATGCGTGGCCGCGTGCAGAGGAGGGCGCCGTCAGGGTTGACAGTGTTGCAGGGGTAGGGTTTCTCAAAGCGAGAGGGCTGGAAACCCTAGCAGAGCGCATCACGTGACCGGTAATCATTTCCTTGCAACCATTATTATTTCACCAGTATAATTCCTAATGTTTTCCCATCATATAGAATTTGATTTTAATATTATGGGTAACAAGTAGCTATACCAAGATGGCTCTAATTCATAAATGACATGCTCATCACTTGACATGGTCATTCTACTTCCCACTTATTTCACAATAAGAAACATAGTAACTTACTTAAAGCCATAATCATTCTACACATACATATTGGATTTTGAGAATGATAAAAATTTATTAGTCATGCACACTCAACTTCCTATGATCATATACATCGAATTATATTATAATGACTACGAATATTTTGATTATTCCATTGCCACTATTTCAGACCATTCCATCCGGTTCTAGGATAGGTTACCGCTTGCTATTATTTCGTTATGTGTTATTATAATTTCACTTATTTGTTGAACACATTTTTGTAATTGAATTCCTCTTTTCAAGAGGACCAAAATTGACCTAAATATCATCAAATTTGGATAAGAAAAAATAATTTTTGAGGTCAAGCCCACAAATGTGTAAATTTTCAAGGCCGACCACGTCGTCATGTAGGCTCATGAAGCACAATGGGAATGTCTCTTCACCCTCAATGACTTGTATAAATAAGAGGGACCTCCATCCTCATTTGGAACTTCATCAACGCAACATATTAATCTCTCTCCTCATTTAATTGGTACATGCACCTTATTGGGCATCTATTTTCCTCACACGTGTCCTAGAAATGAAGAATGAATTTCACAACGAATTTCAGAGGCCGAATTTCATATTTGTTGCACAATTTTACCGTCATTGAATAGGGGGTATTTGACCAAGTTTTATTACGATTTTTGTGGGAACATTTTTATTTAGGGAGACCGCATTGTTTGGCACACAAAAAATGGAGTGCTTGACCTCACAGTGTAGAGGAACCTATGTGGGTGAGGAGAAAATGTGCTTATATTCCTCCACGTCTTTGTCCATCTGCTACTGCGGCGTAGGGGAGCCAAGCCCTGTTTGGACGTTGTAGCCACAATATTCTTCTTTCCCACACACATGAATCATAATGAAAAATAAATAAATCCTAGTTTGGAAATAATGTTATTGCATTGCTTTGTAGTACTCAAAGAGATGGTGGAAGGCAGTACTACCTATGGTATCCTATATAAATAATTTCCCAAATTAGTAATAATAGAACGAGGCCTAGAATCATACACAACATGTCGCTTCCACAAGTATGGTTGCCCTAATAATACATGAGACACATAAGTGGAGCACCATTATACAATACCTCATCTATAAAGGGCTTGATGTTGTACATAAGGCGACATTGTTGGTAGATGAAAAGATCTCTTCCTTAGTGAACCCACCCAATGGTATGTGTATGTGGGTGTGTTGTGGTCGATAGGATGATCCACTTCACGACAGCTACTAAAATGAGCTTCTTTTTTCTTCCTCTATCAACAAGGAATTCTAGTGGAGAACCATTCACCCACATTTCATAATGGAAGAGGTGTTCCCACTCATGTGGATATTTGGGTTCCTCCTTCTGGATCTTAGTGGTGGTAATGGTGGAAATGGGTTTTTTATCAATGATTTTCTTCCCTTTGTCATTCCCTTTGTGTGTTTCTGACTCAAAATAAGAGCATGCATATGATTAACACCAGTATTTGACATGGGGGGTGAATTTGAGGAGTGAAAAACTAATATTTTCTCTGTCAGAGAAATCATGGACCGAGAAATACCCTTCCTGCAAATTAAACCATCTATCTACGACGTTTGCATCAAGTAGCCTTCACTCGGTGCCTTAGAGAGGTTTTCACTCAGAGATATTTTATTTTCTTCTCCTTTGTTTTTTACTCTAGGACTACCTCAGAGAGGTTTCCAATCATGTAGTTGGCCTTGGATGCCTCATGGAGTTTTTCACCTATGCATCTTTATTTTTTTCATTTTTTTCTTTGTGACAGTCGTGCAAGGATAGAGGCCGCTAAAGGAAAAATGCCAGTTCAATCTGAGCCAGTCCTGGTGAAACGAAGACGCAAAACAAACCAGGAACATTTGGAAACGTTAGCTGCCACATATGTCATAGGCAATTCTTCCAAAGTACGGCAAGCCATTTGGGGATGGGAAAGCGAAATCCAAGCCGAGCCTGAGGATAATGAGACAGAAGCAGAAATTTTGGATTTTGGACGAGATCCAGTAACACGAGAGGGAGCCTCAATTGTTCAACCGTACTCTATCCATTAATTTTTTATTACATAAAGGAAATTTATGATAGCGAAACGCATTCGTAGCTTCATCCCGGTGACAATGTGCAGAACCAAGAGTTGCAGAACAAATTTCAGTTCGTGTACTCCGGAAATCCAGACTGCCGCACATTAAGATAACAAATATCACACAACAGACAGAGTAAGTAATGGATGATAAAGGGGGCCGATGGAAAACCTTCAATAGCTCCTTCAACAGTGGCCAACAAGCAGAAATGCCTGGAACTAATGCCAAAGACCCAGCACCAGTCTCTTCTTCAGATGCATAATAGCTATGTCTTTTAGAAACTTTGAAGTTTTTTTTGTTCTAAATTTTGATGCTTCTCCTATTTAGCCATCAACTCTCCTTATGTTCTAGGAAATAAAAAACAGTAGCAATAGGACAGACAGCACATGAGAAGTTTAGGCGTATGAAACAATTTCAATTTTGGACTGCTTATCATGCATTTAGATGGCCAACAGACTTGGTTTCCTGCGGGCAGGTTGAGGCCACAGTTTGACTTTTATATTATGTAGCCTGTCTTTCAAATATAAATAGAAAATGGAATGGATCCACCGAATTTACAAAAAAAAAAAAAAGACGACCAAAATTGACCTAAATATCATCAATTTGGATAAGAAACAATTTTTTTTTAGGTCAAGCCCTCAAATCTGCAAATTTTCAAGGTTGACCACGTCGTCATGTAGGCTCATGAAGCAAAATGGGAATGTCTCTTCACCCTCAACGACTTGTATAAATAAGAGGGACCTCCATCCTCATTTGGAACTTCATCAACACAACATATTCATCTCTCTCCTCATTTAATTGGTACACACACCTTATTGGGCATCTATTTTCATCACATGTGTGCTGGAAAAGAAGAATGAATTTCACGACGAATTTCAGAGGTTGAATTTCATATTTATAGCATGATTTGACCATCATTGAATAGGGGGTATTTGACCAAGTTTTACTGCGAATTTTTTGGGAATATTTTTATTTGGGGAGACCGCATTGTTTGGCACACAAACAATGGAGTGCTTGACCTGACAGTGTAGAGGAACTTGTGTAGGTGAGGAGAAAATGTGCTTATATTCCTCCACGTCTTTCTCCATCTTTTACTGTGGCACAGGGGAGCCCTGTTTGGATGTTGTGGCCACAATCTCTTATTTCCCACACGCATGAATCGTAAGGAAACAAAAATTCCTAGTTTGGGAAATATTGTTATTGCATTGCTTTGTAGTACTCAAAGAGATGGCGGAAGGTGGTACTACCTATGGTATGTTGTATAAATAATTTCCCAAAGTAGTAATAATAGAATGAGGCCTAGACTCATACACAACATGTCACTTCCACAAGTATGGTTGGACTAATAATACATGAGACACGTAAGTGGAGCATCATCAGACAGTACCTCATCTGTAAAGGGATTGATGTTGTACGGAAGGTGACACAGTCGACAGACGCAAAGATCTCTTCCTTAGTGAACACACCCAATGGTATATGTATGCAGGCGTGTTGTGGTCGATAGGATGATCCACTTCACGAAATCTACTCTAATGAGCTTCCTTTTGCTTCCTCTATCGACAATAAATTCCATTGGAGAACCAGATACCCACATTTCAGAATGGAAGAGGTGCTCCCACTCCTCTAGATATTCGGGTTCCTCCTTCTGGATCTTAGTGGTCGTAATGGTGGAAATGGGTTTTGCATCAATGATTTTCTTCCCTTTTTCATTCCCTTTGTGTGGTTTTAACTTAGAATAAGAGCATGCATATGATTAACACGAGTCTTTGAAATGGGGGGGAAATTTGAGGAGTGAAAAGGTAACATTTTCTCGGTCAAAGAAATCATGGACCGAGAAATACCATTCCCGCAAATTAAACTATCTATATAGGACGTTTGCATATATCTAGCCTTCAAATATAAGAATGTAAAAGTAGACCTGTACCTTGAAAGAAGTGGTGCCTTGAGAGTGGCTTCTGGATGTATATGCTCTATGAATGGGCAATCATTGAAGGATCTGGGAAATGTTATCCATCATCGGGTTCCTTTATTTTTTGAGGGCCACCTCAAGAAATGTTTTGATATGATCTCTTGATCCCTCTCCTTTCTTTTCTTCCGCCATGGGAGGCCGTCGGGGTTTGCGAGGCTGATCTTGCAAATGTTCAACCAGATCGAGCCCTAGCTATTTATACCTCGACCTCATTGGGGACATGCAAAGAAAGATCAAGAAAGAGGAGATTTATTTGATACCACTGATCCAGATTTATGTAGGAACAAAATAAATTATAGAAATAAAAATAAACATAGAGATCCAGTAGGAATAACACTTCATTCCATTAATATCAAATACTGGAAAATGCCTATAGACAAAATAGCAAATAAACAAGCTCAGGTGATGGTCGCTTATCTCTAAGAATAAATGTCACAGGTACATGCCTATGAATTGTGTTACAATGAGGCTTAAGGGCCTTTTTATCATTGAACAATAAGAAAAAGCCATAAATAAAAAAACCCCTAACTTGAGGAGATGTAACACCAAGAGTATATGGGCCTCATTAGGGATAGTTGGGAAACTAACTTCACGGGATTGTAATGGTCATATTATCTTCATTTGACACATATGATATGTTTTTGGAAATAATCATGCCCAAAAAGTGTCGTTGGGTCCTCAAAATGACTCTAGAAGTTCAGGACCCGAAAAAATACTAAACTTAGAAAATAATAAAATTGATGAAACTGACTAGGTGGAATAGGGGGGTGGCCACCAATATCCACGTCGATCATCATAACCCCATTCTTATCTTCCATGGGTATCTCCTTGTACCTAAAGAAATTCTTCTTTACAGTGGCACTAGTGGCTATGTCTTCCTTATTCCATTTGATTCCCACGGGAAGTGTGGTTACTTTGATGTTCAGTGCAAGACTTATTGTTATGGCTAACTCCCTTACAAAATTGGCGACAGTGACATCTTATTATGAATTTAAGTCCATTAAAAACTCAAAATAAATTTCATCATCATATACATTTAGCAATTTGAAGAAGCCTATCCATTGGTGCCTCCCAAATATATATACTACAAGAGGGTGCAAATGAATCATTTTGGTGTCTAAAGGTTCTCTCCTATTAAACCCACCCTGATCTCTTCTTGTTTTTCTTGAATAGTTGTAGGAAAGGTGTTTATTTTATGGCCTTAGTGTTCAATTCAGTGGTAGACTAGTTTCAAAAATCTCTTATCACTCCAATTATATTTATTGACCCTTACTTTCTTCACAGAGAACCTCTAAATTTCAAAATTTGATCGCTATTGACTGCAGAATGTTTAGGAGAAATTGTGTGAAATTATGATGGAGATATGAGGGTGGTGGAAAGTTACTTTTTAGAGTGATTCACGGAGAAAATTGAATTTTAGAACTCAATTAGCCCTTTATTTCTCACATCAATTTCTCTCGCTCTGTAGCATCCTTCCTATAGCAATTACAAGAGCCACGCAGCACTAACCGAGGAGCAATAGGTCAGCATCAGTTTCCTCCTTCATGGCCCAAAAATTTTTCCTCTCGTAATTTTTATTCACATGAGAAAAATACGTCAAGGCCTTCTGCTTAAGTACATTATATGTTATTTTGAGTTGGCTTGGGGCATTATGCTGATCTATCCCTCACCCAATGTTTCCTCATTTGGATCGTTGGTCCCACTTAAAGTGGTCATTCTATTATTCCTCATAATCAACACCCACTCATGGTAACCATACTTCAACTACTGTGACAACTCCATGTTGCACGAGGATTATACCAATCACCTTTAGTTCAACTGGTCGAGGGTAGCGAAATTAACTGACGACCTTCAACTTATAAAAGCTTCCCCTCTCGACATTCATTCATTTAGTCAATTACACATAAGGAAAGGGTGAGAGAGTTCCATACCTAAGCCTTAACTCATTTTCAAATTTTTGTAGGGCGTTTCATGTTGGAGCTAGACCATTGGAGTGGCATTAACATATTTTTCTTTATTTCCCAAGTTTCTATTATGCATCTCCATTATTTTTGAGGTGCTTAAAGGTACTTATTTGTTTTGTCTTCAGGTATCTTGCTGAGGATTCAAGTATATTTTTTTGTTGCATAATGCTTCTTGGAGTTCCATTGCTTCCTTCGGAGTCAACTTACAAGTCTTCCCTATCTCCTTGGATGATAAAAAAACAATCATAGAGCTTTTCGAGTGCTTACAAAAGTTTTCTACAGGAAAATTTTCTCTCCTCGTAGCAGCCTTTTCTTTGCATGTTTTGGACCCTAAATATGCATGGATGATGAAGGAGAGTGTGGAAAGGTCTTAGGGTAGTGATATGATGAGGCCTTGGAAAAATGAAGGGAAGGAATTATGTGTCTTTTTGCAGAAAATTTCTTTATTGATGTGTCAAAGTGAATAGTTTGAGTGAAAAATTCATGTGGGTGAGATGGATGAGTGGTGAGAGGGTGATAGGTAATATATCAAGGCCCTCCTCTGATGACTCACTTCCTTTCGACATCACCTCATCATCTATGATGTTGACATAGAAAAAATGAGGGCCTTGATGTATCAGCGTTGGATGTTGAAACAAGCATTGCAGAGGAACTAGGCTTCTTTTCAGCCTCTCTGCAACACACTTTTTGACATCCAAGGGTGCGTTGGTCCTAGGGCATTGTATATTTAACCTAGGAGCCCCAAAACGCTAAAAATTTGCATCAAACTGAAGAAGAATGCAGCCAACAGAAAGAGGAAGGTAATATCTCCTACTTGGTCCAAACGGCACGATAAATGGTCGATATAATTTGTCGCAATCAGTTGCTCAAGTTTGAGGGTAAAACTGGCTCGTAGCACTGAAAAATATATGGTAAATGTGAAAAGGTAAAAATGACTTGGTAATTTCTTATTTAATAGTATTTTTACTCAATTTATGCATATTTAATGTCTTGACTACTATTTTTACCCATTGCTACTATTGAAATAGGTATTTTTAATCCATTTGGTGGTATTCTTAAATATTGTGTTAAACCCCTTGTATGTTGTAGTGCATCAACCAATTTTATAGAGATTTTTGTTATAATTTTAAATCATCAATATCCAATGAAATAAAAAAAAAATATTTCCATTTTCATCTTGTTTTTTTCATGTAAAGAATTAGATCACTCGTACTTTTAAATGAAACATTATTTTTAATCTGATTATCTTGTAATGTATGATGAAATTGGGTAATGTGTATTCCCTTACTTATTGGATTCGTTTTAAACCATGCTTTCTAATCTTTAAAAATATTCAAACACATAATTTTTTTTTTTTTTTCACAAATCTATACAAATCTTGTTTATATAAGAAAATAAAGTCATTATGATTTTATTGGTATTGACCTATATTTCCATTTTTATATATTCTTATAAAAACTCTTTATATGTTTTTATAGTAAACCTATTCTTATATATCGTTTTGTATAATTCTAATGTTTTTCAATAAGGAGTTTGATTTTAATATTATGGGTAACAAGTAGTTATACCAAGATGGTCTTAATTCATCAATGATGTCATCACTGACATGGTTGTTCTACTTCCCACTTATTTCACAAAAAGAAACATAAGAACTGCATTTAAAGCTACAACTATTCTGCATACATACATATTGGATTTTGAGAATGATAAAAATTTATTAGTCATGCACACTCAACTTCCTATGATCATATACATCGAATTATATTATAATGACTACGAATATTTTGATTATTCCATTGCAACTATTTCAGACCATTCCATCCGGTTCTAGGATAGGTTACCGCTTGCTATTATTTCGTTATGTGTTATTATAATTTCACTTATTTGTTGAACACATTTTTGTAATTGAATTCCTCTTTTCAAGAGGACCAAAATTGACCTAAATATCATCAAATTTGGATAAGAAAAAATAATTTTTGAGTTCAAGCCCACAAATGTGTAAATTTTCAAGGCCGACCACGTCGTCATGTAGGCTCATGAAGCACAATGGGAATGTCTCTTCACCCTCAATGACTTGTATAAATAAGCGGGACCTCCATCCTCATTTGGAACTTCATCAACGCAACATTTTCATCTCTCTCCTCATTTAATTGGTACATGCACCTTATTGGGCATCTATTTTCCTCACACGTGTCCTAGAAATGAAGAATGAATTTCACAATGAATTTCAGAGGCCGAATTTCATATTTGTTGCACAATTTTACCATCATTGAATAGGGGGTATTCGACCAAGTTTTATTACGATTTTTGTGGGAACATTTTTATTTAGGGAGACCGCATTGTTTGGAACACAAACAATGGAGTGCTTGACCTCACAGTGTAGAGGAACCTATGTGGGTGAGGAGAAAATGTGCTTATATTCCTCCACGTCTTTGTCCATCTGCTACTGCGGCGTAGGGGAGCCAAGCCCTGTTTGGACGTTGTAGCCACATATTCTTCTTTCCCAGACACATGAATCATAATGAAAAATAAATAAATCCTAGTCGGGAAATAATGTTATTGCATTGCTTTGTAGTACTCAAAGAGATGGTGGAAGGCAGTACTACCTATGGTATCCTATATAAATAATTTCCCAAATTAGTAATAATAGAACGAGGCCTAGAATCATACACAACATGTCGCTTCCACAAGTATGGTTGCCCTAATAATACATGAGACACATAAGTGGAGCACCATTATACAGTACCTCATCTATAAAGGGCTTGATGTTGTACATAAGGCGACATTGTTGGTAGATGAAAATATCTCTTCCTTAGTGAACCCACCCAATGGTATGTGTATGTGGGTGTGTTGTGGTCGATAGGATGATCCACTTCACGACATCTACTAAAATGAGCTTCTTTTTTCTTCCTCTATCAACAAGGAATTCTAGTGGAGAACCATTCACCCACATTTCATAATGGAAGAGGTGTTCCCACTCATGTGGATATTTGGGTTCCTCCTTCTGGATCTTAGTGGTGGTAATGGTGGAAATGGGTTTTTTATCAATGATTTTCTTCCCTTTGTCATTCCCTTTGTGTGTTTCTGACTCAAAATAAGAGAATGCATATGATTAACACCAGTATTTGACATGGGGGGTGAATTTGAGGAGTGAAAAAGTAATATTTTCTCCATCAGAGAAATCATGGACCGAGAAATACCCTTCCTGCAAATTAAACCATCTATCTACGACGTTTGCATCAAGTAGCCTTCACTCAGAGATATTTTATTTTCTTCTCCTTTGTTTTTTACTCTAGGACTACCTCAGAGAGGTTTCCAATCATGTAGTTGGCCTTGGATGCCTCATGGAGTTTTTCACCTATGCATCTTTATTTTTTTCATTTTTTTCTTTTTTGTCTAGGAGGGTTGTGGAATGGAAGTTATGAGGCTCCCAATTACATTTACTTCCCTTCTCATTGTACTGATGAATGTTGGCTTAGACATGGGGTTCTTGTATTCTTTTATTGTATAACCATTGACAAGAAGAGGGATCCCATCCTCATCAATGGTTATGATCTAAAAAACCCCATTGTCATGGTATTTCTCTATTAGGTATGGGCCTAACTATCTTTTCATCATATTTTCTTTAAATTCCTTAAACCTAGAGTCATATAGCAAATCTGAATCTCCTTCCTGGAATATTTTATCCTTGTTGTGCCTATCATGCCAAGCCTTCCTCTAGAATTGTAAAACTTCAGTGTGGAGGAGGCAATGCATCCTGAATTCATCCAAACCATTAATTTAGATCAAAATTTCTTTTTGTGCTCTTATGACATCCAAATCCAATAGGGTTGTCATTCTGAGAGTGTTATATTCAAATTCAATGGAAAGTAAAGATTCTTTCTGATAAACCAGATCATATGGAGTGAACCCGATAGTTTTTTTCTAGGTGTTATTATAGGCCCAAGTTTCCTCCAATAATTTGTCTGCCCAATTTTTCCTGATGCTACTCACCACCTCGGTGAGGATGCTTTCAACTTGTCTATTGGTAACCTCTACTTGCCCAGTTTCTTCAGGCTGGTAGGTAGTAGATGTTTTGTGCTTGATATTATGCTGCCATAGGAGATTCTCAATCAAATGTGCTGTGAAATGAGCTCCTTGATCAATGAATATCTCCCTTGGATACCCGAATTTGTAGAAAACATTTTCCCTTAAGAACTCAACCACTTTTTCTTCTATTGCTTCCGTAACAACCTTTGTGTCAACCCACTTTGCCAAATAGCCAGTGCAGACTATGATGTATTTCTTTTGTCTAAATTGTGGATCAAATGGACCAATGAAATCCATACCCCACCTTTCAAATGACTGTAAGTCCACTTGAGGTTGTAGAGGTATTTCATACCTGGGTGTGGGTTTTCCCATCCTCTGCCACTCGTCACATCTTCTAGTATACATTCTTTCATGATGATGGGTAATAGGCCAATATTAGCGAGCTTGTATGTCCTTGAAATTTGTCCTCTTAGCATAAAAATGACCCCCATAGAGCGCATCATGACATGTTGAGAGGATGTCAAAGACTTCCTCTTCCTTGGAAAATCTCCTCAGAATATGATATGGTCCCAGTTTGAAAAGATTGAGATGAATCCAAGTGAAAGGGGCAATCTTTCTCACAATTCTTCTCTTCACTTTGGATGATAGATTTGGAGGAAATCTCCTAGAAAACAGGTAGTTGGCTATTTCAGCAAACTAGGGAGAGAGTACTGAGATAGAAAATAAGTTCTCATGTGGAAGTTGATCATCAACCATATCATCTATAGGAAAAGTGAGTCTAGAAAAAAGATATACAACTATATACTACTTCTTCCCACTAGAATAAGGGGTTAGGATTTCCTTTAGGAATAAAAAATTTATTATCCACATCTAATTCATGTAAAATATTAGTAGATGGGGTTGAAGAGACGTTTTATGAAAAGTAAAATTTTTAGAGAAAATATTTATTTAATTTTTGTAAATGTGAGAAAAACTATTATGGTCCTCCCAATATTAAGTTAGTCCTTCCACTGAAAGGGAATAATTTATAGGAAAATGTTTCTTGTAGAGGGTTTTAGACCTTCTACAAAACCATGGACTAGCATAAGGCTCACTTATCTGGGATCAAACTAGCATTTGTCTCCGATTGGTTCTAGTTAAATATATTTCCTTTCGCTCCCACAATATTTGGTTGATAATAGTTGTCTTTTTCTCCCATAGGATTCTAGTATAGCACAAAATCCCAAACATTCTTTCCTTTCTACTCGTCCTTGGAGTGTAACTACTTCTCACTTTTTCCTTTATACTCCTGCTTGGAGTGTCATTACTTCCCAACTCTCTCTTGTTTGTTCTATTTATTTCTTACCCTAACAATCCTTAACACATTTCCAAATGTAGTTAATTGCATAACATTCTCGCTTATTTTCTTTAATCATAAAATAAAAAATACTTAAATCATCAATTTTTCCTCAATTCTTATCAAACGAAATAACTTCATAAACTTGTAAATTAACTAACAAAATGAGGTCTTAGTTTTATTTGACCAAGGGTATTACTGTAGGCACAAGCGCCACAGATCTGACCCTAGTTCGTCAAATAAATTGATTCCTCTTCTAGCATATTTTATTTAAGCAGCTATAGTTGGAAGGTAACTAGCACATGAATCTTTTATATCTAGAATTTGGCATGCTAACAACTTGTATTGTAAGCCAATTCACTATAGGATGGTTTTCATTGATAAAAATTAGACCATTGTTAGAATTTTCGGTTAACCTTGCAGGGCTCAAGTTAAAAAGTGATTTATGATTTTGTATGATTATATGATAAGGCAATATAAATTTTAATAAAAAAGAAAAATAGTGGTAACAAATTAAAAAGATGTGTGAGCTCCATTTAAAAATCATGAAAACATTACAATAACAAGTCCCCACCTCCGTAGAAGATCTAATACATTATTTTAATGCATGGGAACTACTTTCACTCTTTGCTTTCAGAATGAATGCAGGTAAAGGAATTTAGGATCAATTTACTTTTAAATGAAAACATTCTTAATCGTTTATCTGTAATGTAGGACATCAAGGGGGGTATTGTGTATTCCTTACTTGAATTGATCTCGTTTTCAAAATTTTAAAATATTCAGACACAATTTTTCTTCTTTTTTTGTGATGTGAACTTACATAAGTCTTTGTTTTTTATATAAGAAAATAAAGGCCCATTAAGTGTGATTTTGTTTGTATTGGACTCATATTTCCATTATATATTCTTATAAAAACTTTTTTTTATATGTTTTTATAGTAAACTCATTCTTATATCGTTTTCCTAGTATACCACAATTACATTTAATATATTATTTCTTAAACATAATATGATTATTTAAAATTTAAATAATCATATCTTAGTTATCTTAGTTATTCAATACAATGTTTATAATACTTTTTAATAAAAACAATAATGTTCATGTAAAAAAGAATACATATTATCTTCTCATTTTATGTATTTATCATTAAGATGCATATGCTCTTTATAAAAAAAAAATTATCTGCTTTATAAAATTACCAACTTAAAAAAGAGTGAATAAAGATATTTATAAAGTTGCCAAATGAGAAATGACTCGTGCACCCATTTTCTATCACGTAGATTTTAACAGCTTCGAGGGCGGACAAACGAGCGATTAACCATCTGTCCTGTACATTTAAAGGACACGAAAATAATAATAATACGGCATTGATTCGGACACTATAATCCACTTAATTATTGTAAAGTTTTCAACGCCGTCCATCAGTCTGGATAAGCATTTCGCTAGTTTAAGACGGCCCGGAACATCTAAACGTAACCCGGATGTCCAGGAGCGATTAGCGCGCCTTCGTATAAATCAGACTCCCAAATTTTCCACACTGCATCCTATGAATTTCATTGGACTAACACCAAGTTTGCATCGCGTATATATAGAGTGTCATCCGTCAAATAAGCAATTCCTTCGTTGTATTGCAATTCCTTTGTTGAGCTGCAATTCCTTTTGTAGTTGTGTTTAATTACGGTTACAGCAATCTTTATTGTATTTTATCGTCGTGTACGTAAATGAGTGAGTTATATCATAAAAATATATTTGTTTGTTTTCTTTGGTAAGTGCAGGGGCCATGGGCGCGACGTTTGCGATCCAGAACCAGTGTTCATATACGGTATGGGCAGCGGGAATTCCCGTAGGTGGCGGTCAAGCGCTGGGGCAGGGCCAATCATGGAGTGTTGACGTGCCCGCAGGAACAAGCTCAGGCAGATTTTGGGGACGTACGGGATGCTCCTTCGATGCCTCTGGTAAAGGAAGCTGCAGCACTGGTGACTGCGGCGGCGTGCTTAGCTGTACACTCTCGGGACAGTCTCCTACAACGCTGGTTGAATATACTCTGAATGGGGGCAACAATCAAGATTTCTATGACATCTCTGTAATTGATGGTTTCAATGTGCCTCTCTCCCTAACTCCATCAGACAGTAGCTGCCAAGCACTGACTTGCAAAATGGACCAGTGCCCAGATGCCTATATCCCGCACGATATTATCTAAAACCTACGCTTGCCCTTCGGTGCTAATTACAACATTGTGTTCTGCCCTTGATGGGAACATAAAAAAATCCATCCCTGCTTATCATACTGAATTCTCTAGTGTTCCTTACATAATAAACCGAATTCTATGTAGAATCATATTTATAACAAGAATAGTTGCCCGGCAACAAGTCCCTGTGGTGAGCCGGGTTTCAAGAAGTTAACCCCGGCTTCGAGAACATAAATCCTGTAATCTAATTCAAAACTGGATGAGTCAGGTTTCAAAAAGTTAACAGGGGCTTCAAGAACATAAACCCTGTAATCTAATTCAAAACTGGATGTATAAGAGATGTATAGTAAACAAATTTACACGATGAATCGAATATAAAATCAAAATTTTCCATATAAAAAAAATATTTACCTGCAAAGGGTTCATAATAAATAGTCCGGACAGATGAATTAACACATTCTGAATTTAACGACAAATTTAACCACGTCCCACTCTGTAGGGCCACGATTTTTGCCAGTTGTCTATGTGTCCCCACGACCTTACCACTTGTTTTTCTTGCGGTAACCGAACCTGCATGAGTGACAACACAGAATTGATCTTACTAAACTCCCTCAGTCAACCGTTTCATGCTTTTCAATCGCGTTTTCACTAGGGACATGGGAAAAAATCCTCGCCGGAACTTGGAAACTGCAATAGCGAGTGTCCAAGGGAGCAGCATCAGTTGAAATTGATGGGCGAGAAATCGCATCAACAGACCCCACGGGAGCAGCACCAGTTGAAATTGATGGGCGAGCAATCGCATCAACAAACACCACGGGAGCTACTCTATGAATAACTTCTATATTCTTTGAGCTCTAACAACTCTCTGTAGCCTCATTATTTTTTAAACAGTAACTTCAGTATATTTTTTACAGCTTGCACTTGAATTGGACTGAATTATTTCAAAATCTATTTCAAACTGTTTGAGAGTATTCTCACACCTGTGATAATATATACATGTAGTGCAATTAATACTTTCTATCTCTCCGAATTTGTTATTGATGTTAAGAATCACAATCGAATAGAAAGAATAGAGAATCATCTCAGTAATTTATGACATTGCGCTCTGAAGCACATGCGATTAATATTTTCAGAATCAGGCGTACTGAAATCTAACGTGTTTTGTTTGTAAGTGGTATTCAAATTCCTTTATTGAAAATCTAAGTTCAACAATTTATGAATGAAATTTCGCTTCTCATTCTGGAGGAGTAGTTAAGAGCACTTACTGTTGTTGGTCTCGGTGTGGTACACTGTTCAAATATACACGCATATGGTTTTACATTCTATTTTTATGGATCTGTATCATTAGAAATGCAATGTAATTGATGATATAAGGAACTTGTTTGAAATTTGACTATTGTTCTATCAATATTGGAAATGGGTTTCAATGCTAGGAATCGAGAGAGTGCGAGCTAGGAACGGTAGAGCCTCTCAGAGCCTGCTCCTGATTCCGTACATTATCACATGGAATATTTTTACCTTATACGTTTTAATATTTTACTGTTTTGATCCTAATACATGCTTTTATGCCATTTAAAAGAAACCATGCCTTATTATCGTGGGTAATTGACTTAAGCTATAAGAGTGATATATGTATTTACCTTGTTCCTCCTGTCCTGGTTTCCGATTTCTAATTGGAAGATCTTACCAATCCTCTTTAATTCTCTGAACCCTTTGAATTCTCTATATGCAAGACATCATAGCGGGCTGCACCATAATAGCTCTGCGACGCTAGTGGAATGGGTGCCGAGCGAGCTCCTGAAAAAACCAGAAACATTTGAAAAGGCCACGGAAGAGCTGGACAGAGTGGTGGGAAGTGGTGGGAAGAGCGCGGTGGGTAGAGGAGAAAGACATTCATGGGCTGGAGTATTTGAGTAGGTCTTCTGACTTCTGAAATGTAAAGAAGCTTCAGTAATTGGTAAGTAAGTCGGTATGCCTCTCCTTCATTGCTGAATGTAATACATTACTTTCAGCTGAACAAGGGATATAGAATAGTGTATTTGAATGCCTCCAAGGCAGTGATCAATCACTACAAATACCAGGCTTGAAGCGAGTTCAAGGCTAAGTTTCAGATGAGTGTGTCTGCCTATGTTGTGGATTGGAAGGATTCTAGGAATCCCACGTCCCAATATCGAACTCCAGGACTTGGTAACAGGGCCATCAAACCCCATGCTTGGGAGAATATGTTCAGTTCTTCGACCGCTGCCCTGCTCCTTGCAAACCTTGGAAAGCAAAACCTGTGACACTAAGCAAAACCCGTGGCAGATCACAAGACAACTTGAACATGCATGCAGATTTTAATAAAAATTCTTTGCGGAAATTGTCGAAACATTATATGCTTACTAACTAATGCTAGCATTAGTCAATAGGAACTAGAAAAATAAGAAACAAGAGGAATCAAGTTACATTTAACCTAAGTTTCGATAGGTCTGGCCTCGATATGAGGACAAATAAGACCTTCAAATTTTTGATTGGTTCTTACCGACGGCAGCCATAAATCTGTCTTTAAAACTTTATATTAAAGTAAATGGGTCGATCGCATTTTCCTGTAGTGACTAATAAAACACCCAAAACCGATTACAATAGTCCCTGCCATGCCGCAGGCGGTAGGGACTAATAAGAATATTACAATGATCATTGTAGTATCATATTTATAATAAGAATACCATTGCGTGCCTGGTTGCAAGAAATTATATCCTATAAAAAGGAAGGAAGTTCTGTGCTGTAAAAGCCAAAGGCCGTTGACAGTGATAATTATTTTCATAATATGTTTGTTATTTGGGATATCTGAAGGGGTATATGGATCAATTTGGATATATTTATCTGATCTTAAATGATTTCATAAATAATTATGAATGATTTTATAAATGTTGAAGTAGCAAACTTTAAATGATTTAATAAATAATTATGGATGATTTTAAAAATGATAAGTAAGGAAGATGATTATAAGATTTATGAATGATTTATTATTGTTATTTAAATAATTATATAATGCATTTTAAATAATAATAATAACAATTGAATGGATTTTCAATTGATATAATTATATTTTTTATTAATATCATGTTATATTTGTTAAATTGTTATTGTGAATCTTATTTCAATCATTAACATTTCGTTTTTATTAAAAATGTTTTTATAATTTTATTACTCAACAAAAAATATTTTTCATTTATATAATAAGTTATTATATTTATAATGATATTTATATTACATTCACACATAAATTTGACAAAGTAAAAAATAAATAACACAACTTAATACAATAGATTATATTTATAAATTTGAGAAAGTAAGAAAAAAATAACACAATTTAATACAATATATTATATTTATACTCCCAGTTCTTTGCATTCAAAAAAGAAAGGGTTCCAAACCTTTTTCTCCCTACAAATAATTTCAAATCAAAATAATACATAACCTATATAGTGCGATTTGAGAAGAGCGTGGACTAAGAAAGAAGTTTGGAAGAAAATGAGATGATTGTAATAGTGGTCTTAGTGTTGTGCATGTGCATTGGAAAAAACACATATCTTCTAAATGATGAGAGAAAAAGAAATGTGTTTTGCATAAAGGGAGTGTACAGAGTAGTTTGTGCACACAATGAGTTATATAGGTCGATGATTTGTCTTGTAGCATACATTGATAGATTTTTTTGTATTACCAAATGTTGTGATATAATCAAATTACATTGAATTTATTGTGTATGGTAGAGAGATGTATGATAAATTCTTTATGGAAGTGACAACATAACCTTACAATGAACTCGTTGATGAAGAACTTCTACATGATTCTTTAGGATAGTGACCTTTGCAAAGAAAATTCATATTATAGTAACCCTTAAGTTTGCATAATGCATTACATGGATGTATTAGAGAGACTTTCCTATATGTAATTTTTGACAGAACCTTATGGTGATGACCTCATAACAATATATTCTTTGTGACAGTGATGGCAAGGCTCTTATGGAAACAAACCATGATATATCAATGAATGGGTGTCAGTAAAAGTGACTCATTTTTTATGAAAATACAAAAATATTATGACAATGACAGTAATAAACTTTGATTAACAATAAATATTGATATTAAAGTGTTTCATGTAACCCAATTCATAGTAAACTTCAGGACATGTCAATAATATTGTTATATAACAGTTGAGAAACCCATATGCCATGACAATGACATTGTTGTGACGTTGTTTGTTATGTATAAATGCACTTTGGATATAAAAATGACCTATTGATATGGATTGATGGCACAATTTCTTGTCTGAGAACTTGATGAGACTCCTAATATTGTGTAGTATGATTCGTATTGATGTGTTGTAGATAAAGGCCATGTCGTAATGGAATTAATCCATTGTAGACAAATTCCATGTTCATCTGCCATGTCGTTATTTCTTACCCTAACAATCCTTAACACATTTCCAAATGTAGTTAATTGCATAACATTCTCGCTTATTTTCTTTAATCATAAAATAAAAAATACTTAAATCATCAATTTTTCCTCAATTATTATCAAACGAAATAACTTCATAAACTTGTAAATTAACTAACAAAATGAGGTCTTATTTTTATTTGACCAAGGGTATTACTGTAGGCACAAGCGCCACAGATCTGACCCTAGTTCGTCAAATAAATTGATTCCTCTTCTAGCATATTTTATTTAAGCAGCTATATAGTTGGAAGTAACTAGCACATGAATCTTTTATATCTAGACTTTGGCATGCTAACAACTTGTATTGTAAGCCAATTCACTATAGGATGGTTTTCATTGATAAAAATTAGACCATTGTTAGAATTTTCGGTTAACCTTGCAGGGCTCAAGTTAAAAAGTGATTTATGATTTTGTATGATTATATGATAAGGCAATATAAATTTTAATAAAAAAGAAAAATAGTGGTCACAAATTAAAAAGATGTGTGAGCTCCATTTTAAAATCATGAAAACATTAAAATAACAAGTCCCCAATTCTTCAAATTTGAACACACATTATTTTAATGCATGTGAACTACTTTCACTCTTGTTTCAGAGAATGAATGCATGTAAAGAATTAGATCACTCGTACTTTTAAATGAAACATTCTTTTTAATCTGATTATCTTGTAATGTATGATGAAATTGGGTAATGTGTATTCCCTTACTTGAATTGATCTGCTTTCAGAATCTTTAAAATATTCAAACACACAATTTTTCTTTCTTTTCAAATAAATCCATACAAATCTTGTTTTATATAAGAAAATAAAAAGCCCATTAAGTGATTTTATTTGTATTGGACTCATATTTCCATTTTATATATTCTTATAAAAACTTTTTTTTATATGTTTTTATAGTAAACTCATTCTTATATAGTTTTCCTAGTATACCACAATTACATTTAATATGTTATTTCTTAAACATAATATGATTATTTAAAATTTAAATAATCATATCATAGTTATTCAATACAATGTTTATAATACTTTTTAATAAAAACAATAATGTTCATGTAAAAAAGAATACATATTATCTTCTCATTTTATGTATTTATCATTAAGATGCATATGCTCTTTATAAAAAAAAATTATCTGCTTTATAAAATTACCAACTTAAAAAAGAGTGAATAAAGATATTTATAAAGTTGCCAAATGAGAAATGACTCGTGCACCCATTTTCTATCACGTAGATTTTAACAGCTTCGAGGGCGGACAAACGAGCGATTTACCATCTGTCCTGTACGTTTAAAGGACACGAAAATAATAATAACACGGCATTGATTCGGACACTATAATCCACTTAATTCTTGTAAAATTTTCAACGCCGTCCATCAGTCTGGATAAGCATTTCGCTGGTTTAAGACGGCCCGGAACATCTAAACGTGACCCGGATGTCCAGGAGCGATTAGCGCGCCTTCGTATAAATCAGACTCCCAACTTTTCCACACTGCATCCTATGAATTTCATTGGACTAACACCAAGTTTGCGCCGCGTATATATAGAGTGTCATCCGTCAAATAAGCAATTCCTTCGTTGTATTGCAATTCCTTTGTTGAGCTGCAATTCCTTTTGTAGTTGTGTTTAATTACTTGCTGGTGGCCGTTGCAATGGGGCCAACAACGATTTATGTTACAGCAATAGTAGCGTTAATATTTAACGTATTTTATCTTCAAGGTAAGGTTACGGTTACAGCAATCTTTATTGTGTTTTATCATCGTGTACGTAAATGAGTGAGTTATATCATAAAAATATATTTGTTTGTTTTCTTTGGTAAAGTGCAGGGGCCATGGGTGCGACGTTTGCTATCCAGAACCAGTGTTCATATACGGTATGGGCAGCAGGAATTCCCGTAGGTGGCGGTCAAGCGCTGGGGCAGGGCCAATCAGGGCCAATCAGGGCAGATTTTGGGGACGTACGGGATGCTCCTTCGATGCCTCTGGTAAAGGAAGCTGCAGCACTGGTGACTGCGGCGGCGTGCTTAGCTGTACACTCTCGGGACAGTCTCCTACAACGCTGGTTGAATATACTGGCAACAATCAAGATTTCTATGACATCTCTGTAATGTTGTTGGGGAGATACCCCACCTATAGCATGAGTGTGTTATTGGGACTCCAAAAAAACATAGAGTTTCAATAGAGAAAACAAGTTTCAATAAGGCCAACACTGTGCAATAAATATTCCACACGCATGACATGAATGTCACAAAAGTTGCAGAAGAAGAAGGAGGCACAAAAGTCTAGTTAAGAGCTCACAAATGGAATGAGAGATGACATCTTAATTTAAAGGGATGTATGATGGCTAAAATGTGTGGTTACATGGGGAAGGATAACCACGCAATGCCTCCCTCTTAAATGTGATGGGAAGTCATGGGGTGGCGGGTTCCCACCTCCTCCTCCAATGGCACAGATTATGACACCTCGATAGGGGATAATTTGTTCCCATGCTTTAAAATAATGTGTATATTATAATTTTTTCATAATATAAAATAGAAATATGCCCCTTTTGGATTCACTTCCCCCCAACAATGTAGAAAAAAAAAAGTAGTATTCAAAAATTTCTATGTGTAATTTGTTTCTTTATTTTTTATAAAAAAACTATTTTCATCCTATACCCTCCCACATTTGATTTGAACCTATGACCTTTTACAAAAAAGTAATCACAAAGTCTTAATGATTAAAAATTATAAAAAAGACACATTATTTGTTATATAAATTTTTTATATAATTAATTATATTAAAATATACTTTTAAATAATAAAATAATATAATTAATAATTATTTTCAATTTATAATTTATTAATTAACACATAAATACTTACTCATTATATTTTCATTTATATACAATCTTATAAAATATACATTAATATGGTTTATGATATGGATGCTATGTAATACATTCAACATCAAATGTTACATTAAAAATATTGCATGAGGTATGTATAGTCACTGCATTTGTTAGATGTTAGAATTTTTCTTCATCTAAGTGTATATTTAAAAATTTTAAGTTCATTCTATTCATCTAGAATTGTAATAATCTAGGAAAATTTCTTGTCCTCACAATGAATTTCAACAATATGTTATTAATAAAATTTATATCATGCTTTAAATCATCAATATCATAATTAAATTTTCATGTTTATCATGGTATTCTTAACTGTATCTTCTAGTAACTCAATATCTCTTTTATTTGCCCTATATATTTATGAACCATTAAATTGTTAAAATCACTCCTCATAGTAGCTTAAGTTATTTCAAAATCTAGTATACATTTGAGATTGGATACTAGGACATTATCATTTATTTTTTTTCATCATGATTTATCCACGTGTATATAGGAATTATTATTACTTGGTGATTTACTCCTTGCAAACATTATTATTTCACCAGTATAATTCCTAATGTTTTCCCATCATATAGAATTTGATTTTAATATTATGGGTAACAAGTAGCTATACCAAGATGGCTCTAATTCATAAATGACATGCTCATCACTTGACATGGTCATTCTACTTCCCACTTATTTCACAATAAGAAACATAGTCACTTACTTAAAGCCATAATCATTCTACACATACATATTGGATTTTGAGAATGATAAAAATTTATTAGTCATGCACACTCAACTTCCTATGATCATATACATCGAATTATATTATAATGACTACGAATATTTTGATTATTCCATTGCAACTATTTCAGACCATTCCATTCGGTTCTATGATAGGTTACCGCTTGCTATGATTTCGTTATGTGTTATTATAATTTCACTTATTCGTTGAACACATTTTTGTCAGTGAATTCCTCTTTTTGAGAGGACCAAAATTGACCTAAATATCATCAAATTTGGATAAGAAAAAATATTTTTTGAGGTCAAGCCCACAAATGTGTAAATTTTCAAGGCCGACCACATCATCATGTAGGCTCATGAAGCACAATGGGAATGTCTCTTCACCCTCAATGACTTGTATAAATAAGAGGGACCTCCATCCTCATTTGGCACTTCAGCAACACAACATAATCATCTCTCTCCTCATTTAATTGGTACATGCACCTTATTGGGCATCCATTTTCCTCACACGTGTCCTAGAAATGAAGAATGAATTTCACAACGAATTTCAGAGGCCGAATTTCATATTTGTTGCACAATTTTACCATCATTGAATATGGGGTATTTGACCAAGTTTTATTAGGATTTTTGTGGGAACCTTTTTATTTAGGGAGATCGCATTGTTTGGCACACAAACAATGGAGTGCTTGACCTGACAGTGTAGAGGAACCTATGTGGGTGAGGAGAAAATGTGCTTATATTCCTCCACGTCTTTGTCCATCTGCTACTGCGGCGCAGGGGGGCCAAGCCCTGTTTGGACATTATAGCCACAATATTCTTCTTTCCCACACACATGAATCGTAATGAAAAATAAATAAATCCTAGTTGGGAAATAATGTTATTGCATTGCTTTGTAGTACTCAAAGAGATGGTGGAAGGCGGTACTACCTATGGTATCCTGTATAAATAATTTCCCAAATTAGTAATAATAGAACGAGGCCTAGAATCATACACAACATGTCGCTTCCACAAGTATGGTTGCCCTAATAATACATGAGACACATAAGTGGAGCACCATTATACAGTACCTCATCTGTAAAGGGCTTGATGTTGTACATAAGGCGACATTGTTCGTAGATGAAAAGATCTCTTGCTTAGTGAACCCACCCAATGGTATGTGTATGTGGGTGTGTTGTGGTCGATAGGATGATCCACTTCACGACATCTACTGAAATGAGCTTCTTTTTTCTTCCTCTATCAACAAGGAATTCTAGTGGAGAACCATTCACCCACATTTCATAATGGAAGAGGTGTTCCCACTCCTCTGGATATTTGGGTTCCTCCTTCTGGATCTTAGTGGTGGTAATGGTGGAAATGGGTCTTTTATCAATGATTTTCTTCCCTTTGTCATTCCCTTTGCGTGTTTATGACTCATAATAAGAGCATGCATATGATTAACACAAATATTTGACATGGGGGGCGAATTTGAGGAGTGAAAAGTAATATTTTCTCTGTCAGAGAAATCATGGACCGAGAAATATGCTTCCTGCAAATTAAACCATCTATCTACGACGTTTGCATCTATCTAGCCTTCAAATATAGGAATGTCAAAGTAGATCTGTACCTTGAAATATTTGGTGCCTCAAGAGTGGCTTTTGGATGTATATGCGCTATCGGTGGGAAGTCGTTGAAGGATATGGGAAATGTTATCCATCATCGGGTTCCTTTATTTTTTGAGGACCACCTCAAGAAATATTTTGGTAGGATCTCCTTCTCCCTTAGCTTTATTTTCTTCTACCATGGGAGGCCACCAGGGTTTGCGAGGTTGATCTTGAAAAGGTTCAACCAGATCGAGCCCTAGCTCCTTATACCCTGAACTCATTGGGGACATGTAAAGAAAGATCGAGAAAGAGGAGATTTCTTTGATATGACTGATCCAGATTTATGCAAGAACAAAATAATTTATAGAAATAAAAATAAACGTAGAGATGGAGTAGGAATAACACTTCATTCCATTAATATCAAATACTAGAAAATGCTTATAGACATAATAGCAAATAAACAAGCTTAGGCGATGGTAGCTTATCTCTAAGAGTAAATTTCATAGCTACATGCCTATAAATATGTTACAAGGAGTATCAAGGACCTTTTTATCATTGAGAAATAAGAGAAAACCCTAAATAACCAAAACCCTAACTTGAGGAGATGTAACACCAAGAGTATATGGGTCTCGTTGGGGATAGTTGGGAAGCGAACTTCACGGGGTTGTAATGGTCATATTATCTCCATTTGACACATATGATATGTCGTTGGAAATAATCATGCCCAAAAAGCGTCATTGGGGCCTCAAAACGGCTCTAGAAGTTCACAACCCGAAAAACTGCTAAACATAGAAAATAAGAAAACTGATGAAACTGACTAGGTGGAATAGGGGGGTGGCCACCAATATCCATGTGGATCATCATAACCCCATCCTTATCTTCCATAGGTATCTCCTTGTCCCTAAAGAAATTCTTCTTTACAGTGGCACTAGTGGCTATGTCTTCCTTATTCCATTTGATTCCTAGGGGAAGCGTCGTTACTCTAATGATCAGTGCAAGACTTATTGTTATGGATAACCCCCTTACAAAAGTGGCGACACTGACATCTGATTGTGAATTTAAGGCCATTTAAAACTCAAAATAAATTTCATCATCATATCCCTTTAGCAATTCGAAGCATATCCATTAGTGCCTCCCAAATATATATACTACAAGAGGGTGCAAATGAATCATTTTGGTGTCTAAAGGTTCTCTCCTATTAAACCCACCCCCCATATCTTATTTTTTTTCTTGAATAGGTGAAGTAAAAGGTGTTTATTTTATAGCCTTAGTTTTCAATTCAGTGGTAGAAGAGTTTCACAAAGCTCCTATCACTCCCGTTATATTTATTGACCCCTAATTTCTTCACAGACAACCTCTAAATTACAATTTGATCGCTAGTGACTGCAAAATTTTTAGGAGAAATTGTGTGAAATATGATGGAGATATGAGGGTGGTGGAAAGTTAATTTTTAGAGTGATACTATGATATTAAAAATTGGAATTTTGTGAGCCAATTAGGCCTTTTATTGCTTGCATATACCTCCTCTGCCTTCCTGTAACACTCCTCGGCCCTTCCTGTAGCAATTATAGTGCTTCATGTAGCACTATCTTGTGGCAGCAGTAGGTCAGGGTTCGATGCTCCTCACTAGCTTGAAAAATTTGTCCTCTCTGTAATTGTTCTTGCAATGAGAAAAGACCTGAAGGTAAGCATGTTCAAGTACATTATTTTTTGTTTTGAGTTGCCTTGGAGCATTGTGCTAATATGTCCCTCACATGATGTTTCCTCATTTTGACCATTGGTCCCACTTAAAGTGGTAATTCTATTATTCCTCATAATCAACACCCACTCCTGGTGACCATACTTCAACTAATGTGAAAACTCCATGTTGCCTGAGGAATCTACCAATCACCTTTAGTTCAACTGGTTGAGGGTGGCCAAATTAACTGACCACCTTCAAATTATAAAAGCTTCCCCTCTCGACATTCATTCATTTAGTCAATTACAGATAAGGAAAGGGTGAGAGAGTTCCATACGTAAGCCTTACCTCATTTTCAAATTGTTGTAGGACCTTGAATGTTGGAGCTGGACCATTGGAGTGGCATTAATAGAGTTTGTTTTATTTCCCAAGTTTCTATTATGCATCTCCATTATTTTTGAGGTGCTTAAATGAACTTATTTGTTGTCTTCAGGTATCTTGCTGACGATTCTAGTATATGTTTTTGGTGCATAATTCTTCTTGGAGTTCCATTGCTTCCTTCATCGTCACCTTACAAGTCTTCCCTATCTCCTTGAATGATAAAAAAGCAATCATAGAGCTTTTCTGGTGCTTACAGATTTTTTTTATAGGAAAATGTTCTCTTCCTATAGCAACCTCATCTTTGCATGTTTTGGACCCTAAATATGCATGTGTTATGAAGGAGAGTGTGTAAATGCCTTAGGGTAGTGATAGGATGAGGCCTTGGAAAAATGAAGTGAAGGAATTATGTTTTTTTTTGCAGAAAATTTCTTTATTGATGTGTAAAAGTGAATAGTTTGAGAGAAAAATCTCTATGGCTGAGATGGAGGAGTGATGAGAGGGTGATAGGTAATACATCAAGGTCCTCTTGTGATGAATCGCTTCCTGTAGACATGACCTCATCATCTAGGAGGTTGACTTAGAAAAAACGAGGGCCTTGATGTATTGACGTTGGATGTCGAAAATAGCATTGTAGAGGAACTGGGCTTCCTTTTAGCCTGTTTGCAACACACTTTTCGACATCCAAGGGTGCGTTGGTCCTAGGGCATTGTATATTTACCTTAGGAGCCCCAAAACACTGAAAATTTGCATGAAACTGAACAAGAATGAAACCAACTGAAAGAGGAAGGTAATATCTCCTACTTGGTCCAGAGGACACGAGAAATGGTCCAAAGAATTTGTCGCAATCAGTCGCTCAATTTCGAGGGTAAAACTGGCTCAGAGCACTAAAAACTATATGTTAAATGTGAAATGGTAAAAAATACTTGGTAATTTCTTATTTAATAGTCTTTTTTCTCAATTTATGCATATTTAATTTGTTGACTATGATTTTTACCCGTTGTTACTATTGAAACAAGTATTTTTAATCCGTTTGGTGGTCCTTTGAGCAGGTTTATAGGTGAATATAATGAATTCATCATGCATGATCATGAAATGAATTTTGACAATAGAGGACACTTTTATCTCTTTTTAGAGCTCTTTTAAACAAAAAAAAAGGAACCCCCCTGGAGTTCTCTTTCAACTCCTTTCAGACTCCCAAAATATGAAAATATTGTCGAGAAATTTTCCTTTTAAGCTCGTAAAAGGAATTGAGATGACATCTACTCAGTATAAGTTTAACCCTTTTCTGGACTGAGATAGATTATGTTTAAGAAAAAGGAAAACCCTAGTCAAACATGTCTAGGAGATTCTCTCAAGTATTATTTTACGCTTTTTCGAATCTTAGGGACAATTTTACGAAAAATAACTTGTGGAGTTTTATTTTCACCCATTTCTAAATATCTCTAAACATGGAAAAGGATCGAGTTTTAACTTTTGTTAGACCCATTGAAGCATCAAAGAGTGACAGACATTTCCATTATGAAAATATCGAGTTTCACCTTCGCTAGACTTGTTAAAGCATCACATAGCGATGGAGTCACCCGAAGGGTGGAATTGTACATCAGGAATATGTTATCCTCCTCAAGCTTGTTAAAAAATAAATAGGTACTGGTCAACAATGATTCGGGAAAAATAGAAAGGGATAAAACACTTTATGGTAGCAATTCGCTCTTGAATATCACACTCATTCACTTCATCTCTGTGAATTTAGGGTTGGGTAATTTGCTTGATGGTCTATCATACCTTTGGTCTATAACACCATCCATCACTTTCGTTTTGGGTCAATGTGGCCAACTCATTCTGTGTCACCGATATGTTCAAGCGAAGTAACTCAGTTATTCCTCATCCTTTTCAATAATCATAAACCTTCATTTCATGACAGCCATCCTTGAACATTGAATCATGAATTGCATTTTGTCTCTAAAATCATTACTCCCGTTTCATGTCGTTGATGGGGAATACATCATGGCCCTCCTACAGCGAGTCGCTTCCTGTAGATATCAACTCATCATCGAGGAAGTTTACTTAGAAACAACCTTCAGTACCTTGGAGATTTCTTACATCAACGACAATTTTCTCACTTCTGGCGACATGTTGACATCAAAGGCCTTTGATCGAAATACTTTGTGTGGTGTTCGAAATCAAATCATTTATTTACACCATGCATAATGTATTGTAGTACCTTGAGAGCCATTATCATCAATGGTGGTTTCTCTCGCATCTGTTAACGAATTACATCATTGGTTGGTAATCAGACGGTGTCGTCCCTTGTTTGACTTCAGGTCACATATTCACATGGTTAGACTCGTACTTAAGTGATCGAGTGAATGAGATAGAAGACCATAGATCTAGTTTCATCCATCCGTGTTGCGATTTCAACAGTAGTACCAAATCATTTCTATGATGGTCATTAAAGAGATGGTCATCCTATCATGGATCTATATCTGTAGACGACTTTCTGATGTTATGATATTTTATGTGCTGAGTATGGGTATGCCTCCATCACAAATTCATTTCCAAGATGAAAATATATCATGATGTAATGTATTGTAATTGATGCAGGTCATCGTCCGCTTGAAATCCTACTCATCACACTATAAAGCATATCAATCAACATTATCACTTTTGACTTCATGCTTTAGGGGGAAGTTGTTACAGGTCAATTTGGACATCACTCCAAAAACCCAGATCAATATGAATTAGGGTCTATCATACTCTAAATTAGTTGCTACATTCCCTAAACAAGTCATCCTATTGATGGTTTTCCTTCATGAAAGTTTCACTGCTTAGATGCCAGTTGAAGTGTTCCATTGAGCCATCAACACACCCCTAGATTGCAGTAAGTGCTTTGCAGAGAATCTACTCCCATGGAAGGATGTGTTGTAGAGGATCTAGGCCCACTTTAGAGTGTTTTGGTCAACTATGAGGGAATTTTTCATTGGATTCTAGGAATCTTGCCAACCTCTAGTGGCTTATATAGTTGTTTGAGCTATCACATCATCTGATAGCTTCGAATATGGACACCATGGAGCCATTGAACCTCTTATCCTCCTATTCCCATGAAAAAGGAAACCTCTTCATCCATTTTTAGAAAATCCATTCAATGATTCATTAATGTCAAACTATCGTCATTTACTTATAAATTGAGCAGTGTTCATAGTCCACAAGGGAGAAAGAATGTGTATTAAGTAGAGTTATTATGGTGATATCACAACTCTTGTAGGCATCGTCTGCATGTAATGTTATGCTGATGGAGTGATGATTGCTGGTGTGATGATGATGGGACAGAGGCTAGAGTGAGTTGACATCGAATCGATCCAAATGGTTGTAACTTATCCTTCTACTTCATAATAACGATATTATTTCCTTTCCTAATACATTTGTTAATGATGTTATATGCGTATTTAAAAATTCAATCAATTTAATGTGTTTAACATCAATAGATAATATGCCTTTATGTCGTTTTATATCTTATGTTTTCCATTACAGGTACCAATCAAGAGAGTTCTATTCAATTGAGAGCGACGGAGGCGACGAAAGGGAGGCGAGGAAAAGAAAACATATTACAATTAATGTTTCTTCCCTTATCTATTAATTTTAAGGAAAAGGTCAAATATCTTTATGTCCGTTGTTCTTAGCACGACCACCACACTTAGGGAAATCATAGTTATCCATAGTTTTGATTTTCGTAAAATAGTGGGAAGACTCTTTTCATTAAATTTTAGACACCACAAGACCCTTGGTGACTTCTCTTGTCTTTGATCCTCCCTCTTCTACCTTCCTAGTAGCTTCTTGTAGCACTAGAGGAGCTTCTAGTAGCAATATAGGAACTTCCTGTAACACCACAAAGAGGGTGTGAAGTTTGAATTTTGAGCTCATAGGATGGTGGAGAGGGATGAAGAGGTGAGTGATGATCTTTGACATAGAGTGAATCGATGGGGGATTGAAAATAAATGTGATAATTCCTTTTCTTTGTGACCATGACATGCCATTGTTCATAACCCTCCAAGATAGAAAAAAGGTTAGAAGTCATGGTGTCATCCCAACTTCTTGTCTTTGTTTTCTTTTCCTCTTTTTTTTTTTTTTAAAGACGAGTGGGCTGCCTTAGAAAAGGTTTTCAGCCAAGTAGCCTTCACTCAGTGCCTTAGAGAGGTTTTCACTCAGAGATATTTTATTTTCTTCTCCTTTGTTTTTTACTCTAGGACTACCTCAGAGAGGTCTCCAATCATGTAGTTGGCCTTGGATTCCTCATGGAGTTTTTCACCTATGCATCTTTATTTTTTTCATTTTTTTCTTTTTTGTCTAGGAGGGTTGTGGAATGGAAGTTATGAGGCTCCCAATTACATTTACTTCCCTTCTCATTGTACTGATGAATGTTGGCTTAGACATGGGGTTCTTGTATTCTTTTATTGTATAACCATTGACAAGAAGAGGGATCCCATCCTCATCAATGGTTATGATCTAAAAAACCCCATTGTCATGGTATTTCTCTATTAGGTATGGGCCTAACTATCTTTTCATCATATTTCCTTTAAATTCCTTAAACCTAGAGTCATATAGCAAATCTGAATCTCCTTCCTGGAATATTTTATCCTTGTTGTGCCTATCATGCCAAGCCTTCCTCTAGAATTGTAAAACTTCAGTGTGGAGGAGGCAATGCATCCTGAATTCATCCAAACCATTAATTTAGATCAAAATATTTATGTGCTCTTATGACATCCAAATCCAATAGGTTCAGGCTATTCCTAAAGAGTGTCATATTCAAATTCATAATGGAAAGTAAATTATTTTCATGTCCGTAATTACAGACAGGAACCCGATAGTTTTTTCTGTGTTATTATAGGCATAAGTTTCCTCCAATAACTGGGTTCTACCAATTTTTCCCGATGTTACTCAACACTCCTGAGGATGCTTTCAACTTGTCTATTGGTAACCTCTACTTGCCCATTTGTTTGAGGGTGATAGGTAGTAGATACTATGTGCTTGATGCTATGATACCTTAGGAGATTCTCAATCAAGTTTGACATGAAAAGAGCTCTTTGATCAATGACTATCCTTTGGATACCCAAATTTGTAGAAAACATTTTCTCCTAATAATTCAACCACATTTTCTTATGTTGTTTCCGTAACAACTCGTGTCAACCCACTTTTCCAAATAGTGCCTGCGTACCTTGCGATGTATTTCTTTGTCTAAATTGTGATCAAAATGGACCAATGAAATCCATGTCTCCACCTTTCAAATGACCGTAAGTCCACTTCCGAGGTTGTAGAGGTATTTCATACCTCGGGTGTGGGTTTTCCCATCCCTTCCGCCACTCGTCACATCTTCTAGTATACATTCTTCATGATGATGGGCACAGTCAATATTGAGCGAGTTTGTATGTCCTTGAAATTTGTCCTTTAGCATAAAAATGACCCCCATAGAGCGCATCATGACATGTTGAGAGGATGTCAAAGACTTCCTCTTTCCTTGGAAAATCTCCTCGAATATGATATGGTCCCAGCTTTGAAAAGATTGAGATGAATCCATGTGAAAGGGACACTCTTTCTCACAATTCTGCTCTTCTCCCTGGATGATAGATTTGGAGGAAATATCCCAACAACCAAGTAATTGGCTATGTTACAAAACCTGGGATAGAGAACTGAGATAGAAAATAGGTGCTCATCTGGAAGTTGATCATCAACCATCCCTTCATCATCTCCAAGAAAGGTGAGTCTAGACAAAAAGATATACAATTATATACTACTTCTTCCCACTTGTAGAAATAAGGGGTTAGGATTTTTAGGAATAAAATTTATTATCCACATCTAGTTCATGTAAAAATATTAGTAGATGGGGTCAAGACGTTTATGGGAGTGAAATTTAGAGAAACCATTTATCAATTTTGTAAATGTGAGAAAAACTATTATGGTCCTCCCAATATTAAGTTAGTCCTTCCACTGAAAGGGAATAATTTATAGGAAAATGTTTCTTGTAGAGGGTTTTAGACCTTCTACAAAACCATGGACTAGCATAAGGCTCACTTATCTGGGATCAAACTAGCATTTGTCTCTGATTGGTTCTAGTTAAATATATTTCCTTTCGCTCCCACAATATTTGGTTGATAATAGTTGTCTTTTTCTCCCATAGGATTCTAGTATAGCACAAAATCCCAAACATTCTTTCCTTTCTACTCGTCCTTGGAGTGTAACTACTTCTCACTTTTTCCTTTATACTCCTGCTTGGAGTGTCATTACTTCCCAACTCTCTCTTGTTTGTTCTATTTATTTCTTACCCTAACAATCCTTAACACATTTCCAAATGTAGTTAATTGCATAACATTCTCGCTTATTTTCTTTAATCATAAAATAAAAAATACTTAAATCATCAATTTTTCCTCAATTATTATCAAACGAAATAACTTCATAAACTTGTAAATTAACTAACAAAATGAGGTCTTATTTTTATTTGACCAAGGGTATTACTGTAGGCACAAGCGCCACAGATCTGACCCTAGTTCGTCAAATAAATTGATTCCTCTTCTAGCATATTTTATTTAAGCAGCTATATAGTTGGAAGTAACTAGCACATGAATCTTTTATATCTAGACTTTGGCATGCTAACAACTTGTATTGTAAGCCAATTCACTATAGGATGGTTTTCATTGATAAAAATTAGACCATTGTTAGAATTTTCGGTTAACCTTGCAGGGCTCAAGTTAAAAAGTGATTTATGATTTTGTATGATTATATGATAAGGCAATATAAATTTTAATAAAAAAGAAAAATAGTGGTCACAAATTAAAAAGATGTGTGAGCTCCATTTTAAAATCATGAAAACATTAAAATAACAAGTCCCCAATTCTTCAAATTTGAACACACATTATTTTAATGCATGTGAACTACTTTCACTCTTGTTTCAGAGAATGAATGCATGTAAAGAATTAGATCACTCGTACTTTTAAATGAAACATTCTTTTTAATCTGATTATCTTGTAATGTATGATGAAATTGGGTAATGTGTATTCCCTTACTTGAATTGATCTGCTTTCAGAATCTTTAAAATATTCAAACACACAATTTTTCTTTCTTTTCAAATAAATCCATACAAATCTTGTTTTATATAAGAAAATAAAAAGCCCATTAAGTGATTTTATTTGTATTGGACTCATATTTCCATTTTATATATTCTTATAAAAACTTTTTTTTATATGTTTTTATAGTAAACTCATTCTTATATAGTTTTCCTAGTATACCACAATTACATTTAATATGTTATTTCTTAAACATAATATGATTATTTAAAATTTAAATAATCATATCATAGTTATTCAATACAATGTTTATAATACTTTTTAATAAAATAATAATGTAAAAAGAACACATATTATCTTCTCATTTTACATTTATCATTAAGATGCATATGTTTTATAAAAAAAATTATCTGCTTTATACAGGGCCGTCAACTTAAAAAAGAGTGAATAAAGATATTTATAAAGTTGCCAAATGAGAAATGACTCGTGCACCCATTTTCTATCACGTAGATTTTAACAGCTTCGAGGGCGGACAAACGAGCGATTTACCATCTGTCCTGTACGTTTAAAGGACACGAAAATAATAATAACACGGCATTGATTCGGACACTATAATCCACTTAATTCTTGTAAAATTTTCAACGCCGTCCATCAGTCTGGATAAGCATTTCGCTGGTTTAAGACGGCCCGGAACATCTAAACGTGACCCGGATGTCCAGGAGCGATTAGCGCGCCTTCGTATAAATCAGACTCCCAACTTTTCCACACTGCATCCTATGAATTTCATTGGACTAACACCAAGTTTGCGCCGCGTATATATAGAGTGTCATCCGTCAAATAAGCAATTCCTTCGTTGTATTGCAATTCCTTTGTTGAGCTGCAATTCCTTTTGTAGTTGTGTTTAATTACTTGCTGGTGGCCGTTGCAATGGGGCCAACAACGATTTATGTTACAGCAATAGTAGCGTTAATATTTAACGTATTTTATCTTCAAGGTAAGGTTACGGTTACAGCAATCTTTATTGTGTTTTATCATCGTGTACGTAAATGAGTGAGTTATATCATAAAAATATATTTGTTTGTTTTCTTTGGTAAAGTGCAGGGGCCATGGGTGCGACGTTTGCTATCCAGAACCAGTGTTCATATACGGTATGGGCAGCAGGAATTCCCGTAGGTGGCGGTCAAGCGCTGGGGCAGGGCCAATCAGGGCCAATCAGGGCAGATTTTGGGGACGTACGGGATGCTCCTTCGATGCCTCTGGTAAAGGAAGCTGCAGCACTGGTGACTGCGGCGGCGTGCTTAGCTGTACACTCTCGGGACAGTCTCCTACAACGCTGGTTGAATATACTGGCAACAATCAAGATTTCTATGACCTCTCTCCCTAACTCCATCAGACAGTAGCTGCCAAGCACTGACTTGCAAAATGGACCAGTGCCCAGATGCCTACTTATATCCCACCGATGACACTAAAACCGACGCTTGCCCTTCTGGTGCTAATTACAACATTGTGTTCTGCCCTTGATGGGAACATAAAAAAATCCATCCCTGCTTATCATACTGAATTCTCTAGTGTTCCTTACATAATAAACCGAATTCTATGTAGAATCATATTTATAATAAGAATATTACAATGATCATTGTAGTATCATATTTATAATAAGAATACCATTGCGTGCCTGGTTGCAAGAAATTATATCCTATAAAAAGGAAGGAAGTTCTGTGCTGTAAAAGCCAAAGGCCGCTGACAGTGATAATTATTTTCATAATATGTTTGTTATTTGGGATATCTGAAGGGGTGTATGGATCAATTTGGATATATTTATCTGATCTTAAATGATTTCATAAATAATTATCAATGATTTTATAAATGTTGAAGTGGCAAACTTTAAATGATTTAATAAATAATTATGGATGATTTTAAAAAGGTTAAAGTAAGGAAGATGATTATATAGATTTATGAATGATTTATTATTATTATTTAAATAATTATATAATGCATTTTAAATAATAATAATAACAATTGAATAATAATTGAATGGATTTTCAATTGATATAATTATATTTTTTATTAATATCATGTTATATTTGTTAAATTGTTATTGTGAATCTTATTTCAATCATTAACATTTATTTTTTATTAAAATGTTTTTATAATTTTATTACTTAACAAAAAATATTTTTCATTTATATAATAAGTTATTATATTTATAATGATATTTATATTACATTCACACATAAATTTGACAAAGTAAAAAACAAATAACACAACTTAATACAATAGATTATATTTATAAATTTGAGAAAGTAAGAAAGAAATAACACAATTTAATACAATATATTATATTTATACTCCAAGTTCTTTGCATTAAAAAAGGAATGGGTTCCAAACCTTTTTCTCCCTATATTTAATTTCAAATCAAAATAATACATAATCATATTCATAATGATATCAATATTATTACATTCAATATGGTAAACAAATATCAATTTCTAAATAGCATACATTTTCATGGTAAATGAAGATATATTTAAAAGGTATCTTTGTAACATTGGTGTGGTTGGAAAATACTTAGGAAAATTAGAAGTTTAACTAGAATTTTTTCATGGTAATGGAAAAGTGAAGGGTATTTATCCAATATTTACTCATTTGATAGTAACTTGAAATATTATGTATGTAGGTTGATGAGATCACATGTATTTATGGAAATAACAAGAATGTAACATTTTAAACTTATCTTATTTTTAGAAATGGTGATGGTACAATTGTGTAACAATATAAAAAATGTGACAATGTTCTGGATTGAGGTCCAAGCAGAAATCCCTTGGACAAATTTGAATCTTGCTTGCTATTATTTTAATATTTTCTCCTTGGCATTTATGGATTTCTTTCAGTTTCTGTAGCTAAAATATGATGGGCATAATGGAATGAGGGATATTCAAATTCAAGCTAGCATATAATTTGTCTTTGTTTGTGTAGGTTTCCCATTACCTTCCTTACTTGTCTAGACTAGCTATATGTAGCATCCGCCAAACTATTGTACTTGAAGGAAACTCTAGTTCTTTCAAAACATGGTTCCATAGATTTAAAACAATTTTCGTCCATTGTGGCTGGTGAGCCCTAGTATTGCACCAAGAGTGTTACAACTCCCAAGGGCTACTCAACTTTACCTATCAACTCGCTGTTCTTACAAACTTATAGGTGACAGTGCTATATGCACATCAAATGGTATTTTGATCAATAGAACTAGGAAATAATTATGGATGACTGGACATGTGTGGAAATCTACTAGCAAATACATCTCTAGCTACCATTGTTTTGAATGCAATTCTGAGAAAGATATCATCAATCCAGTATGCAATCATCAATATAGTATGATATCATCAATCCTATATGTAATCATAAATGATCTGTTGTGAATTCAATTGATCAAGCCGTAAGTATATAAAATCTATTTCCTTGTTTGATTACTCTCGAGGATACAAGGAAAAATATTTGTGTGGATAGATGTCAATTCAAATGATAAAGAACAGAGAATATCTAGAGTGAATCTGTTAAAATACATTTAATACCAATTTGGCTACGAGAGATTCTGAGCATCATCATGTAACCTATATAGTGCGATTTGAGCAGAGCATAGACTAAGACGAAAGCTTGGAAGAAAATGAGATGATTGTAACAATGGTCTTAGTGTTGTGTGTGTTCATTGGGAAAAAAACATATCTTCTTAACCATGAGAGTAATAGAAATGTGTTGTGTACAAAGGGAGTGTACGAAGTAGCTTGTGGGCACAATGAGTTATATAGGCCGATGATTTTTCTTGTAGAAGACATTGATAGATTGTGTTGTATTACCTAATGTTGTGATATAATCAAATTACATTGAATTTATCATGTATGGCAGAGAGATGTATGATAAATTTTTTATGGAAGTGATAACATAACCTTACAATGAACTCGGTGATGAAGAACTTCTACATGATTCTTTAGGATAGTGACCTTTGCAAAGAAAATTGATATTATAGTAACCCTTGAATTTACATAATGCATTACATGGATGTATTAGAGAGACTTTCCTATATGTAATTTTTGACATAACCTTATGGTGATGACCTCATAAAAATATGTTCTTTGTGACAGTGATGGCAAGGCTCTTATGGAAACAAACCATGATATATCAATGAATGGGTGTAAGTAAAAGTCACTCATTTTTTATGAAAATACAAAAATATTATGACAATGACAGTAACAAACTTTGATTAACAATAAATATTGATATTAAAGTGTTTCATGTAACCCAATTCATACTAAACTTCAGGACATGTTAATAATATTGTTATATAATAGTTGAGAAACCCATATGCCATGACAATGACATTGTTGTGACGTTGTTTGTTATGTATAAATGCACTTTGGATATAAAAATTACCTATTGATATGGATTGATGGCACAATTGCTTGTCTAAGAACTTGATTCATATTGATGTGTTGTAGATAAATGCCATGTCGTAATGGAATTAATCCATTGTAGACAAATTCCATGTTCATCTGCCAATGGAGGGTAATGGAATTGAGATATTTTTTGTGTCATTCATTAGTGTTACTAGGGTTGAGAGCTAAGTTCGCTACTTTGTCTTGGATTTTGGAATGAGAGTAGGCTTGGAATTATTTTGTATTCAAGTTTGCTAACTGAAAATTTCCCTCCTATATTTTGGGATGGGTGGACGAATGGAATATGATCACAATGTTCTAAGCTTAAGATTGATCCTGAGGTTGACCCTAAGGGCATAATACTCTAGACCTTGGCTGAGATCACATTTTCTAGTGGAGCATCGTACTCTGGGATAAGAAATTACCAGTTAAGGACATACCCTAGTATAAGGGAGAACTAGTGAAACAATTTGAACGAGTATAGGAGAATACTAGAAAATATTTAACATTCAACAACTAGAAAGGTTTAGAAATTAGATTATAAGATTCTGACAACAGATGAACAAAACAAAGAGACTCTTTGAGAAGGGTACAAAAACCATAAAATATCCAACACACCAATGAAATTACACACCACTGAGACACCCTTTAGAAAATAAAATATATTCCACCATGCAAAAGGAAAACAAGTTAAAAACGTTGTACAGATAGGACAAAAAAAAAATTACCTTACAATTTCCTACCCACCCGGCATGGAGATGTTGTGGGAGGAGCTCAAATCCTTGCCAACCTCTACCCATTTTGTCTTTATCCCTTAATTCTACCACTTCTGATGTCCTAGAAGTCACTTAATTTTTCATTAACACTCTACTCCATTATTCAAGTATTAACACTAATTCCATGTACTTAATGTTGGTCTCAATGTAGTTAAACCTCCATGCAACAGAGCCCCCACAGAAGAAATGTTGTTGGGGAGATACCCCACCTATAGCATGAGTGTGTTATTGGGACTCCAAAAAAACATAGAGTTTCAATAGAGAAAACAAGTTTCAATAAGGCCAACACTGTGCAATAAATACTCCACACGCATGACATGAATGTCACAAAAGTTGCAGAAGAAGAAGGAGGCACAAAAGTCTAGTTCAGAGCTCAAAAATGGAATGAGAGATAACATCTTAATTTTAAGGGATGTATGATGGCTAAAATGTGTGGTTACATGGGGAAGGATAACCACGCAATGCCTCCCTCTTAAATGTGATGGGAGGTCATGGGGTGGTGGGTTCCCCCCTCCTCCTCCAATGGCACAGATTATGACACCTCGATAGGGGATAATTTGTTTCCATGCTTAAAAATAATGTGTATATTATAATTTTTTCATAATATAAAAGAGAAATATGCCCCCTTTGGATTCACTTCCCCCCAACAATGTAGAAAAAAAAAAGTAGTATTCAAAAATTTCTATGTGTAATTTGTTTCTTTATTTTTTATAAAAAAACTATTTTCATCCTATACCCTCCCACATTTGATTTGAACCTATGACCTTTTACAAAAAAGTAATCACAAATTCTTAATGATTAAAAATTATAAAAAAAACACATTATTTATTATATAAATTTATTATATAATTAATTATATTAAAATATACTTTTAAATAATAAACTAATATAATTAATAATTATTTTCAATTTATAATTTATTAATTAACACATAAATATTTACTCATTATATTTTCATTTATATACAATCTTATAAAATATACATTAATATGGTTTATGATATGGATGCTATGTAATACATTCAACATCAAATGTTACATTAAAAATATTGCATGAGGTATGTATAGTCACTGCATTTGTTAGATGTTAGAATTTTTCTTCATCTAAGTGTATATTTAAAAATTTTAAGTTCATTCTATTCATATAAAAGTGTAATCTAGGAAAATTTCTTGTCCTCACAATGAATTTCAACAATTTGTTATTAATAAAATTTATATCATGCTTTAAATCATCAATATCATAATTAAATTTTCATGTTTATCATGGTATTATTAACTGTATCTTCTAGTAACTCAATATCTCTTTTATTTGCCCTATATATTTATGAACCATTAAATTGTTAAAATCACTCCTCATAGTAGCTTAAGTCATTTCAAAATCTTGTATACATTGGAGATTGGATACTAGGACATTATCATTTATTTTTTTTCATCATGATTTATCCACGTGTATATAGGAATTATTCTTACTTGGTGATTTACTCCTTGCAACCATTATTATTTCACCAGTATAATTCCTAATGTTTTCCCATCATATGGAATTTGATTTTAATATTATGGGTAACAAGTAGCTATACCAAGATGGCTCTAATTCATAAATGACATGCTCATCACTTGACATGGTCATTCTACTTCCCACTTATTTCACAATAAGAAACATAGTAACTTACTTAAAGCCATAATCATTCTACACATACATATTGGATTTTGAGAATGATAAAAATTTATTAGTCATGCACACTCAACTTCCTATGATCATATACATCGAATTATATTATAATGACTACGAATATTTTGATTATTCCATTGCAACTATTTCAGACCATTCCATCCGGTTCTAGGATAGGTTACCGCTTGCTATTATTTCGTTATGTGTTATTATAATTTCACTTATTTGTTGAACACATTTTTGTTATTGAATTCCTCTTTTCAAGAGGACCAAAATTGACCTAAATATCATCAAATTTGGATAAGAAAAAATAATTTTTGAGGTCAAGCCCACAAATGTGTAAATTTCCAAGGCCGACCACGTCGTCATGTAGGCTCATGAAGCACAATGGGAATGTATCTTCACCCTCAATGACTTGTATAAATAAGAGGGACCTCCATCCTCATTTGGAACTTCATCAACGCAACATATTCATCTCTCTCCTCATTTAATTGGTACATGCACCTTATTGGGCATCTATTTTCCTCACACGTGTCCTAGAAATGAAGAATGAATTTCACAACGAATTTCAGAGGCCGAATTTCATATTTGTTGCACAATTTTACCGTCATTGAATAGGGGGTATTTGACCAAGTTTTATTACGATTTTTGTGGGAACATTTTTATTTAGGGAGACCGCATTGTTTGGCACACAAAAAATGGAGTGCTTGACCTCACAGTGTAGAGGAACCTATGTGGGTGAGGAGAAAATGTGCTTATATTCCTCCACGTCTTTGTCCATCTGCTACTGCGGCGTAGGGGAGCCAAGCCCTGTTTGGACGTTGTAGCCACAATATTCTTCTTTCCCACACACATGAATCATAATGAAAAATAAATAAATCCTAGTTTGGAAATAATGTTATTGCATTGCTTTGTAGTACTCAAAGAGATGGTGGAAGGCAGTACTACCTATGGTATCCTATATAAATGTTCCCAAATTAGTAATAGTAGAACGAGCTAGAATCATACACAACATGTCGCTTCCACAAGTATGGTTGCCCTAATATATTACATGAGACACATAAGTGGAGCACCATTATACGGTATACCTCATTTATAAAGGGCTTGATGTTGTACATAAGGCGACATTGTTGGTAGATGAAAAGATCTCTTCCTTAGTGAACCCACCCAATGGTATGTGTATGTGGGTGTGTTGTGGTCGATAGGATGATCCACTTCACGACATCTACTAAAATGAGCTTCTTTTTTCTTCCTCTATCAACAAGGAATTCTAGTGGAGAACCATTCACCCACATTTCATAATGGAAGAGGTGTTCCCACTCATGTGGATATTTGGGTTCCTCCTTCTGGATCTTAGTGGTGGTAATGGTGGAAATGGGTTTTTTATCAATGATTTTCTTCCCTTTGTCATTCCCTTTGTGTGTTTCTGACTCAAAATAAGAGCATGCATATGATTAACACCAGTATTTGACATGGGGGGTGAATTTGAGGAGTGAAAAAGTAATATTTCCTCTGTCAGAGAAATCATGGACCGAGAAATACCCTTCCTGCAAATTGAACCATCTATCTACGACGTTTGCATCAAGTAGCCTTCACTCGGTGCCTTAGAGAGGTTTTCACTCAGAGATATTTTATTTTCTTCTCCTTTGTTTTTTACTCTAGGACTACCTCAGAGAGGTTTCCAATCATGTAGTTGGCCTTGGATGCCTCATGGAGTTTTTCACCTATGCATCTTTATTTTTTTCATTTTTTTCTTTGTGACAGTCGTGCAAGGATAGAGGCCGCTAAAGGAAAACTGCCAGTTCAATCTGAGCCAGTCCCGGAGAAACGAGGACGCAAAACAAACCAGGAACATTTGGAAATGTTAGCTGCCACATATGTCATAGGCAATTCTTCCAAAGTACGGCAAGCCATTTGGGGATGGGAAAGCGAAATCCAAGCCGAGCCTGAGGATAATGAGACAGAAGCAGAAATTTTGGATTTTATTACAGATCCAGGCAACACGAGAGGCCTCCTCACCTTGTTCAACCAGACCATCCACACTTATTAGATAGTGAAATGTATGATAGCGAAAGCCATTTAGAGCTTTCATCCTGTGCATACACAGGCAGAACCAGTAAAGCCAGGAACAAGCCTTCAGGCTCAAATTCTGGAAATCCAGGACCAGCTTCAGCACATTAAGATAACAAAATATCACACAGCAGATAGAGTAAGTAGAATGGATGATAAAGTGGGCCAGATGGAAAAAATCCTTCAATAGCTCCTTCAACAGGGCCAACAAGCAGAAATGCCTGGAACTAATGCCAAAGACCCAGCACCAGTCTCTTCTTCAGATGCATAATAGCTATGTCTTTTAGAAACTTTGAAGTTTTTTTTGTTCTAAATTTTGATGCTTCTGCTATTTAGCCATCAACTCTCCTTATGTTCTAGGAAATAAAAAACAGTAGCAATAGGACAGACAGCACATGAGAAGTTTAGGCGTATGAAACAATTTCAATTTTGGACTGCTTATCATGCATTTAGATGGCCAACAGACCTGGTTTCCTGCGGGCAGGTTGAGGCCACAGTTTGACTTTTATATTATGTAGCCTGTCTTTCAAATATAAATAGAAAATGGAATGGATCCACCGAATTTACAAAAAAAAAAAGAGACGACCAAAATTGACCTAAATATCATCAATTTGGATAAGAAACAATATTTTTTTTAGGTCAAGCCCTCAAATCTGCAAATTTTCAAGGTTGACCACGTCGTCATGTAGGCTCATGAAGCAAAATGGGAATGTCTCTTCACCCTCAACGACTTGTATAAATAAGAGGGACCTCCATCCTCATTTGGAACTTCATCAACACAACATATTCATCTCTCTCCTCATTTAATTGGTACACGCACCTTATTGGGCATCTATTTTCATCACATGTGTGCCGGAAAAGAAGAATGAATTTCACGACGAATTTCAGAGGCTGAATTTCATATTTATAGCATGATTTGACCATCATTGAATAGGGGGTATTTGACCAAGTTTTACTGCGAATTTTTTGGGAATATTTTTATTTGGGGAGACCGCATTGTTTGGCACACAAACAATGGAGTGCTTGACCTGACAGTGTAGAGGAACTTGTGTAGGTGAGGAGAAAATGTGCTTATATTCCTCCACGTCTTTCTCCATCTTTTACTGTGGCACAGGGGAGCCCTGTTTGGATGTTGTGGCCACAATCTCTTATTTCCCACACGCATGAATCGTAATGAAACAAAAATTCCTAGTTTGGGAAATAATGTTATTGCATTGCTTTGTAGTACTCAAAGAGATGGCGGAAGGTGGTACTACCTATGGTATGTTGTATAAATAATTTCCCAAAGTAGTAGTAATAGAATGAGGCCTAGACTCATACACAACATGTCACTTCCACAAGTATGGTTGCACTAATAATACATGAGACACGTAAGTGGAGCATCATCAGACAGTACCTCATCTGTAAAGGGATTGATGTTGTACGGAAGGTGACACAGTCGACAGACGCAAAGATCTCTTCCTTAGTGAACACACCCAATGGTATATGTATGCAGGCGTGTTGTGGTCGATAGGATGATCCACTTCACGAAATCTACTCTAATGAGCTTCCTTTTGCTTCCTCTATCGACAAGCAATTCCAGTGGAGAACCAGATACCCACATTTCAGAATGGAAGAGGTGCTCCCACTCCTCTAGATATTCGGGTTCCTCCTTCTGGATCTTAGTGGTGGTAATGGTGGAAATGGGTTTTGCATCAATGATTTTCTTCCCTTTTTCATTCCCTTTGTGTGGTTTTAACTTAGAATAAGAGCATGCATATGATTAACACCAGTCTTTGAAATGGGGGGAAAATTTGAGGAGTGAAAAGGTAACCTTTTCTCGGTCAAAGAAATCATGGACCGAGAAATACCATTCCCGCAAATTAAACCATCTATATACGACGTTTGCATATATCTAGCCTTCAAATATAAGAATGTCAAAGTAGACCTGTACCTTGAAAGAAGTGGTGCCTTGAGAGTGGCTTCTGGATGTATATGCTCTATGAATGGGCAATCATTGAAGGATCTGGGAAATGTTATCCATCATCGGGTTCCTTTATTTTTTGAGGGCCACCTCAAGAAATGTTTTGATATGATCTCCTGATCCCTCGCCTTTCTTTTCTTCCGCCATGGGAGGCCGTCAGGGTTTGCGAGGCTGATCTTGCAAATGTTCAACCAGATCGAGCCCTAGCTATTTATACCTCGACCTCATTGGGGACATGCAAAGAAAGATCAAGAAAGAGGAGATTTATTTGATACCACTGATCCAGATTTATGTAGGAACAAAATAAGTTATAGAAATAAAAATAAACATAGAGATCTAGTAGGAATAACACTTCATTCCATTAATATCAAATACTGGAAAATGCCTATAGACAAAATAGCAAATAAACAAGCTCAGGTGATGGTCGCTTATCTCTAAGAATAAATGTCACAGGTACATGCCTATGAATTGTGTTACAATGAGGTTTAAGGGCCTTTTTATCATTGAACAATAAGAAAAAACCATAAATAACAAAAACCCTAACTTGAGGAGATGTTTTTTTAAGTATATGGGCCTCATTGGGGATAGTTGGGAAACTAACTTCACGGGATTGTAATGGTCATATTATATTCATTTGACACATATGATATGTTTTTGGAAATAATCATGCCCAAAAAGTGTCGTTGGGTCCTCAAAATGACTCTAGAAGTTCAGGACCCGAAAAAATAATAAAACTGATGAAACTGACTAGGTGGAATAGGGGGGTGGCCACCAATATCCACGTGGATCATCATAACCCCATTCTTATCTTCCATTATTGGAGTATCTCCTTGTACCTTTAGAAATTCTTCTTTACAGTGGCACTAGTGGCTATGTCTTCCTTATTCCATTTGATTCCCAGGGGAAGTGTGGTTACTTTGATGATCAGTGCAAGACTTATTGTTATGGCTAACTCCCTTACAAAATTGGCGACACTGACATCTTATTATGAATTTAAGACCATTAAAAACTCAAAATAAATTTCATCATCATATACATTTAGCAATTATAAGAAGCCTATCCATTGGTGTCTCCCAAATATATATACTACAAGAGGGTGCAAATGAATCATTTTGGTGTCTAAAGGCTCTCTCCTATTAAACCCACCCTGATCTCTTCTTGTTTTTCTTGAATAGTTGTAGGAAAGGTGTTTATTTTATGGCCTTAGTGTTCAATTCAGTGGTAGACTAGTTTCAAAAATCTCTTATCACTCCAATTATATTTATTGACCCTTACTTTCTTCACAGAGAACCTCTAAATTTCAAAATTTGATCGCTATTGACTGCAGAATGTTTAGGAGAAATTGTGTGAAATTATGATGGAGATATGAGGGTGGTGGAAAGTTACTTTTTAGAGTGATTCTACGAGATGAAAAATTGAATTTTTGTGAACCAATTAGGCCTTTTATTTCTTGCATCTACCTTCTCTGCCTTCTTGTAGCACTCCTCGGCCCTTCCTATAGCAATTACAGTGCTTCACGTAGCACTAACCTATAGCAGCAATAGGTCAGGGTTCGAAGCTCCTCGGTGGCTTGAAAATTTTTTCCTCTTTGTAATTGTTATTGCAATGAGAAAATACACGAAGGGAAGCATGCTTAAGTACATTATATGTTATTTTGAGTTGGCTTGGGGCATTATGCTGATCTATCCCTCACCCAATGTTTCCTCATTTGGATCGTTGGTCCCACTTAAAGTGGTCATTCTATTATTCCTCATAATCAACACCCACTCATGGTGACCATACTTCAACTACTGTGACAACTCCATGTTGCACGAGGATTATACCAATCACCTTTAGTTCAACTGGTCGAGGGTAGCGAAATTAACTGACGACCTTCAACTTATAAAAGCTTCCCCTCTCGACATTCATTCATTTAGTCAATTACACATAAGGAAATGGTGAGAGAGTTCCATACCTAAGCCTTAACTCATTTTCAAATTTTTGTAGGGCGTTTCATGTTGGAGCTAGACCATTGGAGTGGCATTAACAGATTTTTCTTTATTTCCCAAGTTTCTATTATGCATCTCCATTATTTTTGAGGTGCTTAAAGGTACTTATTTGTTTTGTCTTCAGGTATCTTGCTGAGGATTCAAGTATATGTTTTTGTTGCATAATGCTTCTTGGAGTTCCATTGCTTCCTTCGGAGTCAACTTACAAGTCTTCCCTGTCTCCTTGGATGATAAAAAAACAATCATAGAGCTTTTCGAGTGCTTACAAAAGTTTTCTACAGGAAATTTTTCTCTCCTCGTAGCAGCCTTTTCTTTGCATGTTTTGGACCCTAAATATGCATGGATGATGAAGGAGAGTGTGGAAAGGTCTTAGGGTAGTGATATGATGAGGCCCTGGAAAAATGAAGGGTAGGAATTATGTGTCTTTTTGCAGAAAATTTGTTTATTGATGTGTCAAAGTGAATAGTTTGAGTGAAAAATCCATGTGGGTGAGATGGATGAGTGGTGAGAGGGTGATAGGTAATATATCAAGGCCCTCCTCTGATGACTCACTTCCTTTCGACATCACCTCATCATCTATGATGTTGACTTAGAAAAAATGAGGGCCTTGATGTATCAGCGTTTGGATGTTGAAACAAGCATTGCAGAGGAACTAGGCTTCTTTTCAGCCTCTCTGCAACACACTTTTCGACATCCAAGGGTGCGTTGGTCCTAGGGCATTGTATATTTAACCTAGGAGCCCCAAAACGCAAAAAATTTGCATGAAACTGAAGAAGAATGCAGCCAACGAAGGAAAGAAGGCCAATATCTCCTACTTGGTCCAAACGGCACGATAAATGGTCGATATAATTTGTCACAATCGATTTAACCGAGTTTTGAGGGTAAAGCCAGCTCGTAACTGCTTGAAAATATATGAAGTAAATGTGAGTAAAAATGACTTGGCTTAATTTCTTATTTAACTAGTATTTTTACTCAATTTATGCATATTTAATGTCTTGAATATGATTTTTACCCATTGCTACTATTGAATGAAATAGGTATTTTTAATCCATTTGGTGGTATTCTTAAATATTGTGTTAAACCCCTTGTATGTTGTAGTGCATCAACCAATTTTATAGAGATTTTTGTTATAATTTTAAATCATCAATATCCAATGAAATAAAAAAAAAAAATATTTCCATTTTCATCTTGTTTTTTTCATGTAAAGAATTAGATCACTCGTACATTTAAATGAAACATTCTTTTTAATCTGATTATCTTGTAATGTATGATGAAATTGGGTAATGTGTATTCCCTTACTTGAATTGATCTGCTTTTAAACCATGCTTTCAGAATCTTTAAAATATTCAAACACACAATTTTTCTTTCTTTTCGAATAAATCTATACAAATCTTGTTTTATATAAGAAAATAAAAAGCCCATTAAGTGATTTCACTTTATTTGTATTGGACTCATATTTCCATTTTATATATTCTTATAAAAACTCTTTTTTATATGTTTTTATAGTAAACTCATTCTTATATCGTTTTCCTAGTATACCACAATTACATTTAATATGTTTATTTCTTAAACATAATAGGATTATTTAAAATTTAAATAATCATATCTTAGTTATCTTAGTTATTCAATATAATGTTTATAATACTTTTTTAATAAAAACAATAATGTTCATGTAAAAGAACACATATTATCTTCTCATTTTATGTATTTATCATTAAGATGCATATGCTCTTTATAAAAAAAAAATTATCTGCTTTATAAAATTACCAACTTAAAAAAGAGTGAATAAAGATATTTACAAAGTTGCCAAATGAGAAATGACTCGTGCACTCATTTTCTATCACGTAGATTTTAACAGCTTCGAGGGCGGACAAACGAGCGATTTACTATCTGTCCTGTACATTTAAAGGACACGAAAATAATAATAACACGGCATTGATTCGGACACTATAATCCACTTAATTGTTGTAAAATTTTCAACGCCGTCCATCAGTCTGGATAAGCATTTCGCTAGTTTAAGACGGCCCGGAACATCTAAACGTGACCCGGATGTCCAGGAGCGATTAGCGCGCCTTCTTATAAATCAGACTCCCAAATTTTCCACACTGCATCCTATGAATTTCATTGGGCTAACACCAAGTTTGCCCCGCGTATATATAGAGTGTCATCCGTCAAATAAGCAATTCCTTCGTTGTATTGCAATTCCTTCGTTGAGCTGCAATTCCTTTTGTAGTTGTGTTTAATTACTTGCTGGTGGCCGTTGCAATGGGGCCAACACCGATTTATGTTACAGCAATAGTAGCGTTAATATTTAACGTATTTTATCTTCAAGGTAAGGTTACGGTTACAGCAATCTTCATTGTATTTTATCATCATGTACGTAAATGAGTGAGTTATATCATAAAAATATATTTGTTTGTTTTCTTTGGTAAGTGCAGGGGCCATGGGTGCGACGTTTGCGATCCAGAACCAGTGTTCATACACGGTATGGGCAGCAGAAATTCCCGTAGGTGGCGGTCAAGCGCCGGGGCAGGGCCAATCATGGAGTGTTGACGTGCCCGCAGGAACAAGCTCAGGCAGATTTTGGGGACGTACGGGATGCTCCTTCGATGCCTCTGGTAAAGGAAGCTGCAGCACTGGTGACTGCGGCGGCGTGCTCAGCTGTACACGCTCCGGACAGCCTCCTACAACGCTGGTTGAATATATACAGATGGGGGCAACAATCAAGATTTCTATGACATCTCTGTAATTGATGGTTTCAATGTGCCTCTCTCCCTAACTCCATCAGACAGTAGCTGCCAAGCGCGGCTGCAAATGGACCAATTCTTGAATGCCTACTTATATCCCACCGATGTTACTAAAACCCACGCTTGCCCTTCTGGTGCTAATTACAACATTGTGTTCTGCCCTTGATGGAACTTATAAAAAAATCCATCCCTGCTTATCATACTGAATTCTCTAGTGTTCCTTACATAATAAACCGAATTCTCTGTAGAATCATATTTATAATAAGAATATTACAATGATCATTGTAGTATCATATTTATAATAAGAATACCATTGCGTGCCTGGTTGCAAGAAATTATATCCTATAAAAAGGAAGGAAGTTCTGTGCTATAAAAGCCAAAGGCCGCTGACAGTGATAATTATTTTCATAATATGTTTGTTATTTGGGATATCTGAAGGGGTGTATGGATCAATTTGGATATATTTATCTGATCTTAAATGATTTCATAAATAATTATCAATGATTTTATAAATGTTGAAGTGGCAAACTTTAAATGATTTAATAAATAATTATGGATGATTTTAAAAAGGTTAAAGTAAGGAAGATGATTATATAGATTTATGAATGATTTATGAATGATTTATTATTATTATTTAAATAATTATATAATGCATTTTAAATAATAATAATAACAATTGAATAATAATTGAATGGATTTTCAATTGATATAATTATATTTTTTATTAATATCATGTTATATTTGTTAAACTGTTATTGTGAATCTTATTTCAATCATTAACATTTGTTTTTTATTAAAAATGTTTTTATAATTTTATTACTTAACAAAAAATATTTTTCATTTATATAATAAGTTATTATATTTATAATGATATTTATATTACATTCACACATAAATTTGACAAGTAAAAAACAAATAACACAACTTAATACAATAGATTATATTTATAAATTTGAGAAAGTAAGAAAAAAATAACACAATTTAATACAATATATTATATTTATACTCCAAGTTCTTTGCATTCAAAAAAGAATGGGTTCCAAACCTTTTTCTCCCTACAAATAATTTCAAATCAAAATAATACATAACCATATTCATAATGATACCAATATTATTACATTCAATATGGTAAACAAATATCAATTTCTAAATAGCATACCTTTTCATGGTAAATGAAGATATATTTAGATGGTATCTTTGCAACACTGTTGTGGTTGGAAGTTTTTCATTGTAATGGAAGAATGAAGGGTATTTATCCAATATTTACTCATTTGGATAGTAACTTGAACTATTATGTATGTTGGTTGATGAGATCACATGTATTTATGGAAATAACAAGGATGTAACATTTTAAACTTATCTTATTTTTAGAAATGGTGATGCTACAATTGTGGAACAATATAAAAAATGTGACAATGTTGTGGATTGAGGTCCACAAATCCATCAACAAATTTGAATCTTGATTGTTATTATTTTAATATTTTCTCCTCGACATTTATGGATTTCTTTCGGTTTTTGTAGCTAAAATATGATGGGGATAATGGAATGAAGAATATTCAAATTCAAGCTGGCATATAATTTGTCTTTATTTTTGTAGGTTTCCCATTTCCTTCCTTACTTGTCTAGACTAGCTATATGTAGTATCCTCCAACTATCGCACTTAAGGAAACTCTAACTCTTTCAAAACATGATTCCATAGATTTAAAACAATTTTGGTCCATTGTGGCTCGTGAGCCCTAGTATTGCACCAAGAGTGTTGCAACTCCCAAGGGCTACTCAACTTTACCTATGTAATATTCCCAATTAGCCTTGCTAATTGGAATATTTCATTTTTGTTTAATTTTGCCGCTTTAGTTGGAAATAATAAATAAAGTGAGAAATAAGAGGGGTCACCTCACTTTAGTCACCTCACTTTATAAAATAAAGTGTTTCCCTAGTTGATTAACGTTATAACTTAAAGAGGGGGCCTTGGGGGTCCACACGTATATGAGGGGAGGCCTCACGCTGACCCAAGGGTAACTGCAAGGTGAAGGACGCAGTTAAGGTTTTGGAGGGAGTTTAGCATTATAAAAGGAGGGGTTCCCACTTCATTTGGTATGCATATTTTGATATTGATATTGAGAGCTAGACTTTTGTCTGCTTCAGCACGCGGGTTGTTTAGTCGGTCTGCAGCACTGTTTAGTGCACGAGTGTCTCCGGTCGGAGATCTCACCCTTAGCCTCGAGGGACTTCGAGTGCCTGCCCTGGTAAGGTTATTTCTGGTTCCACCCTTAGCTTCGGGGGACTTCGAGTGCCCGCCCTAGTAAGGTTCTGTTTTGAGTACACTTTTCAGTTCCAGCATCAAAGTAGCAGCAGTTTCTGGTGCAGATCTGGAGAGGAAGAAGCCCTCAGTGGTCAAGCAAGCAGACGAGCAGAAAACGCAGCTTCAGGCAGCAGAAGGACGCAGACGGGCCTTTGATCGAGGACGCCGTTTCGGCCAGGGGAGAGGAAGGACGCAGATCTGAAGGCACAGTGATAGATCCAGCCTTGGAGATTGTAGATCTGAGCAGATATTTGCAGATCTGGTTCTGTAGGTTGCAGATCTGGAGGGGTAGCACCAGATCCAGCTTGGGAGATTGCAGATCTGAGGAGATATTGGCAGATCCAGCCTAGATCTGAAGAGATAACATCAGATCCAGCCTTTGAGGTTGCAGATCCGAGGAGATATTGGCAGATCTAGCATAGATCTGAAGAGCTAGCAGCAGATCTAGCCTTGTGGGATGCAGATCTGGAGAGATAGTAGCAGATCCAGCCTTGTATGACTCAGATCCAGCAGATCTGGGCAGAGAGGACGCAGATCCAGTCAGGGAGGACGCAGATCTGATGAGTAGGGTCTTTATGTGGGGTTCTGGCAGCATTTTTCAGTGTTTTCAGCCTTGAGGAGTTGGTCATTTCATCTGGAGGATTTGTGGGTAGATCCAGCCCTTTTGCCAGCATATTTCTTGAGCTTCTGAGCTGTTCCTGAAGGCACAGCGTTTTTGTAGGAGGAGGGTTTCTGGGGGCGATTTTCGGAGGTGGTCCATTTGCTTCACGGTTTCTGGGTTTTGTCCGGAGCAGCGAGTATAGGTGATCTGGAGATTTTTAGCTCATTCCGGCAAGGGGATCGGCCCCTAGCTTCAGTTTCTTCCAGCAGGTGGGATGTAGTTTTGTAGCAGCCATTTCCTATTTTTCTGAGAGGATTCTGTACTTGCCTTGAGCAAGGATAGGTGCACTCATTCTGATTTTCTTGTACTCCTCTCTATGTACTTCAGATTAATAAAATGGCTCGGTTTTCTGGCATTCTATGTGTATTGGTTCCATGATCTGGTTCAGCATTATATTTTCTATATCTGTCTAGCATATTTCTGTTTATTACTAGTTATTTCCCTTTGGGGATATTACAGTGGTATCAGAGCATAATTCTGGCTCAGCCTGTGGTCTATGACATCAGAAAAGAAATCATACAGGGCAATAGCAGTTGCAATTCCAGAAACGCAGTTGGAAAAAGGGCCAAAATAAAAAGGGTCAAATTTTGAAGTTTGGAATTAGGAAAAACGTTTTCTGGGTTTTTCTGGGTTTTGGGCGAGGATCACTTTCCCAAATTCCTAGGATTTTCCGAGTAGTTTTCAGTGGGTAAATCGAAGGTCGAAGTTAAGCAGCAGTATGGCAGGAGATGTGAGTCCAGCTCGATATGCAGCCGTTTTTGCAGATTGGCGGAGCATGGGACAGGAATTCATGGATGCTTTCCCTTTTAATCAATATATCCAGTTCCGATGTGGCGGCAAGTCTTATGATCGAAACAAGGGGCGCGGATACCACCGTGATGACCACCGTGCAGCTAGTGGATTTCATTTGCCCAGGTTTGATGGCTCATCAAACAGTTCGGCAAAGTCCAGGGTGGTAGAGCACTTTGACAGGAGGGATTCGGATCAGTATTTTGGTGAGCTGATCAAGCTCAAACAGACTGGGAGTGCAGAGACATACATTTCAGACTTCTTGAGGATTTCGGTGATGGTACCTGATTTATCTGCAACTCGGATGGTTGGCTTGTTTGTGGAAGGGCTGTCAGAGCCACTTCGTAGCCTAGTCCTGTCGAACAGACCGGCTACCCTTCAGGATGCCATCAGCAGGACTCGGGACTTACAGGATGTCTTACCCAGGACTCGGACACCTTATCCCCAGAGACAGGCCTTTCGGCCTAAGGGTAAGGACACGAGGGCTCCGCCTCCCAAGGCGAATCCTGGACGAGGGCAGTTTGATGATGAGGCCAGGAGAGAGCTGAGGAGGAAGCGGGTGTGCTTCACTTGCCGGGAGCCATGGGCACGAGGACACAGGTGTACGGCAGGGAAGGCACACTTCATTGAGGTCTTCTCTGAGAGCAGTGGAGAAGAGGATGAGGGAACACAGGGTTGCAGAGAGTCTGAGGTTACACCTAGTGTGATACAGGATTCACCCTCATTGGAGACCTCCTTGGCCATGTCGGTTGACGTGGTAGAGGAGAAGGTAGAGCCTACCTCAGTAGAGCCATCCATTGAGGTGATGACCGGAGTCGCGTCCGAGTCTTCGAGTGGTAGCAGCACACAGATGGGTGCAGTGTCAGGAGATGTATCCACCTTCGATGAGGTAATAGCAGGTACAGAGGTATTGGATGATGGTCGCAGACAGCAGTATCATCGGCTTCGGACGGACCTTCGAGCTTTGAGGGAGAAGGCCGCGTCGGTGCGGGAGACCATTTTGTTGCAGGACTAGGAGCTGGAGGGTATGAGAGCGACTTGTGCCAAATCGGCGGCCAAGTTGGTCCACATTGGGGGACAGCTGGATTCCCTGATGGTACAACCAGAGGGCACAGTGGAGCGTCAGATCATTCCCCTTCAGGTATGCATGGATGGGACTGGCAGTGCTGTTGAGTCAACTCTTCCCGTTGGAGAGAGAGAGGCAGAGCCACCTAGTCAGATCTCATATGTTGATTTGGATAGCGGTATGAGACGATCAGAGTTGTACAGGGTACAGCATCCATATGTTGAGATTGGATGGAGAGAGATTTTGAGTTGGTACTCGGTGGAGCGGGCTATGGAACACAATGATTTGGTTCCCTTCTCACAAGAGCAGATAGAAGATGGAGGACATCTTCGGATGGATAACGTCTCTCATGCTTGTGTTGGACATCCCTTTGAGCCATACACATCATGATGGTAGGTTTTTGCCTACCACCTATTTGATTCTTGATGGGGTCTCATTGATCCTTGAGAAGTTTATATTTCAAAATCCCATGAAGTGCAAAATCAGCAGTCTGATTTGGGAGGATGGTAACCCTCATTGGAGGAGTACCAGGATGTGGCATCCACAAGAGATTGAGTGGATGGGGTTGATGAGCGAGGAGCTAGGAGGCTACTTGCAGATCTATGATACCGGGCAGCAGGAGGCTTGGTTGCGCTGGTTACTCTTGAAAGAGTTTGGCCATCACTTGGCAAACACTCTTCCTAAGAGTAGGAGGTTGGGGAAGAGATGGATGGATACTTGCATCATTGAGCAGCATAGAGTATGGATGCATGGTGTTGATGTGTTACTCATATCATTCCTTGTGTCTTCATCACATGAGTTGTTTGATGGAGGTATGGAGAGGCAACACAATTTCTTGTTGCTTTGCTTGGGAGAGCAAGGGCAGATTTGCTCCCACACTTTGCATGATGTTGCAGGAGGAGGAGATGGCACTATCTCCTTGGTCTTTGATTGGGAAGCACTTCCATCTTGGGAGGTATTCCATATTTGTTGCAGCATTATTAGAGGAGTCTTTGACAAGGAGCATGTGAAAGAACAGAGTCTTGTATTGACAGGAGCTTATTCGCATGAGCTCACAGCGCTGTCACCTTGGAGCAGAACGTTATGGATGAAGTGTGCGCAGCAGAGATATGGTGGATCTATAACCCATAGGTCCCAGGATCACTTCATATTTGTTGCACAAAGAGGAGGTAATGGTGATAGAGACATCCATGGCATATTCTTCTTGACTTGGGTTTCCAAGCATGAGGAGGATTATCTTCTTGTAGCACATGGTTCATTCTTCTTCATAGCATGCCAAGGCACTATGGAGGACTCATTTATGGATCCATGTACCATCATGTCTTCATTTGCTGATATAGATCAGATCTGTACGGGAGGCTTGATTATGAGGGAGACACATGAGCTGGATGTGTCCGTGAGTGGGAAAAATTCTCACAATTTCTGCACTACATGTTCTAATGGGGGCATGGGAAGAGGCATGGCCACCACTACTTTATATGCGTTCTCTTTTGATGTGGGCCATGAGATCGATATTCATCCATTGTACAGCCATGGGCAAGTGTTTGGACCTATGTTGTTGTCATATTCAGCCGTTTGCTATCCATTAGTAGATGTGTTGGATCTTGTACATTGCTTGCCATGTGATTTTCTGAGGTTGCAGTGGATGAGACTGCACTATGGTTTGTTTTGGGCCAGCTTGTTCTTCATTGATGGAGGAACCTTCTATGGAGGATTGTTTTCCACTTTGCCATTGGAGGGCAATGATTTTGCAGCCCAAGATCAGACTTTCAGCCCGCCTTCATTACCGGAGCTTGAGGTGGAAGGAGATTTTCAGGAGTTGCCTTGTCGGGAGGTGGCTCATTTGGTTTGGATGATTGCTTGGAGATGGAGGATCCACATGAGAGAGATGTTCCCCACTTCATGCCTTGAGTGGAGAGAGATGATGAGCTGGTACACAGTCGATGGGACAACTTACACATTCATAGATGCAGAGCAGCAGCAGTCATGGTCTTTAGTCATAGCCGGAGGCAGTGAGAAGTCCGAGTCATGGGACTTGGGCGATTATTGGCCACAGTGGCGATGGGATCCGGGAGGACTATTGATTGGCTGGTACCATGAGAGGCCAGTTTGGGATCCTGGCATTGAGATATCCCTTCATATCGGGGTGATGCAGGAGACAGAGAGGTTTCAGTGGGACCCAGGCACATTTTGCAGTATCGACGGGGAGCATCAGCTAGAGAGTAGGCTTGTTCAAGCATTGCTTGAGAACAAGCAATTTTTGCCGGATGAGGATGCCACTTGGGAGAGCGAGCAGACTTTACGGCATCCATCACTTCAGTTGCTTGAGGACAAGCAACGTTTTGCCGGGGGAGACTGTAATATTCCCAATTAGCTTTGCTAATTGGAATATTTCATTTTTGTTTAATTTTGCCGCTTTAGCTAGAAATAATAAATAAAGTGAGAAATAAGAGGGGTTACCTCACTTTAGTCACCTCACTTTATAAAGTAAAGTGTTTTTCCTAGTTGATTGACGTTATAACTTAGAGAGGCGGCCTTGGGGGTCCACACGTATATGAGGGGAGGCCTCACGCTGACCCAAGGGTAACTGCAAGGTGAAGGACGCAGTTAAGGCTTTGGAGGGAGTTTAGCATTATAAAAGGAGGGGGTTCCCACTTCATTTGGCATGCCTATTTTGATATTGATATTGAGAGCTAGACTTTTGTCTGCTTCAGCACGCCGGTTGTTTAGTCGGTCTGCAGCACTGTTTAGTGCACGAGTGTCTCCGGTCGGAGATCTCACCCTTAGCCTCGGGGGACTTCGAGTGCCTGCCCTGGTACGGTTCTGGTTTCACCCTTAGCTTCGGGGGACTTCGAGTGCCCAGTTCAGAGGAGGAAGGACGCTGTTTCAGGAGCAGAGAAAACGCTGATTAGCCTTGGAAGTGAGGACGTTGTCCAATTCTGAAGAGGAGGACGCAGATCTGAGGGTTACAGTGATAGATCCAGCCTTGGTGATGATAGATCTGAGCAGATAATTGCAGATCTAGTTTGGTATGGTGCAGATCTGGAAGTATAGCATTAGATCCAGCTTGGGAGATTGCAGATCTGAAGAGATATTGGCAGATCCAGCCTAGATCTGAAGAGATAACATTAGATCCAGCCTTTGAGGTTGCAGATCTGAGGAGATATTGGCAGATCTAGCATAGATCTGAGGAGATAGCAGTAGATCTGATATAGGAGGACGCAGATCTGGAGGGATAGGACGCAGATCTGGATTTGAGGCTTCAGATCCAGCAGATCTGAGCATATAGGACGCTGATTCATCTAGGAAGACGCTGATCTGATGAGCAGGAGCATGTGTGTGGGTTTTGGCAGCGTTTTTCAGTGTTTTCAGCCCTGAGGAGTTTGGTTATCTTATCTGGAGGATTTGCAGGAGGATTCAGCCCCTTTTCTCAGCATATTTCTTGAGCTTCTGTGCCTTTCCTGGAGGCCCAGCGTTTTTGTAGGAGGAGGGTTTCTGGGGGCGATTTTCGGAGGTGGTCCGTTTGGTAAATGGTTTCTGGGTTTTGTCCGGAGCAGTGAGTATAGGTGATCTGTAGATTTTTAGCTCATTCCGGCAAGGGGATCAGCCCCTAGCTTCAGTTTCTTCTAGCAGCTGGGATGCAGTTTCTGTAGCAGCCATTTCCTATTTTTCTGAAAGGATTCTGTACTTGCCTTGAGCAAGGATAGGTGCACTCACTCTGATTTTCTTGTACTCCTCTCTATGTACTTTCAGATTAATAAAATGGCTCAGTTTCCTGGCATTCTATGTGTATTGGTTCCATGATCTGGTTCAGCATTGTATTTTCTATATCGGTCTAGCATATTTCTGTTTATTACTGGTTATTTCCCTTTGGGGATATTACATCTATTTTCTCCATTTGAAGCCCGATGGGGCTGGAACCACTCTCAAACATCCTGAGTCATTTCATGGTAATGTTAAAAATTTAAGTAAAAGGATGAAAATGAAAGATAAAGGAGAATGTGTCTTTTACTTAAGTCAAAGATTTTTTTTTTTTAAATTTAGAACATCGCAGAAGCGCCCATCTCCCTCTGGATTCACTGGCGATCCACATGGATCCGTGCCCAAACCTCCATGGATCCCCAGCAGATCCTTTTCTAGATTCGCGGATTGGGAATCCAGAACCGCGGATTGGCCTTGTGTGGTTTCAAATTTCCAGGAATCACCTCAAAAAGGCGGAACCGCGGATCTGATTTTCAGATCCACGATTCCGTCGGAGGATTGCCCAAGGATTGGTACGGGACGCGGTTCTGACCTTGTATCCTTGGGGGGGGGGGGGGAAGGATCATGCAACACTGCTTTCAGGGGTAGTGCTGGGGTTTCTAGGCCTAGATCTGGTTGAGTTCTGTAAATCTCGTTTGAGGGTGTGGATTAGTTAGTATGTTTGGCCCTAGATCAGCTAGGAGTTGTAGATCTAGAGTTTTCTCTGTCGGGTTTTCCAGATCTGAAACCTAGAGTTGTGTATTAAAAAATATTCTTAATAATAAAACCCTCTAGTAGCCAAACACCGGTTTTCCCACATTGGGTTTTTTCGGGGACAGTTTGTCCAGAAATAACTGTCACTTTGTCTATGTGTGCATGTGCTTATTCGAAATAAGTACATTTTTTTTTTCTTTGCCATGATTTTTATCAAAATTCCTATCTTAGTAAAACATTTCAAATCCAAAGTTCTGAGGTCTTAAAGTTCCATCATTTCAAAGTACATGTTTTTTAAATTTCTTTGCCATGAATTAGTTCCTAGATTTTATTTCTTAATGATATAATCACTAATTAGTAATACATACCTCTAACTGAAATACAACATTCTTTTACAGAAATACCATTAAGTACAAGTCATCTTAAGAAGGATATATGCATTTAAAAAAATGGAGAAATACCATTAAGTACAAGTTATTTGTGTTGATTTTATAGCATCGAGAAGTGTTCCAAGTCTCAAATTTGGTGGAGAGGCTTGCACAAGAGTTATCCAGAGAACCCATAAATTGTTTGTGGAAATTCCACTCGGATCTTGTTTTATTAAAATAATTTATTATTTTAATGCAAACCCTAAGTCTAAACTTAGGGAAATTAAATAATCAAAGGGTATTAATAAAGCAAAGTGCGAATCTTCTAGAAAAAAAAGATCAAGTCATCTTTTAATCTGAGCCATTGATTAAAGATATAATCTTGGCCGTTGATTCATCAACGAGAAGACTATAAGAAGAGTCTTGAGGGTCATTTGGAAATCAAGCTAGGGACATTCTCCGTACCCGAAGGAAATCGATTTTGAAGTAAGAGAATTCGATTTCAGTGGGTGAGTTTGTAGAGGCGGGATTGCAGAGGCAGAAGGAGGGACAAATCAACTGACAGAGAAGGAGAAGGTAGAAGGGTGAAGGGAAGGGTGTGCTAGCAGCAGCACCATCCCCTCCACGCAGAGTTACACAATCCGGGGAGGGACTGCACAGAGCAGATGCGTTGGATGACGTAGAGGGTGTAGGAGGTCACCCTGAGGGTCCGGAATACTTTTGGTGTGTCCGAAAAATTCATGCCAGGTGTATGCTAATTTTACTTTGCTCACCAGGACTTTTGTAAAAGAATTTTCATTGCTGAAGATAAATACAAACCCTCATCTACTGCACCGGTTTTCCCACATTGGGTTTTTTCGGGGATAATTGTCCAAAAATAACCGTGTTCATATGGTTGTTTCTATTGTGCTACTTGTGTAATTTTTGTTCTTCTGCTTTTGGTTAAGAGTGAAGTACTGCAGTTGTGTTTATTTCAAAGTTTACTGAAGCATCTGTAAATAAATTATCTAATAAGTCGAAGAAATAAATCAATCACTGCAGAAATAATTTTCAGATCTGAAAATTTCACATGGTATCAGAGCAAAAGGCTAAAGACAGAAAGGGAGGATCTGCTATGGACCAAAGCTCCGACATCGAGAAGGGTTCATGTTGTCAGAGGGACTCACACAGTCCTCCAGAGCACGCAAAAATGCGGAGGGAACATGACATGACAGTGCTGGCATCCAGAGTAGAGGAGGATATTGCTTGTGTGTCAAGCACAATTCCTCCAATTGTTTGGTATATTGACAGTGGAGCATATGCTCACATGATGGGGGTTCGAGAATGCTTTTCGAGCTACCAAGAATAAAAGATGAATTTCCAGATTACTATGGGAAACAAGGCCAAGTGTACCCCCGTTGGAAGAGGTAACATAACATTTCAGACAGAAGGTGGCAACAAGATTCGGACCATAAATGTTCTGCATGTACCAGGGTTGGGGATGAATTTGCTCTTAGTGTCTCAGCTCGAAAACAAGGGTTATGACGTATACTTTATTGGAAATAAAGTGTATGTCAAACATCCTAGTTGTAGCAAGAAGGCACAAATTGGAGTAAGGAGTCATAAGCTATATAAGCTCCAGCTTGAATCCCTTGTGGCCCTGATTGGCAGTACAAACGACAGAGATCTGAATGAATTATGGCACAGAAGGATGGGGCGTGTACATCATGGAGCCTTGAAGATTCTCAGGAATATTGTTATAGGAGCTCTTGAACTCAGCACGAGGATAGATGAAGTTTGCAGGGGATGCGTACTAGGGAAGTATGCTAAAGCAACATTTCCAAGAAGCAGCAACAGTGCCAAGAGCGTATTGGAATTAATACACTCGGATATTTGCGGTCCAATTTCCACAACTGCTCTCAATGGTGCAAAGTATTTGCTACCTTTATTGATGATCATTCCAGGAAGACTTGGATCTATTTTCTCAAAACCAAAGATGAAATCTTTGATTGGTTCAAAGAGTTCAAAGCATTGGTAGAAAATTCAACAGGAAAGAAGATCAAGAAGCTGCAATCAGATAATGGTGGAGAATATATCGATAAGGACTTCACCAGTTTCTGCGCAAGGGAAGGCATCAAGAGAGAATGGAAAACTCCATAAAATCCAGAGAAAAATGGAGTTGCAGAAAGGAAGAACTAGACCATAGTAGAGGCTGCGAGGGTAATGCTATATGACCAAGATATGCTCAAATTTTTGTGGGCAGAAACCTGCAATATAGCGGTATATGTGCAGAACAGAGTTCCCCATAGAGCATTGGGGAAGGTAACTCCTGAGAGTGTGTTCATATGCAGCAAGCCGGAGGTGAGCCACATCAGGATATTTGGCAGCATGGTGTACTGCCACGTTCCAGATGAGAAGAGGAAGAAGTTGGTTCAGAGTGTGGAAAAGGGTTTTCTTGTGGGGTATAGTGAAAATGCAAAAGCATATCGCATCTATATTCCAGAGAGAAGGAAAATCGTAGTAAGGAGGGATGTGAAATTCATGGAGTAGAGAGCTTTCAGGAAATCCCGGGAAATGGCTACAGACTCTGTTTTAAAAGACGGCCTGACCGAAACCGACCAGGCCTGGTCGACCGAGCCGGTAGGGCGGCCGGTCTGACCAGTTAGAAAACCAGCCAGGTTGGCCAGTTTATTACCGAGCCGGCCGGTTTTTGTAATGGCTCGGTCGGCTCGGTAATAAACCGGCCGACCAGGCTGAGCCCGATTCAACCAGGCCTGGTCATAACAGCCGGCAGGTGGGCCCATTTTTTCCGATTTTGTGGACTTGAAAATGAAATTTAATTCGCTGTTAGGGTTTTTTTAGCTTGTCTAAGCCCTCCCAATGCTATATAACTAACCCAACCCCTCTATTGAGCTCACATCTTTCTCATGCAATTTGTTTGAGCATTTGTGAGTGCTTTCTGAAGATTGTGGAGTTGGTTTTGGAGTAGCAATGAGGAGCTTCTTGGGCAAGTTTTGGAGCAGCAGTGAGGAGCAAATTGGCAAGCTTTGGAGCAGCATTGAGCTAGAGGAAGCTAGAGGCTAGAGGTATTTATTTTTTCTCTACTAAATCTGCCTTTGTTTGTTTTATTTATTTAGCAAATCTAGCATTTGCCATTTGCATTTGCAGAGTTTTTGGCATTTGCCATTTGGTGAAAGAAATGAACATAGAATGAATAGTTTTTTTTTTGTTTTCATGTTCAGATTTAAACATTTTATTTCCAAGTCAAAAACTCAGTCCAAAATGGCCCCTAGAGCAAAAGACTCTGCTTGGGCATATGCTGAAATGGTTGGGGATCAAATGTTTTGCAAATTTTGCAAGAAAAAAATTAAGGAGGGTGGAGGGGGCATTCATAGACTGAAACTACATTTGGCTGGTGTTAAAGGCCAAATCACTGCATGTGAAGCATAAAACATTGGGGAAATTAGGAAGCAGTTGAAAGAACAGTTTGACAAGTTTGAGCAAGACAAAAATAGGCAAAAAGAAATACAGGCTGAAATTGGGAGGAAGAGGAATATACAACATATGATGGCTGGCAACTCAAGTTTTGAATCTTATAATTATGAGGATTCCTCATCTATCCCTTCCACTGATGCATCAAAAAACCCCTTTCGCTATGTTCCTCCCTCTAGGGAGTCTATTTCTGACAAGGGTAAGGGTGCAATGAGAAATAAGGGTACTATTAAAAGTTTTTTTGTGCCCTCATCTCCTTCTGATAGTGCAACTGCATATGGTCCTAGTCCTCCAACTGTGCAGCCCACTTTAGATGCTCATTGGAAAAAAGAATTGAGAGATAATGCTTGTGAGTACATTGCTAGATGGTGGTATGATGTTGATATTCCCTTCAATGCTACTCGTTCACCATATTATGAACCTATTTTTGATGCCATATATGCTGCTGGAAAGGGCTTCAAACCTCCTACTCTGCATGAGTTAAGAGGATATTTTTTGCAAAGAGAGATTTCAAACATTAATGATTATTTGAAAGAGTTCAAAAACTCATGGGCACATACAGGATGTACCATCATGTCAGATGGATGGACTGATCAGAGGAACAGTACCATCATAAACTTTCTTGTCTTTTGCCCACGGGGAACCATGTTTCTAAAATCAGTTGATGCATCTGATAGGGTGAAAGATGCACAGTTGTTGTTACAGCTTTTGGATGAGGTTGTTGAAGAGGTGGGGGTGGAAAATGTTGTTCAAATCATCATAGACAATGCCTCTAACTATGTTCTTGCTGGTAAATTGTTAGAGGAAAAACACCCAACCATTTTTTGGACCCCATGTGCTGCACATTGCATAGACCTCATGCTTGAGGATATTGGCAAAATAGATTGGATCAAGAACACTGTAGAGCATGCCAAGTGCATCACAAAATATATTTACAATCACTCATGGATTCTGAGTCTAATGAGGAAATACACAGGGGGCAAGGAACTTATTAGGTCTGCCATCACTAGATTTGCAACACATTTTTGACATTGCAATCTATGGGTGCCCAACAAAGAAACTTGCAAAAGATATTTTCTAGTGATGAATGGAATGAAAGTCAGTTCTCTCGCAAACAGGATGGCAAAGACATGAAAAGGAAAGTTGTTGAAGAAATATTTTGGAAAAAGACAGCAAACATTGTGAAACTTGCTGAGCCATTGGTTAAGGTGTTGCGCTTGGTGGATGGGGAAAGATTGGCTATGGGCTTCATTTATGAGGCTATGGATCAAGCAAAGGAGCAGATAAGGGCAACATGCAAGGACAGAGTGGCTAAGTATGGGCCCATTTGGGAAATCATTGATCAGAGATGGAACAATCAACTCCATCGCCCGATACATGCAGCTGGGTATTTTCTGAACCCAAGGTATCATTATAAAGCTCAGGACACAGGAGCTTTGACTGGAGAGGTTAGAGATGGATTGATTGACTGCATTGATCGCATGATCCCCACAGAGAGTGAGCAGTTGACGATACACAGGCAGATCACTATGTTCAGCCATGCCACTGGTACCTTTGGCAAGAACCTTGCAAGGATTGCAAGGGAATCAGATGAGCCAGGTAAACAAAGAATTCCAATTTTCAAATTTATATTTTATAATTTATTATTTTGTATAATTGTTTATAAAATTATAATTTCAATTTCAAAGTTGGATATAAATTGTTGAGCTAACTGAAACTCATTTTTTGCAGCGCAATGGTGGGAGGCATTTGGTAGCCACTATCCTGAATTGCAGAGGTTTGCAATCCGCATTTTGAGTCAAACTTGCAGTGCTTCTGGGTGTGAGCGCAATTGGTCTGTCTTTGAGAGGATTCACACACACAAGAGAAACCGTTTGGAGCAAAAACGGTTAAATGATCTAGTGTTTGTCCAGTACAACCTTCGACTTAGAAGGAACCAATTGCTGAACAAAAGACCTGATTCAGATCCCATTGTGTTGGAGGATATTGATCCAACATCAGATTGGGTAGTGGAGTCTTGTCCACCAGAGTTTGACAGGGAGAGTTCACTTGACTTCGATTTAGATATGGAAGCGACTATGCTCAATGTAGATCCATTAGTAGCAGACCCAGTCCCAGGCCATCCAGTTGCATCCACTGCAGGTACAGGCACTTCCTCTAGTCAGCCACAACGGAGATGCATATCTCGTCTATCTGATTCTCAAGGTGGTAAGGGCAAGGATATAGTTCCAGTCGAGGATGTTGATTCAAAGGAGGAGGCGGAGCGGGCGTCTTCCCCCGATGGTTCAGAGTTTGAGGAAGAGGACATTGGCTTCTCAGATTCAGATGACTAGCAGTAGTTACTAGTTACTAGTGACTATTCATGTTTTGTTGTAGAGGCCATTTAGAGCCTCCTTATGTTTTTTGTTTTGATCATGTATTGGTCCTTGGACAGTGCACTGGGTGCAATTTTGATATAATGGATATATTCATGAGCCTACTTTTATCATATGTTGTCTTTTGTCTATATTGTAATGCTTTGTGTTTGGAAACATGAATAAAAATCTTTAAATTTATGTTTTTGTACAAAAAAATTAATATTTAATGTATTTTTTACAAAAACCGAGTCATGATCGAGTCATTGAAACCTGGTCGACCGAGTCATTACCGAGTCATTACCTCGACCTGGTAGCTGACCGATTCCGTTTTTTAAAACATTGGCTACAGATACACAGATTGAGGAGGATCCACTACTACAGCCTCAACGGCCTATAGAGGATGGGTCAAGTGCTTCTCCACGACACAAGGATTCTGAGGAGAGTTCCTCCGAAGAAGAGCAGGCAGGAGAGCAGGTGAGACAACCCACCACCAGTGGGAGATCGAGCAGAGAACTTCAACAAATTCTGAGGGATGCAGAAGAATTTGTTGGACCCCCTAGAGACGGAAAGAGGGTACGGAGGCAACCTGACAAATACCAGGCCCTGGTAACTGAGGTTGGAGAACCTTCCAGCGTTTGGGAGGTAACTCAGCATCAGGTGTGGGTGGATTCCATGGTGGAGGAGTATAGCTCCATCATGGAAAATGACGTCTGGGAAGTAGTCCTTAGACCACAGGACAGATCAGTTGTAGGATCTAGGCGGATCTACAAGATCAAGTATGCTACAGATGGCAACATAGAGAAGTTCAAGGCCAGATTTGTAGGTAAGGGGTACACACAAAAGGAAGGGATCAATTATGAGGAAACCTTCGCCCCTGTAGCTCGCTACACTTCTATCAGATCCGTAATCTCTCTCTAGCAGCGTAGATGGGATGGGAGATTCACTAGATGGATGTCAAGACAACGTTCTTGAACGGGGTGATAGAGGAGGAAATATACATAGAATAGCCAGAGGGCTTCGAGACACATGAATAGGAGACTCATGTTTGCCGGCTTAAGAAAGCCTTGTATGGTTTAAAGCAAGCCCCTAGGGCATGGTATGGGCAAATTGATAGCTACTTGCAGAAGATGGGTTCTTCAAGAGTGACATACATCCCAATCTCTACTACTTGATGTTGAGATTTTGTGTATTTGGGGTAGCATTAGTTGTGCTCTAGCTCCCAAATGGTATGGAGGGACTAGAGTACACTTGATCTACAAGACCCATAAAGGGATTTGGTAAATTTCATATGGTTTGGGAGATATTTAATTAATTAATTATTTTAATGTATTTCCTAAGTCTAAACTTAGGAAAATGAAATAATTAAAGTTAATTAAATTAAACATGTGATGAAATTGTCTTAAGTCACACAGATCAAGCTTTCTTTTAATCTTAGACATTGATTCAAGATATGATCATGGTCGTTGGTTTCCCAACGAGAAAAGTATAAAGGAAAGGCTTAGGGTCATTTGTAAAGACACATAGAGGCAAAACACTAAAGGTAAGCTGAGATTCTAGGGCGGGTTTGCTTAGAATTCTCAGAAGTGTTTCAGCTGCAGAGAGGGGAGTTTAGATAAAGGGGATGATCTGATCCCAGTGTCTAGAATCAGCAAGAGACAAATATCAGCTCATAGAGGCAGCGCAGAGAAGCATGAGAAGCAGCAACAGAGAGGGCAGCAACTGCGCAGCGCAGAGGCAGCTTCAGCTACGTAGGTGCTACGCAATCCTTCCCAGGGCAACGTAAGTCAGCTGGAAACCCTCAGGGGTTACGCAGAGACACTTAGGGGCAACCTAGGGACTGTGTCACCCAGTCTGGGGTAACGCAGCCCTTTCCAGGCCAGCGCTGAGGGACGCATGGGCTTCAGAGGCTGACACAACGGCTTCAGGGGCAGCGCTGGGGTTTCTAGGGCCTAATTTTGGTTGAGTCCTGTAAATCCCGTTTGAGGGTGTGGATCAGTCATTATTTTGGCTTCAAAATAGCCGGTGAGTTGCAGATCTATTTTATCTCTGTTGGGTTTTCTAGATCTGGAATCCAAATTTGTTGTATTCAGAAAACTCTTAATAATAAAACCCTCTAGCAGACTGGTTTTCCAGCCTTGGGTTTTTCCGGGGACTTTTTGTCCAGAAAATCACTGTGTCACTTTGTCTATGTGTGCATGTACTTTTTCTAGATCTGAATTGGTGATAGTCTGTTATGTGTTTTGCTTCAATATTAATCTGAAAATTTTAGTTAATAACTTAATTAAGTAGGAGGAGCATAACAAGATCTAATTGTAGATTTCTGCATAAGCGTACATTCAAAAATTTTCACATAGTATCAGAGCAATTGCAGATCTAGGAGGGTCACCAGCAGAAGACTGAAGGTTATTGCTGCAAAAAACAGCAGGAAGAGCAGCAGAAGGGTAGATCTGAAGGGACAACGCAATTTTCAGAGAGGCAGAGTTACGCAGAGCGCAGGGTGACGCAGTCTAACACTGTCTCCTAGCAGGCTCACACACTTACTGCGCAGAGGTAGCATAGAGGAAACGCTGGGATTGTCTGAAGCCAGCCAGTGTGATGCATATCTGAAATTGTTAGGTCCAGAAGAGCCTGAAGCACAGCTAAAAAAATTCAGTAGGTACTCGTGGGGTTAAAATTCTGAAGTTTTCAGATTTTTAGCCTAAGCACTAGTGACAAAGAGCGGGAGGAGATTAGCTTCTCAGAAAGTTTCTAGCCAAAGAAACTTGCAGATTGATCAGAGGATCAAAGAGAGCTGAATCATTGTTGATTTGGTAGATTTCCAAGAAGGGAAATCAGTTGTTAGAGGGAGCAGAAGGTGCTTGTTTTGCCAAGGGCCTTAGATCCAGTTCTCTAGCAAAGAGAGAGGGAAGCTCCGACACATTTTTGAGCAGATGGCTCCTCATGGACTGCGTAATTATGATAGATTGGATGGCCTTTCCAAACTTCTCAGTTTGGAAGGCTAGGATCCTGATAGTCCTAGAGGCATATCATCTAAGAGACCATGCAGAACAAACTCTGGCCACACCAATTGATGCAGATCTCCTAAGGAAGCATAATGAAGCTGTTGGACATTCCAAGCGGCTGTTCATGGATGGAATTAAGGAACATATTGTCCCACATATAGCTCAAAAGAAGACAACTAATGAGATGTGGAAGGCCTTAAATTCCCTATGTGAGAGAAAGTCTGTCCAAAGGAAGATGTTGTTGGAGACTTAGATGCAGTCATTCATGATGACCAAGGGTGAAGACATGGAACATTTCCTCTTCAGATTGTAGTCGATCAGAGATTAGTTGACTGCAACGAGTGCTAAGGTGGAAGATGAGCTGATGGTTAGGACTGCTCTCAATGCAGTCATAGATGAGTGGGAAACTGTTAATTTTGGGTAGCTAGGTCCAAACTCCATGTTGTGATGCTCAGATTGCGATGCCAATATTTTTATTGGATTCCTCTTTCGGAGAGGTGCAAGATCGATCTAAAGATCACCTTGATCGGATGAGCAGAACATGTATGTTGATTTTATTCCACATGTGCAAGGTCGGCCTGTTTTATCCCACATGCATAAGAGATGTGTCACACACCCCCACAGATGCCTATATATTGGAGAGACTTGGAGTTCATTTTATACACACATTTTCGTGGAGACATTTTCTTCTCTTGGATAGTGATGGAGCAACGTTCTTGGTTCTGCATTTAGGGCTTCTTGGTGCAACGTCTTGGTGGAGTATTCTTGATGAAATGTCTTGGGGTTGTGTGACACATGTGGGTGGTTGACCTTATGAAGACTTTGCTGGTTGAAGCATCCTGTTGATCGTCGTAACGCCACCATTCTTTATCTCTGTTTTTGGCTTGTCTTCCATCGATCTATTGGTATGTTCTATCTACATCTCTTACTTTCATTATGCCCTAGAAGGTCAAAGTATATTTGCATCTAAGCATAGAACATCTTCAAAATTTAACATGGTATTAGAGCTATGGAGAAGAGAAAGGCCATCTTGTTCTAAATCTAGGGCAGCGAGATAAGGAGCTGTAAGTGACAGTGGATGTTTGTTTGGGTTTGACTTGGAGGAGGCCGTTGCTACAACAAGCTGTTATGCTAGGCCACAGGCCATAGCAAGCAGCTGTAGGCAGGGTTAACGCATGTCAAAGCGAGGCCAAAAGCTAAGACTAGTAGTTATGGTATTGAGGAAGAGGCGTGACTTGAAGGTTGTATCAAATCGAATCTCAGAGACCCTTGAAGTGTTGAGCCGACCGCCTCTACTCGTGGTAAGCTCATTATGGGTGTGAAGGGATGATTCACCAGGAGCAACCTGCGGCAAACTAAAGAGGCGTGAGTTTATCGACCAAGATTTCTCCCCAGTCAAACTGACGCATGTGGTGCACCTATTCCCTTCAGCAACATAGCAAGGCGGACCTGCACATATGCAACTCAAAGGGAGGAGATCACATGAAGGCGAAGGCATGAGATGGAGTTGTCATCCCATTAGCAAGACATCAGTTGTTGCCCGAGTGCAACGTATTTGACGTGAAGACAAGCTGCCATCAATCGAAAATCAAAACGGAAGGGGTGGATAGCCATCATGAGTTTCTGGGTACGACCATCGCTGGTGATGAGGCGTGTTGAGACACCAACCGCAAATAGGGCGAACGCACCAATTGGCAAAAAGTCAACAGAAGTCTGGGCTAACGACGACTGAATCTAGCAATTGTGCTCATTCTCTGTCGAATAAATTTGAGAGCCGCGACATACTGATAGTGGCCCCATTGCGCAGCAAAACCTCTGGGTTGAGCCGCCATCACAATCGGGCTGTGAGCCCACACCGATATGCTGTAGACAGACATGCCATTTGAAGATTGTGCACGAGCCAAATTCACAGTGAACCGTTAAGCCAATTCAAAAGAAGCACTGAGGTCAATGAATCTGCAACTGAGGTCGATGGGAAATGTCTACAGTGTACAAATTTCACGTAAAGTATATATTAATAATTCATGGCGAGAAAAAAAAAATTCCCAGTGTTCGGAGGCGGAGAAGTCACCCAAATGTTAAACTTTAAAAGCGTTTCGTATATTGTCATTTCCCGATTGTTCAGAATTACAGCTTGGTGAAATATTTCAGAGAGGAGGGAAGCAGATTTATGTGTTATGCATGATGGAAGCGTTAATTCCGTCTATGGGAACATCTATGCCATCACCAACAATACTTGTTGTTTCTCATTGCTCTTCAGAGTTCAAAATAGAGAGAGTCAGCAAAACATGTTCAGAAGAAGCACCTGATGTAAATTTCTTTGAATTACCTACATATACAGAGAATTTTGCTTCTTCCCTGCTATCTAGGCAATCTGTTCTACTCTTGAAGACAACTTTCATCTCTATTTCTGATAATGGCAAAATGTGGAATTGGTTATTAACTGCTGAGTTGCCAGGAGATGCATATGGTCAAGTAATGGCTCAGACCATGAATTTGTCTATCTCTGAAGATGTCAATCAAAAGAATGATAGGGAATCAGGGGCACCGACATTGGATATTGTAGTGGATGGCCATGAAGAGGAAGAAAATAAATTGCCAAAGCAATTACACACAACTGTTCTCAGAAGTTACATCAGACCTATGTACAGTCCTGTACTTGAAGGAGGACTCGGAACATAAGATAATCACTTGAGAACAGTGAATCCCAGACTTGTAGCTCGGTTTATTGAACTATTGTAGCTCGAAGTGCAAGCTTGGTCAGTCTCACATTGGAGCTTGAACTATGGACTATTACCATTTCGCATAGTGTGTGAATAGCAAACCTATAGGAGCTCAGAACCTTTGACATACCTCGTGGACAGTTAATTATAGGCCTCGGACTTGCTGCAGTCTACAAACCTGATCTAAGAGTTGTGGATAGGGCGTGGTGCTTGGATTTGTGGGTGAACTGTGATCAGTCACATCTCGAATAGTGGACAGAATATTGGTTGGATTCTGTGGTCGTAACTTCGGACCTACAATCCTGTAGCTTACCTTTGCTGTGGCAATGAATGAACTTGAAGACCTCGAATCTGTGGGCAAGTTACTCTTGTACAAACCTCGGTTCTGCAAGCTTGGAAGAGACTACAAGAAGACTCAATTTCCAGATTCCTGAAGTTGAGCTTCCAGAACCGAGTGCTAAGAAGCAAAGGTGACCAGTTTGTCATTGATGACGCTGGCTCAGTCTTTTATTATCCTGGAGATTGTGTTACTAATGTTATCCTTGGAATTACATTGCTGGAGTTAGCTATCCACGGTGTGTCGCAAATTCTTCCCCAACAAGAGAGGTTAAATTCTAGATTGCAATAGTCATATAATAGTGCAGCAGCTACAGGAAACCAAAGGAAAGTATAAAACAATTGTCATTGTAGGAGAAAGCATCTATCATGAAGGCATATATTAGAATTGTGCCGCAGGAAAGCATAAAAAGGAGGACCTTTTTTTTTTCCTCAAGTATCACAAAGACATCTGATGTCTGGCAGTTGATACATTCTAATCTATCTGATATGCTGCCCGAAGAAGAAGATCAAGATTCTAAGGATTGATAATGGCACCTTTGCAGAGGAGCTGGCATTAATAGGGAGACCACAACTGTGTATGCTCCTGAGAAAATGACATTGCTAGAGAAGACCCTCATGGCTCAGGGGTACTCTCGAGGATGCCAAGAGACATATGGTTGCAAAGGGGGACACTCCGGGAAAGCAAGAAACCATATAGATACCAAGGGTATCTTGCAGCCATGAGTACAATATGAGCCCAGATCATTTGAAGAAGTCATAAAGCATAAAGTCTGGAAGGATGCTATACACAAAGAGTACGAGTCCATTATGAAGGATGATGTCTGGGATATGGTCCTGAGACTGGAGGACAAAGTTGTTGTCACCTCGATATGGCTCTATAAGATCAAGCATGGATTTGATGGGAGTGCAAAAAGTATAAGGCAAGATGTGTTGCCTGAGACTTCTCTATAGGAAGGCATTGATTATGATTGCACCTGTAATCTATTATTATCCTTGTTGTTACGTAAGGATGGAATTTTCATTAGATAGATGTGAAAACCGCCTTTCTGCATGGTGCGATAAAGGAAGAGGTGTATGTAGAGCAACCTCTGGGGTTCGAAGTCCAGGATCGAGACACCCATGTTTGCAGGTTGAAGAAAGCCCTCTATGGGTTGAAGCTAGCCCCCAGGGCTTGGTACGAGAGGATAGATAGCTACTTGATGAAACTGGGCTTCACTCGAAGTAAGGATGATCCGAACCTTTACTTCAAGGTTGATAGAGAAAAGCCTCTCCCTTTGGTTCTCTATGTGGACGATTCCCTTCCTGACAGGTGCTGACCCTCTCTTTCATCAGTGTAAGAGGGAGCTCGCTGCTGAGTTCGAGATGAAGGACCTAGGATTGATGCATTACTTCCTAGGCCTGGATGTCTGGCAGAGACCTGGCGAGATTTTCCTTTCTCAAGGAAATATATTGTGAAGTTGCTGGAAATATTTGGTATGGTGGACTGCAAGTCCGTGTCGACACTGATGGAACTCAACCTTAAGAAGTTGAGTGAAAGCGCTGTAGGGCCTGTACTAGCAAATCCTACCAAGTATTGTCAACTCGTAGGGGCCCTGATGTTCTTAGGGAACATCCGTCTAGACGTATGTTGTGCAGTGAACACTTTGAGTCAACACATGGTTGTTCCTCATAACATTCACTGGGTTGGTGCCAAGAAACTCTTGAGATATCTCTGGGGCACAATAGACCATGGGCTGAGATAAGCTGTCGGGAGTTTGAGACTCCGTGTATATGCTGATGCCGATTGGGCTGGCAGTGTGGTGGATCGCAAAAGCACATCTGGATGCTACTTCACTTGGGTCTGCTTCAAGCAGGAAGCAAAAGTTGGTAGCTTTGAGCACCGCTGAGGCCGAATACATTGCAGCGTGCATGGCCTGTTGTGAAGCCACTTGGTTGCGAAAGCTCTTCAGTGAGTTGTTCGAGCATGTGCTAGATGGCACCGTTATCCTTTGTGATAACCAGAGTGGGATTCGTTTGTCAGAGAATCTCGTGTTCCATGATGGATCCAAGCATGTTGATGTCTGGTACCACTTATCTGGGATATGGTACAACGAGGCGCCATAAGGCTCGATCATATAAGAACTGATGAGTAGGTTGCGGATATTCTCAGAGAGACCTTGGGGAAGGTCATGTTCCTAAACATTTTGTGAGAATCTTGGAGTCGTGGAACGACCCTATTTGGAGGGTCCTGTTGGACAATGAGCTCTGGGAGCTCTAGGGGGGGCTTTGGGGATAGCTTCTTGGAGCTATAAGTAACCACAGGGCTAGGCTTGCCGAACTTTGTTGGTGTGCTTCCGCCCCACTGTGATGATATTGAGTTGGTTTACCTCTCTTTGATCTGTGCTTGGTATGCATCCTACCCATGGAGTTTCGGACTCATGGGAAGTACCTCTCATTTGGCCAATGAGGTGGGAAATGTGAATAGAGACCATAGCAAGACTGATGGACGTATTGGAGATTGCTATACTCTCTATGTCTAGGATGGCATGTGTCAAACCACTTGATCTGGGATCAAGTCTAGCGAGGTTTTAGACCTCCAACTGACTTCGGGTCAGTGAAACTAACTTCGGGTTAGTATATGACTCTCTTGAGTCCAAGTGAGGTTTCAGACCTCTAACTGACTTCAAGTTAGTTAAACCAACTTCGGGTTGGTATGTGACTCCTTTGAGTCCTATAGAGGTCTCGAACCTTTGAGCCGACTTCGGGTTAGCCGTGATTGATGTCTTTGTGACTCACCTTTTGTTTTGAAATAAAGAAGCTAGCGAAGCAAGTTACGACGGGATGACGCGCGATGTTTGGATGGCACTAGTGGATGGAGTTCTCCCTGGTTGAGAGGGAGTGTTAATTTTGGGCAACTATGTCCAAACTCCATGTTTTGATGCTCAGATGACGATGCCAATATTTTTATTGGATTCCTCTTTCAGAGAGGTGCAAGATCGATCTAAAGATCATCTTGATCGGATGAGCAGAACATGTATTTTGATTTTATTCCACATGTGCAAGGTCGGCCTATTTTATCCCACATGCATAAGAGATGTGTCACACACTCCCACAGATGCCTATATATTGGAGAGACTTGGAGTTCATTTTATACACATTTTCGTGGAGACATTTTCTTCTCTCTTGGATGGTGATGGAGCAACGTTCTTGTTTCTGCGTTTAGGGCTTCTTGGTGTAGCGTCTTGGTGGACTATTCTTGATGAAACGTCTTGGGGTTGTGTGACACATGTGGGTGGATGACCTTATGAAGACTTGCTGGTTGAGGCATCCTGTTGATCGCCGTAATGCCAGCATTCTTTATCTTTGTTTTTGGCTTGTCTTCCATCGATCTATTGGTATGTTCTATCTGCATCTCTTACTTTCATTGTGCCCTAGAAGGTCAAAGTATATTTGCATCTAAGCATAGAACATCTTCAGAATTTAACATAAACCTTTGTCCAAAGTATCTTGGGCAGAGCAAACTTCCCAGATTGGGACAACTTGTGGGAAATTCTGCGTCAAGAAGAACTCCATAGAATCACCAAGAAGTAGTACAGCTCTGGATTGAACAAAGTGAAGAAGGAAGAAGAAGAAGATGCAACCTTGGCATCAAAGAGGTAGCAACAAAAGAAGAAGAAGGATCTGTCAAAGATCAAGTGCTTCCAGTGTGCTGAATTAGGACACTTTTCCAGCAATTGTCCTTGGAAGAAAAAGGACAAGGAAGCTTCTTCTTCCAAGGCTTTGTGGTGGATGATGGATCGAAAGATGATGCAGCCATGAGCGCTCATGAACCACGAAAGTGGGGCGACATGGATTTGTAGAGGAACTACAGAATGTATGGCAGGATCTTTGAGCAGCTCATCTCTTGGATCACATCCGAGCTACGGGAGCCTTAAGACAGTAGCGAGACAAGTGTTGTAGTGGGTGTATAGATCACGGATGAAGCAAAGGTAGATCTGAAGGTTGGAAGGAGTAGCGCAATGCAAATGCAACAGTAGCGTAGAAGCAAAAACAACATAGGGGCTGATGTGACTTCAGCAATGCATAGTAGAGCTGCTTACGCAGAGCAAAGTTGCAGCAATGTGGAGGCTTTAGGAGGACAATGCAGCACAACAACAGTGTGAGGGATTTCAGCACAAGGGCCTGATGTGACTTGAACAGTGCAGAGGGAGTCTACTTATGCAGTGCAGAGCTGTTGCTGTGCATCATCCTTTAGATGCCAACACATATCAACAACCTATGGAGCTTCAGTGATGAGGATGCAGCACAACTGACTTGTCTGTCAAAGATTGGGTAGGAGATTCAGTTCTTTCTCTCAACAGCTGAAGTTGCAGTGGAGCAGATCAATGATGACAGTGATATGAGTAGCACAGATGCAACAAATTGAGAGGGAGTTGCAGTACATAGTTGAGTGGCAGTAGGCCAAGCATCAACAGCACAGAACCAGTGCCCAAAATCTTGTCATGTATAGTGTGATGTATTGCTAGAGCACACTCCTGATGCTAAGAGGCAGTGTTGAGATTTTGTGTATTTGGGTTAGCATCAATTGTGCTCTAGCTTCCAAATTTTGTGGAGGGACTAGAGTACACTTGATCTACAAGACCCATAAAGGGATTTAGGATATTTCATCTGGTTTGGGAGATATTTGATTAATTACTTATTTTAATGTATTTCCTAAGTCTAAACTTAGGAAAATGAAATAATTAAAGTTATGAAATAATTAAAGTTAATTAAATTAAACATGTGATGAAATTGTCTTAAGTCACACAAATCAAGCTTTATTTTAATCTTAGCCATTGATTCAAGATTTGATCATGGCCGTTGGTTTCCCAACGGGAAAAGTATAAAGGAAAGGCTTGGGGTCATTTGTAAAGATACACAGAGGCAGAGCATTGAAGCTAAGCTGAGATTCTAGGGCGGGTTTGCTAAGAATTCTCAGAAGTGTTCTAGCTACTGAGAGGGGAGTTTAGACAAAGGGGATGATCTGATCCCAGTGACTAGAATCAGCAAGAGACAGAGATCAGCTTAGAGAGGCAACGTCAGTGAGGGCAACAGTTGCGCAGCGTAGAGGCAGCTTCAGCTACGCAGTTCGTCCTAGGGCAGCGTAAGTTAGCTGGAAACCCTTAGGGGTTACACAAAGACCCTTAGGGGCAACGTAGGGACTGCGTCACCTAGTCTGGGGTAACACATCCCTTTCCAGGTCAATGCTGAGGGACGCAGGGGCTTCAGAGGCTGACACAGGGGCTTCAGGGGCAGCTCTGGGGTTTCTAGGGCCTAATTTTGGCTAAATCCTGTCAATCCTGTTTGAGGGTGTGGATCAGTCATTATTTTGGCTTCAGAACAACTCGTGAGTTGCAGATCTATTTTATCTCTGTCGGGTTTTCCAGATCTGAAACCCAGATTTGCTGTATTCGGAAAACTCTTAATAATAAAACCCTCCAGTGGCTAGCAGACCGGTTTTCCCGCCTTGGGTTTTTCCGTTGACTATTTGTCCAGAAAATCACTATGTCACTTTGTCTATGTGTGCATGTACTTTTTCTAGATCTGAATTGGTGAAAGTCTATTATGTGTTTTGCTTCGATATTAATCTGAAAATTTCAGTTAATAACTTAATTAAGTAGGAGGAGCATAACCAGATCTAACTGTAGATTTCTGCATAAGTGTAACATTCAGAAGTATTCACACTTGAGGGTAGGGGATGAGTCGTTAATTCTGGTATTATATGTGGATGATCTGTTTCTTATTGGATCATCTAAGCTCATCAAGGACTGCAAGGAGAATCTGGCTACAAAATTCGACATGAAGGATCTGGGGCAGATGCACTATATTCCTGGATTAGAAGTTTGACATCAAAAGGGAGAAATCTTCCTGGGGCAAGGAAGATACACTACAAAAATCCTGAAGAGATTTCATATGGAAGACTGTAGACCCATGGCCACGCCAATGATTACTAACTGGAAGAAGATAGACACAACGAAGGATGATGAGGCTAATCCCACCTTGTATAGGTAGCTCATCGGATCATTGATGTATCTGGTCAATACTAGACTAGACATCTGTTATGCAGTGAATACCCTCACTCAATTCATGGTGGAACCAAGGAGGGCTCACTGGGCAACAACCAAACATGTTCTCAGATATCTGAAGGGGACAGTCGAGTATGGATTGAAGTACACCAAGCCCAATGAGGTCCAGTTGAGTGGGTTTACAAACGCAGATTGGGCTGGAAGACAGTGGATCGGAAGAGTACCCGTGGGTACTGTTTCAGTCTCGGATCAAGAATTGCCTCCTAGTGCAGCAGGAAACAGAAGTCTGTCGCACTAAGTTTAGCCGAGGTAGAGTATATGGCAACAAGCACAACTTTGTGCGAGGCCATATGGCTTCGTAAATTACTCTTGAACCTACTCAAGACAAGGATGGAACCGACCGGGATTATGTGTGATAATCATAGTTGCATTAAGCTCTCTAAGAATCTTGTGTTTCATGACCGGTCGAAACACATTGACATTTGGTGCCACTTCATTAGGGACTATGTCCAACGGGGAGCAGTGCACTTGAGGTACACTCCTACAGGGGAACAGGTGGCAGATATCCTCACCAAGGCTCTGAGTAAGATTAAGTTCACTTACTTCAGAGAGAAGTTGGGGATGGTCGAGAACCCCTTCCATTTGAGGAGTGAGTGGTCTACAGAGACAGAGGGAGCTGTAGTACGGATGAGGCAGTGGCAAAGACAGTGTCACAGGCAGTAGTACAGAGGGCAACAATTCAGAGATGAGGGCAGCAACCAGGACATCATCAGTGCAACAGATGTTCTAGAGTCAGAGCAGTATAGTGGTTTCTTACTTGAACACTTTCCTCGCTAAGAGGGAGTGTTGATTTTATAGCATCGGGAAGTGTTCCAAGTCTCAAATTTGGTGGAGAGGCTTGGACAACAGTTATCCAGAGAACCCAGAAATCGTTTATGGAAATTCCACTCGGATCTTGCTTTATTAAAATAATTAATTATTTTAATGCAGAGCCTAAGTCTAAACTTAGGGAAATTAAATAATTAAAGGGTATTAATAAAGCAGAGTGTGAATCTTCTAGAAAACAAAGATCAAGTCATCTTTTAATCTGTGCCATTGATTAAAGATATAATCTTGGTCGTTGATTCATCAGCGAGAAGACTATAAGGAGAGGTCTGAGAGTCATTTGGAAATCAAGCCGGGGACATTCTCAGTACCCGAAGGAAATCAATTCTGAAGTAAGAGAATTTGATTTCAGTGGGTGAGTTTGTAGAGGCGGGATTTCAGAGGCAGAAGGAGGAGGGAGAAATCAGCTGACGGAGAAGGAGAAGGCAAAAGGGTGAAGGGCGGGGTGTGCTGAGCAACAACACCATCCCCTCCACGCAGAGTTACACAGTCCAAGGAGGGACTGTGCAGAGCAGATACGCTGGATGACGCAGAGGGAGTAGGAGGTCACCCCGAGGGTCGGGAATACTTCCGGTGTGTCCGGAAAATTCATGCCAGGTGTATGCCAATTTTACTTTGCTCACCAAGACTTTTGTAAAAGAGCTTTTCATTGCTAAAGATAAATACAAACCCTCATCTGCTGCACTGGTTTTCCCACATTGGGTTTTTCTGGGGACAATTGTCCAAAAATAGCTGTGTTCATATGGTTGTTTCTATTGTTCTACTTGTGTAATTTCTGTTCTTCTGCTTTTGGTTAAGAGTGAAGTACTGCAGTTGTGTTTATTTCAAAGTTTACTAAAGCATCTGTAAATAACTTATCTAATAAGTAGGAGAAATAAATCAATCACTGCAGTAATAATTTTCAGATCTGAAAATTTCACAATTTGAACCCTTAAGGATATATGCAGTTAAAAAATATGTTTTTCTATCTTAAGTATTCACTAATTTCCTTGCGTTTCTTCCGCTCTGATAAATTTCTCCACAATGTCAATACCCAGATAATATAAATGTTTCATCACACTCGACATAACACTTCGATAGTAAGTTTTTTATTTAATCAATAGTATCCATATGTGAGGAATTGTTTTTATGGTTTAAAGTTCTTTAAACAGATATATTAATTTTATAATCTACTTTGGTTTTCTACTTGAAGGGAGTTATTGTCTTCATTTCAATATGTAATTTTCCATTTCCACTTGATATCAAATTTGAAATTTCAAAGTGAATGTTCATGTTTAAGTCTTTAAATGATTTTTTTTCTTGTTACAAGTTGGAAGATTTCAAAATTCAAATATATTATAATTTATAAAATATATAATATATATAAATTATAATATACCCTTGACAAACCCATGTACCTCGTTTCAAAAAGTGACGCACCTGTCCCCGAACCTGCCCCCTAACCCACATTTCCTGGCAACATAGGTTACATGTGTTCTTTGTTAACTGAAAATTGAAGAAATGTCTAATTTTAAGAGCTGTTGGTCATATTTTCAAGCAAAAGTTGTTGTACTCTTTCATTGCATTATTGTTTGGAAATTTGCGAGACTACCTAGTTCAAAAGGGTCATTGGCTACATTTAATAGCGGAAAGGATCGTTTAGTGATTTTTATTTATTTCACTTGAGTATAATTTGGTATCTTTGATATGCCAGTTTGTGCTACACTCTAAAACATTTTCCACAGGTATATTGTGCTATAACTTAATCGATTAACACAGTTGATTCTTTTTTGATTATTTAGGCGGCAGATTCTCTTAGAGGAATGTTCTCTGACACCAGCCAGAGTGAGATGGCGGCCTTTATATCATATGCTTTGGCTTTTCCAACAAAATTTCAGGCTCTCGTGGACACTTACGATGTAGGTTATGTGTGTTGTTAATGATGGAATATGTTAGTTCATTTTTCCTTGTTGTTTGTTCTAACAATGCATTTATTACCTGTGATCATTCATTTGTTGTTTGTATTCCTATATATTGAAGCCATGTGCTATGTATTGATGTTATGAGAGATGAGTAAGTCAGAGAGTGGTACATATAATCATGGGTATCCCACCTTGGACTCTTCGTTATGTACTTACTGCAACATCAACATGAATATATATGACATTAATTATTCTCTCCATATTATTGTGTGTATGCACCCAGATGTGAAATTTAGCAATTGTTTGTCTTTGTGTGTGTGAGAGAAGGAAAAAATATAATACACTATAATATAATAGAATCTTTTATTAAATGTTTATGATTTCAAGCAGTCTATGGAATGGGATATTACATATATATATATATATATAGAGAGAGAGAGAGATTTTATTAAACATTTGTGCAACCATGTTGGCCTATGAAATGAGGTGTTGCATCTTTGAGTTTTGCACCTTAAAAGAATAGGATGGGACAGAGATTCCAGGATAGCAGTAATGTACATAGCTAAGATATATATGCATATAATATAATGCAATATACTTTATTAAACATCCAGGAAACCATGTTGGCCTATGCATACTGTGTTACATCTTATTGGCTTACACCTTAACAAAATTAAACAGGACTGAGATTGCATGAAAGTCGAAAGCATAGATGAGAAAGGTAGATAAGTATATAATCAAGGTTTACACAAAATCACACCGAAATCCCACAGATAAAAATTACCCACGTGCTTGCGTCTTCACTAGGGATGCAAAATTTTTGCAAAATACCTCTCTGCTGTGTTTTCTTTATCTGCCAATTTATTTTCAATCACTTTTGGAATGCATATGTTTGTTGTATAGCTGAAAAACTTCTCTACAAATGGCAACTGATGCACAAATGCATATGTTCTTGTCTCCACCCAAAATATGGTTGAAGTTCTTTGTGACAATGGGAAATAACGGACATAGACTTATCTCATGGATTTCTTCTATCTCTATGAATCTTTACAAAAGTGTGAAAATTCCCAGATCTAAAAGATCTCCAGAATCCTACTGCAACCAGCTGAATTTACTTCTATTTGTAAATTACATTACATAATTATTTCAGATTTCTTTATGATATATTAAAGAAAATTACTGAAGCAGCCTACACTTAATTACTTATGAAAAACTGAGCAAAGAAAAATATACACATAGGACACTGTTATTTTTGGATGAAAGTCCCCGGAAAAACCCAATGCGGGAAAACCTGTGCAGCAGATCTGAGGGTTTTATTTTATTAAGCAGTAGCAATTTCTGAATACATCTCTGAATACCACAAGGGTTATTCAGTGACAGAGAGAGAAATACTGTCAGAAATATTGTGAGTTTTACCTCACTCAATCACTGGAAAATTCGGCTGATCTGGACATTGGATGAGATGCACTTGGAGGTCCCTGCGCTACTTCTATGCAATGACTGTGGCACTGCGTCACCTCCTTTTGGCACTGCATCACCCAAGCAATATATCGACCTACCTCTCGGAATCTCAGATCTCAGCCTCTCGGTCTCACACCCCAGCTCTCGGCTTCTGAAACTGATTCGATAGCAAAATCTCGGAAACCCTCTTGGCCTCTGTGTAGCCCTGCGTGGCTCTGTGCTGGCTCTGCATCAGCCTCTTTGTCTCTGCGCTGGCTCTGCTGGATCTCTCTCTGCCTCTCTCTGTTGATGATTCTCTTGCTGAGAAAATCACTCTCTCTGGAAGCTATCTCTGCCCCTCTCTATGCTGGAATCACTTAGATCGATTTCTTGTCTTGAGCACTGCTTACTTCAGAAATTTCTATCTCTAGACTCATTCGGTGTATTTTTCCAAATGACCCTCCCTTTATAGCCTTATAAATTATCGTTTAGACTTCAATGATCGAGATTAGATCTCCAATCAACGACTAAGATTATAACTTGACTTGATCCATGTTCCCTAGAAGATTCACACTCTGTTTTATAAATAACCTTTAATTATTTATAACACACAGAGGCAGAGCACTGAGACTAAGCTGGAATTCTAGAGCGTGGTTTGCTAAGAATTTCTAGAAGTGTTTCAGTTGCAGCGAGGGGTAGTATTGGTTAAGGGGATGATCTGATCCTAGAGCCAAGAGTCAGCAAGAGGCAGAGAAGCAATAGTCAGAGCAATGCAGAGGGAGCAGCAGCTGCGCAGCGTAGAGGGCTTCAGTGCTACGTGGGCCCAGAAAGGGCAACGCAGAGGCAACAGGAGGCCATCAGGGCTTACACAGGCCCAGCTAGGGCAGTGCAGGGACTGTGTCACCTAGTTTGGGGTTACGTAGGCCTCTCCTGAGCAGCGCAGTGGCACACATAGGCTAGCAGAGCTGACGCAGAGGGCTTTAGAGCAGCACTGTGGTTTCTAAAGACAAAAAAGGGCTGATTTCTGTAAATCTCGTTTGAGGGTGTGAATCAGTCGAGTTTTCCGTCTTTGGAAGAGCGGTATTGCTACAAATTTTGTATTTCTCTGTTGCGTTAACCAGTAAGGTGCCCAGATTTTTTGTACTCAGATTTTACTTAATAATATAAACCCTCCAGCAGCCAGAAGACCGGTTTTCCCGCATTAGGTTTTTCTGGGGGTAGTTGTCCAGAAAATCTTGTGTGTCACTTTGTCTATGTGCATGTTTTCAGTTGAGATCTGTATCTATGTAGGCTGTAAAAGTGTTTACTTCGAACATTTCCGATTAATAACTTGTATAAGTAGGAGAAGTAAATTGTGATTTAACAATAGGGTTTCTGCATAAGTAATATTCATAAATTTTCACACTGTGCATTATGCTGCTACTGCTATGCTGATGTTGCTTTTCTTTGCTCCAGAAATAGGCACTGCTACCCACTTGATCGTTGTCTACATCACTCCTCGACTCTCATTGAAAGTCCTGCATCCTGCTACTGTTGATTATGGGCTCTAGTAGCAAGGGAATGATCCATGAGGTGGGCTCCTCAAGGAGCCTACCCAGCTGAAGTTCGGAGTGAATTATTGCTCTATGTCACCCCACTCCTTACCAGGAGAAGCATGGGCACTCGTCACAAACTCATCTTGCTTGATCTTTGCGGCTGCAACTATCGGATCATGCTTCTCATCCTTGTACTTTTTCTTCAAAGGACACTGTGATGCAAAGTGGCCCATCTCACCACATTTGAAGCATTTCACCTTAGAGATGTCTCTCTTTTGTCTTCGTTGCCCTTGTTGCCCTTTCAATGTGAGGGCTGCATTTTCCTCCTCCTCCGGACCCTTAGATCCACTCCGGTTGATGCCGTCAAGCTTGCACTTGACTAGATCTCTCTTCAACTCTTTCTCCTGAAGTGCTGCCCACATCTGCTCCCAACTAGGAAGCGTAGCCCTACCCAGAATGCTCTGGACAATAACTCGCCACTCCTCTGTGACTGTGTTAAGGGCCAGCCTCACCATAGTTTCTGCAGTTGGGGTGGATCCACGACTGCCAATTGGTCTCGAATCTCCTGAAGCCTTGTAAGGAATGAAGCAATGCGCTCTCCCATCTGCATCTGGATCATCTGGAGCTTCTGCTCCAAGTACATCTTCCGCTGCTCTGAAGTTCCTTCATACAACAAAGATAAATCTTCCCACATCTCCTTGGCGGTGTTTTTGCCAGCTAAATGTGAGAGTCGAGACTATGTGATCCCTGACACCATCAAGGATTAGCCTCCTGCACTTTTCCATATCGGTCTTGTATTTCTTAAGTTGATCTGGATCTGTAGGTACAACAACCACATTCGCCATGAAGGTCTTGAGATTGAATTCATCTAGAAAGAACTGAATATTTTCCTTCCAGATTACATAGTTGGAGGAACCCTCCAACCGGTCTGGATCTCTAAGACCATGAGCTGCTCTCTCAGCCGAAAACTATTGAACTGCATCATCTTTCTCCCCCTCTGCACAACCTAGGCATGGTTAAGCACTCCTTCTGGAGCTCGTAGATCTACTGCCCTGATCTACTGCTCAGATCTTGGAAAAATGTTGAATTCCTCGGGCAGGAAGTCACTGAGGAAGAATTCCCCACTATGTGCTTTTTCTTTCTTATGACGCTTCTCTGTGTTGAGAATTTGGAGGGCTGGAGATTAATACAATTTCTCTTCTTGATAATTACTTGTGAGCTTACTTATATCTTTTCTTTGTTATCTTGTTTAGTCTTTCATCAAGTCAATTATCAAAATAAACAAGACACAAACTTAGGCTCCTAGAGCCAGGGAAAAACCTCTCCCTCTTGGAGAGGAGAAACCACAAAGAGTTGTTCTTATAGTTTTTCAAATGACAAGTACCATGACCAAGAATCAGACCCTTGACCTAGATATGCTTCCAAGACCGTGATACAACTTCTTCAGATGAACCAAAACTTGATTCTTCTCTTTTATAACAATCTGCACTGTTCTGCACTTGACCTAGAGAACTCAGTCTCTTTTCACACCTTTCAAATTGATCTTTTTTCATGCATTGTGTGAGTGTTCTTACTTCAGATCCTTCTTTAAAACAAATCCACACTTTGAATGTTGTACTTTACTTCTACTTCTATGTCACGCTGACTTTGAATTCCGCATCCTTCTTTTATTATATAAACATTATATATATTAGCTTCCTGACCCTTAACTCACATCCGCATTTGATTCTATTACAAATCCGAACTTGATCCTGTCTTTTATCTGCACTTTTTCCTGTCTTTCATCCACACCTTTTTCATCAGAGAGATCCGCAATTCTGTCCTCTAGATGGCTACAGAACAGGGGTATTTATAGGGCACTGTTCCAGCCCCTAAGTCGACCATACAATCAGTTATGGAGCCGACTTCCTTGCTGTGCTTTAGGGCGACATGTATGAGTTAATTCCAGCATTGATGTAGCTGCCTTCTTCTTGTGTGTAGGGCTGGTCTTCCAACATAGATTGAGGGCTGTTAGGTGTCCTTCTTCCACAAGGTCTTGGAGCATATATTGCTAGACTAGATCCTTTAAGAACATGACACTTAATTACATTTTATACCTAGAAGACACAAACCTAATAGACATCAAGAAGAAGTATATTAACCTATATAATAAAATCTTGCTCATGAAACCCATGAAGCAAGTGCAACAAAATACATTTTTATTATCTTTGTCTTCTTCTTTACATAAATACATAATTACATAGTCAACATGAAGACTGACCTATTTACACTTTTCAACACTCCCTCTTAACTAGGGAGGTATTCATACAGGTACATGGTCACTTTCAAACTGAAGAATCTCACAAGAAGAATCGGATTGGTAATCGCATCTGTATAGAATCATACCAACCAACATTGTCCTAGTCCAAGGCCTTGACTAACAACCCCATCTCTCAACGAGACAATGGGCTACAATGATGGCGAGACACATGACTTATAGACACCATAGTCATTGTCTCTCCAAGGTAGATACTCCACTCGGGTGTTCCCAAAGTATGACCTTCTTGGACTATTCTTCTCTTGGGTAGCTAGCCCTCAAAGAATATTGGTCCCCGACTACTCTTATCTTGAATGCCCTAACACATTTTCAAAGAGTATCGAATGCCAGATGATTACCCAATCCTCCATCCTGGCTTCTTAAGTGAAGACTAGAATGATGTGTCTATCTCTCCCTTTCAGCTAGGGAGGACCTATTCCACAAGGGAATGTACTCATTCCTGTATAAGGAATGTACTTAAGCTCATTTTTAGGAATTACCCAGTTTCTTCCAAGTAAGAAACTGATCACCAGGCTCCCTCTCAATCAAGGACCTGCAGCAGCAATGGTGAGACACCCAGCTGCTCATGAAGAGTTCCTCCCCTCGATGTCATGGATTTCGATATTGAGGAATCTTCAACTTTTAGCTCCATAGGGAGCAGATCATCCATCACTTTCATTCACGAGTCATGTCATCTACCAGAAAGTGATTCATCTGTCTTTCTCATCTGGTTCACCGTTATGCCATGTTGCTTTCCTTCGAATCATCTCCAAGGATCATACATGCTTTCTCATGATTAGCAGTCCTGCACAAATTCATCCAGATAAACATATACATATGAACTTTTAAAACAAAAGTTACCTCAGTGATGATCTTTCACCATGACATCTTCCTGTAGGCATTGACATCCTTTATTTAGATTGATACATCTCTTAATGATATCTTTTGCCAAGGGTCTTCTTCTTTACCAGACTTCTGTCAGAGGCTACATATCTTCCCAGGAGATCTCTTAGTCACATCTTCTTGGCTTCCGGATGATAACTACCTCTTGACATGGTTGCATTTTGTGATCTCTTCCTTTCTGCACATTCTCCATTCTCAGGAACTTACAACTTTTCCAGTTTCTCGTGCTTATACAACCACCTTATATTCCATGAGGACATATTATGTTGATTTCATCTGTCAGTGCACCGAGAGATCCTTCTTCATAGATCATACTTTTAAATATGGAAGCCTATTACCTGCAACCATATGACATGACTTCACAACATCCAGTGTCAGCATATACATACCTCATACCTTTTTCCCTTGAGTCATCATGTAGCAATTTCTCTAGAATGAAGAGCTTCATTCCTTTGGCCTGCTCCATCAATATGTCATCACATCCCAAAATTCTGTTTCCATAATGACCCTTGATCTTGATCACTGCTTTACTTTAGTAATGTTATCAGAGAGTTTTTCCCGGAGCTGATTCACCAAGAGCTCCTAACATACTTTTTATCATGATGCTATAATATACATTGGTTCCTATCATATTATTTTACAACCAACATAAATCACTTAAAGGAGAAGATGATCTCAATCATAGTAGAGATCCCTTGCTTCTTCTTTCTTAGATTTCTTTGCATCAGATCCTTCCCTCACATCTGAGATATGGGCTTCTTCCCTTTTCCTCTTGTCCTTGTCAGATTTAGGACAATCTCTTTTATAATGCCAAAGTTCATACATCTAAAGCATCGTATGTTGTCCATATTCCTTCTTTTATTCTGAGGGCCAAATTTTCCGAATCTTCCTTTCTTCCTGTATGTGGCTGCAAAGGCATGATTCTATTCACTTGGTCCTATATCAGCTTTGGCTTTTAGTCTAGTTTCCTCTATTTACATAGGGACCATAAATCATGGAATGGGGTGGCTTTTGTCTTCCCGTATAAACTGGAAGTGAAGTTTCCCCATTCCTCTGGTAGAGCATTCAGTAGCAGTGTAGTCATCTTAGTGTCAGTCATTACTTCTCCCAGTTCCTGCAGTTGATCTCTTATTTCAGAAATCCTCATAAAGTATGGAGTGATTCCTTCTTTCCTTGATAATTTCATTTTGTATAGTTCTTGTCTCAGAGAGATTGCTTCTCCTGCAGTACTCATTTGAAATAGCTCCACCAATTTCTTATAGATTTCTTTTGTAGACTTTAGTTTTGATACATAAGGAATGAGTGACTCCTTAATGGATTCTATGAGAATCCTCTAGGCTCTAATTTCTCCCTTCATGTACTTGGCATGCGCTGGAGCATCTTCTTTTGGAGGTTGGATTGTAGAACCTTCGATATATTCCATAACTTCGTCTTCAATCAAACTCAAATCTTTCCTCTTCTTCCATGCACTAAAGTTCGATGACCCAACTAGCTTGTTTCTCTCTTTACAATAAGTCATTTTGACAGATTTAAGTAGGGTCATAGATACTTACTTGAGTAGAGTGGCTTGCAGCTTCCTTGATGATGTTTGAAGATGAAGTCAAGGGTTTCCTTGAAGATGGGAATCTTCAATGTAGGAGATCTAGAATCCTTGATGAAGGATATCTTCAGAAGTTGAGGTCCTCCTTTTAACAAAGTCTTGAAAGTGAATCTTTGATGGCAAATACTACTTTCTTGATTGAGTTGATCCTTTAAAAGAGATAGGAGAACTTTCTTGAAGTAGCTAGATAGTCTCCCTTTTCAAACTGATTTGATTTTCCAACCCAGACTTTTGATCTTTGCTTCCTGGAGTGTCTCCTTTGTCAAGCAGCCCTTGAGTTCAGCGCCTTAGCTCCGATACCATGTTGAGAATTTGGAGGGCTAGATATTAATACAAATTCTCTTCTTGATAATTACTTGTGAGCTTAGTTATATCTTTTTTTCGTTATTGTGTTTAGTCTTTCATCAAGTCAATTATCAAAATAAACAAGACACAAACTCAAGCTCCTAGAGCCAGGGCAAAACCTCTCCCTCTTGGAGAGGAAAACCCACAAAGAGTTCTTCTTATAGATCTTCAAATGACAAGTACCATGACCAAGACTCAGACCCTTGACCTAGATATGCTTCCAAGACCTTGATACAACTTATTCAGATGAACCAAAACTTGATTCTTCTCTTTTATAACAATATGCACTTGACCTAGAGAACTCAGTCTGTTTTCACACCTTTCAAATTGATCTCTTTTCATGCACTGTGTGAGTGTACTTCAGATCCTTCTTTAAAACAAATTTGCTCTTTGAATGCTGTACTTTACTTCTACTTCTATGTCAAGCTGTCTCTGAATTCCGCATCCTTCTTTTATTATATAAACATTATATATATTAGCTTCCTGACCCTTAACTCACATCCGCATTTGATTCTATTACAAATCCGACTTTGGAGCCGACTTCCTTGCTGTGCTTTAGGCCGACATGTATGAGTTAATTCCAGTGTTGATGTAGCTACCTTCTTCTTGTGTGTAGGGCTGGTCTTCCAACATAGATTGAGGGCTGTTAGGTGTCCTTCTTCCACAAGGTCTTGGAGCATATATTGCTAGACTAGATCCTTTAAGAACATGACACTTAATTACATTCTAGAAGACACAAACCTAATAGACATCAAGAAGAAGTCTATTAACCTATATAATAAAATCTTGCTCATGAAACCCATGAAGCAAGTGCAGCAAAATACATTTTTATTATCTTTGTCTTCTTCTTTACATAATTACATAATTACATAGTCACCATTATGCCATGCTGCTTTCCTTCGAATCATCTCCAAGGATCATACATCCTTTCTCATGATTAGCAGTCCTGCACAAATTCATCCAGATAAACATATACATATGAACTTTTAAAACAAAAGTTACCTCTGTGATGATCTTTCACCATGACATCTTCCTGTAGGCATTGACATCCTTTATTCAGATTGACACACCTCTTAATGATATGTTTTTCCAAGGGTCTTCTTCTTTACCAGACTTCCGTCAGAGTCTACATATCTTCCCAGGAGGTCTCTTAGTCGCATCTTCTTGGCTTCCGGATGATAACTGCCTCTTGACATGGTTGCATTTCATGATCTCTTCCTTTCTACACATTCTCCATTCCCAAGAACTTACAAATTTTCCAGTTTCTCGTTCTTATACAACCACCTCATATTCCATGAGGACATATTATATTGATTTCATCTGTTAGTGCACCGAGAGATCCTTCTTCATGGATCATACTTCTAAATATGGAAGTCTATTACCTGCAACCATATGACATGAGTTCACAACATCCAGTGTCAGCATATACATACCTCATACCTTTTTCCCTTGAGTCATCTTGTAACAATTTCTCTAGAATGAAAAGCTTCATTCCTTTGGCCTGTTGCATCAATATGTCATCACATCCCAAAATTTTGTTTCCATGATGACCCTTGATCTTGATGGCTGCTTTACTTTAGTAATGTTATCAGAGAGTTTTTCCGAGAGCTGATTCACCAAGAGCTCCTAACATGATTTTTATCATGATGCTATAATATACATTGGTTCCTATCATACTATTTTACAACCAACATAAATCACTTAAAGGAGAAGATGATCTCAATCATATTAGAGATTCCTTGCTTCTTTCTTAGATTTTTTTGCATCAGATCCTTCGCTCACATCTGAGATATGGGCTTCTTCCCTTTTCCTCTTGTCCTTGTCAGATTTAGGACAATCTCTTTTATAAAGCCCAAATTCATTACATCCAAAGCATTGTATGTTGTCCATATTTCTTCTTTTATTCCGAGGGCCAAATTTTCCGAATCTTCCTTTCTTCTTGTATGTGGCTGCAAAGGCATGATTCTCTTCACTTGGTCCTGTATGAGCTTTTTCTTTTAGTCTAGCTTCCTCTATTTTACATAGGGACCATAAATCATGGAATGGGGTGGCTTCTTTCTTCTCGTATAAATTGGAAGTGAAGTTTCCCCATTCCTCTGGTAGAGCATTCAGTAGCAGTGTAGTCATCTCAATGTCAGACATTACTTCTCCTAGTTCCTGCAGTTGATCTCGTATTTTAGAAATCCTCATAAAGTAAGGAGTGATTCCTTCTTCCCTTGATAATTTCATTTTGTATAGTTCTTGTCTCAGAGAGATTGCTTCTCCTACAGTACTCACATAAAATAGCTCCACCAATTTTTTATATATTTCTTTTGCAAACTTTAGTTTTGATACATAAGGAATGAGTGAGTCCTTAATGGATTCTATGAGAATCCTTTGGGCTTTAATTTCTCCCTTCATGTACTTGGCATGAGCTGGAGCATCTTCTTTTGGAGGTTGGATTGTAGAACCTTCGATATATTCCATAACTTCGTCATCAATCAAACTCAAATCTTTCCTCTTCTTCCATGCACTAAATTTAGATGACCCAACTAGCTTGTTGCTCTCTTTACAATAAGTCATTTTGCAGATTTAAGTATGGTCATAGATACTTACTTGAGTAGAGTGGCTTGCAACTTCCTTGATGATGTTTGAAGATGAAGTCAAGGGTTTCCTTTAAGATGGGAATCTTCAATGTAGGAGATCTAGAATCCTTGATGAAGGATATCTTCAGAAGTTGAGGTCCTGCTTTTAACAAAGTCTTGAAAGTGAATCTTTGATGGAAAAGATTACTTTCTTGATTGAGTTGATCCTTTAAAAGAGATAGGAGATCTTTCTTGAAGTAGCTAGAGAGTCTTCCTTTTCAAACTGATTTGATTTTCCAACCGAAACTTTTGATCTTTGCTTCCTGGAGTGTCTCCTTTGTCAAGCAACCCTTGAGTTCAGTACCTTAGCTTTGATACCATGTTGAGAATTTGGAGGGCTTGAGATTAATACAAATTCTCTTCTTGATAATTACTTGTGAACTTTCTTATATCTTTTCTTCGTTATCGTGTTTAGTCTTTCATCAAGTCAATTATCAAAATAAACAAGACACAAACTTAGGCTCCTAGAGCCAGGGCAAAAACTCTCCCTCTTGGAGAGGAAAATCCGCAAAGAGTTCTTCTTATAGATTTTCAAATGACAAGTACCATGACCAAGACCCAGACCCTTGACCTAGATATGCTTCCAAGACCTTGATACAACATCTTTAGATGAACCAAAACTTGATTCTTCTCTTTTATAACACTGTACTCTTCTGCACTTGACCTAGAGAACTCAGTCTCTTTTCACACCTTTCAAAATGATCTCTTTTCATGCACTGTGTGAGTGTACTTACTTCAGATCCTTCTTTAAAACAAATCCGCACTTTGAATGTTGTACTTTACTTATAATTCTATGTCAAGTTGTCTCTGAATTCCACATCCTTCTTTTATTATATAAACATTATATATAATAGCTTCCTGACCCTTAACTCACATCGGCATTTGATTCTGTTATAAATCCGAACTTGATCCTGTCTTTTATCCGCACTTTTTCCCGTCTTTCATCCACACCTTTTTCATCAGAGAGATCCACAATTCTGTCCTCCAAATGGCTACAGAACAGGATATTTATAGGGCACTATTCCAGCCCCTCAGCCGACCATAGATTCAGCTATGGAGCCGACTTCCTTGCTGTGCTTTAGGCCGACATGTATTAGTTAATTCCAGTGTTGATGTAGCTGCCTTCTTCTTGTGTGTAGGGTTGGTCTTCCAACATAGATTGAGCGCTGTTAGGTGTCCTTCTTCCACAAGGTCTTGGAGCATATATTGCTAGGCTAGATCCTTTAAGAACATGACACTTAATTACATTTTATACATAGAAGACACAAACCTAATAAACATCAAGAAGAAGTCTATTAACCTATATATTAAAATCTTGCTCATGAAACCCATGAAGAAAGTGCAACAAAATACATTTTTATTATCTCTGTCTTCTTCTTTACATAAATACATAATTACATAGTCAACATGAAGACTGACCTAGTTACACTTTTCAACACTCTACACCGTCAACCACTTGCAGAAAAATTGTGTCCGTCTGGCTGTACGTGAAGGCTCTGCGCAACTCCCTCTGCCTCAGAAAAATATTGAACCGAAACTCCTACCTCTCGTCGACTCACTCAGAGAGACAACCTCTAAACTTTAGCTGTCCTGGCTAGATCTGCGCAATCCCTCTGGGGATTCGATATGTTGTTGCTGCAACAATTCGACCTTCACTTCAAATTCAAATCTGCTCTTCTTGTTTCACATCAAATGCTCTGATACCATGTGAAAATTCCTAGATCTGACAATCTAAGGAATCCTACTTCATCAATTGAGGCTACTTCTCCTATTAAGTAAATTACATTTACATAATTAATTCAGATCTGAATTATTGAAGTAACCACCGAAGCAGCCTACACTGAATAAAGATTATTTCAAAACTAGGAAATTGAGCAAGAAATCAATCACACATAGGACACAATTATTTTTAGAAACAAGTCCTCGGAAAAACCCAATGCGGGAAAACTGGTGCAATAGATCTAAGGGTTTGTATTATTAAGCAGTAGTTGTTTTTGAATACATCGCTGACTACCTTCAAGCGTTATTCAGTTATGTGAAAATTTCTTAATCTAAACTAGAAATCCTACTCCAGTAAAACTAATTTACATTATCTACTTGTGTTTATTCCATTAACAAGTTATTTTTCTGAATACTTCAGTAAAAATATTAATGTAAATACACTGCAGCCTATACCAATATACAGATCAAGAACTGAAAAATAAATGAAGCAATCACACAAAGGACACACTTATTTTTGGACAATTGTCCCCGGAAAAACCCAATGTGGGAAAACCGGTGCAACAGATCTAAGGGTTTATATTATTAAGCAGCAGTGTTTTGAGTATAGCTAGGGTGCCAAAATCCGGCTCACCTAATAGAGAAAATCCTCGGGAGACAGATATATTAGTGAGTTTTACCTCACATTGCGAGTTTCGACTGATCTGGATAAAAAACTGGTGAAACCCCACCAACCTCTGCGCAGTAGATGCGTAGGCTTGCATGGGTCTGGTTGAGGACTGCTTCACCCCTTCTCCGCGTTGATTTGCCTCTCAGAAAATCAAGTTTCATCCCTCCCGGCTCAAAAACCCTGATCTTCAACTAACTATGGGCTGTCTCTCAGATGCTCTGCGCTACCCCTGCGTGGGCCTACGTCACCCTCTCTGGGGACTGCGTCACCTCTCCTGGTGGCTGCGCTGCTTCCTCTACTGTCTCTGCTGCCCTTTCTCTGTTATGTACTATTGGTCCCCCGACCAATAACTGCTTCTGCCCCTCGTTGCAACTGAATCACTTAGATCTTATCTTCGTCCGAACACTGCTCCGTCAAAAGAATTCGATCTCTTGAGTGACTGTTTGTGTATTCTCCAACTGACCCTCAAGCCTTCCTTTATACTTTTCTTGTTGAGAAATCAACGACCGTGATCTAATCCTTAATCAACGACTAAGATTAAATTAGACTTGGTCCTTGTCACTTAGAAGCTTCTCAGCCACATGTTTAAATTAATTCACTTTAATTATTTAAATTCCCTAAGTTTTAACTTAGGCTCCATTTAAAATAATTAATTATTTGAATAACTTTTACTCCAGGTGGAATTTCCTTAAGCAGTTTTTGGGTCTTGGAGATCTCATGTGTTCTAGCCAATCCACAAAATTTCGGAGCTAGAGCACATTCGATGCTACCCCAAAATCAACACTCCCTCTTAGCGAGGAATGTGCTCTAGCAATACTTCTTCACCAGAAGCATCACCTTGATCCACGGCATTGGTCCTCTACGCTGCTGATACTCGACCTTCTTCCCTTCATCCACTGTGCTGTTGCTATCGATACTGCTGCCCATGTTATTGTCACTGACACCGCTACATTCGTACTCCAGCTCCGTCTCAATATGTTGCATCATGCTGCCCATAGCACTGCCACTGCTAATTGTTGCACTACAACTCAGTTGCTGAGAGTTAAGCAACTGAAGACATCCCAAACACTGACATATTGGTCAGTCTGGATGCACCTCGATGTTGGAACTACCTCTGCTGCTAATTTGCGTTGACACTTTGATGCTACTGCGTTGCTACTGCTCCGCACTGTGTAAGCACTACTCTGCATTGCGTTGCGCCTCTGTGCACTGCGCTGTTGCTGCTACGCTGTTGTTGCCTCTGCTCTGTGTTGCTTCAGACTTTTGTGCTCTAGCTTTACCACTATCGCTCCATCCTCCCTCGCACCAACTGACACCTGTCATTCTGCTATTGTCTTTAAGGGTTTTGGTAGCCGTATGTGATCCAAGAGTTTGGGCACGTCAAGGATCCTGCCCCTTTTTCTCTGCATTTCAAAGAACTACAGATCAATGTCGCCTCACCTCTTCTCCCAAGGCAGATGAGCACTCATGGCACAACCATCATCATATCCATCAGCCTAAGCTGGAGCAACCTTCGAGTCAGATTCTTCCTGGCCCTTCTTCTTCAGAGGGCACTGCGTGACGAAATTTCCTAGTTCCCCACATCTGAAGCACCTGACCTTTGAGAGGTCCTTCTTTTTCCTTCTCTGCTGCCCTTGCTGCCCCTTAGATTCGAGAGCCACATCTTCGTCTTCCTTCGTCTTGACTTTGATCCCTTTGTTGTTGCTTCCCGCCTTGGTCCATCATTTGTGCTCTTCTTGTCGAAGAGCTGCCCACATCTCTTCCCAGCTTGGAAGAGTTGACCTGCCCAAAATGCCTTGGACAAAGGTCTCCCAGTCTTCAGTGACTGCATTCAAGGCAACCCTGACCATAAGCCCAACATCTGGTGTAGCCCCTACGGAAGCTAACTGATCTCCGATCCCTTGCAATCTAATGAGGAAGGGGTCGATCTCTTCTCCCTTCTGCATCTGAAATAATCTCAGGTGGTTCTCAAGCAACATCTTCCGTGAATGGAAGATCCCTGGTACATAGTGGTCAAGGCCTCCCACATTTCTCTTGTTGTGTTCTTCTCAGTAATATGTGGGACCACATGATCCTTGACTCCGTCCATGATCATGCATTTTGCTTTAGCCTGAGCCTCCTCGTACTTCTTGAGAGGATCAACATCAACGGGAACAAGAATAGTGTTCAAGGCATGATCCTTGATGTTCATTCAAAAGTGCCAGGATCCTGGCCTTCCAGATGACAAAGTTGGATGCTCCATCCAACCTGTCTTGATCCCTCAATCCATGTGTGGCCATCTATGGTCAACAAGAAAATGTCGAACTAGTTCTTTCTCCCTCTTTTGTTGTTGCCCCAGGAAAACTCGGATTTGGGTTTCTTTGGCTCTAGAAACCTTCTAAGGAACAAACTTCCTCTGAATCTTGATTTCCTTCACGGAAATCCTTCTGCCAACTGATGTCGAAACACTCCTCTCCGATCTCTCTTTGCTATTGATCGATATTGGATGTAGACTTCTTGGCAAGAAGTCTTCTAAGGAACTGCTTCCCTCTACTTTGCCACTGCCCCACTAGACACTGTTCTGCACCAACAGAAACAATGCCCCACCAGCAACTCTAGAAGAAAATCGAACTGCACCTCCAACCACGACATCTGGAAAAATTTGAGGCTCAAAACTTCTGCACTGGCCCTACAAGCACTGTGCTGCCTCCTGCGGCTACAATGTCACCCTAGTTGGCTGACACAGGCTCTGTGTGAGCCCCTCTGGTGAGTGTGTCACCCTTCGTTTGCCTCTTTTTGGTTCAGTGTTGTCAGCTGGGACATCTGCCTTCCTGCAGCAAATTTTTCTTCGTCCTTTCGCTAATGGCTTCAACTCTACTTGATCTGCAACATCTCTGATACCATTTGAAAATTTCTGAATCTAAACCAGAAATCCTACTGCAGTAAACCTGAATACTTCAATAAAATTTACATTATCTACCTGTGTTTATTCCATTAACAAGTTATTTTTCTGAATACTTCAATAAAAATATTAATGTAAATACACTGTAGCCTACACCAATATATAAATCAAAAACTGAAAAATAAATGAAGCAACCACACAAAGGGCACACTTATTTTTGGACAATTGTGCTGGGAAAAACCCATTGTGGGAAAACTGGTGCAGCAGATCTGAGGGTTTGTATTATTAAGTAGCAGTAGTCTGAGTACAACTAGGGTGCCAAAATCTGACTAACCTAATAGAGAAAATCCTCGACAGATAAATAAATTAGTGAGTTTTACCTCACACTGCAAGTCTCGGCTGATCCGGATTAGAAACTGGTGAAACCCCAGCCCCCTCTGCGCTGCCTCTGCGCAGTAGATGCATAGGCCTATGTGGGTTTGATTGAGGACTACGTCACCCCTTCTTTTCGTTGATCTGCCTCTCAGAAAATTGAGTTTCAACCCTCCTTGGCTCAGAAATCCCGATCTTCAGCTAAATATGGACTGTCTCTCGGATGCTCTGCGTTGCCCCTGCGTGAGCCTTGTTTGGACCTGTGTCACCCTCTTTGGGGACTGCGTCACCTCTCCTGGTGGCTACGCTGCTTCCTCTGTTGTCTTTGCTGCCCTTGCTTTGATACGTACTCTTGGTCCTGTGACCAGTAGCTGCTTCTGCCCCTCGTTGCAACTGAATCACTTAGATCTTATCTTCGTTTGAGCGCTGCTCCATCAAAAGAATTTGGTCTCTTGATTCACTGTGTGTGTATTCTCCAACTGACCCTCAAGCCTTCCTTTATACTTTTCCTGTTGAGAAATCAACGACCGTGATCTAATCCTTAATCAACGGCTAAGATTAAATTAGACTTGATCCTTGTCACTTAGAAGCTTCTCACCCACATGTTTAAATTAATTCACTTTAATTATTTAAATTCCCTAAGTTTTAACTTAGGCTCCATTTAAAATAATTAATTATTTTAATAAATTTTACTCCGAGTGGAATTTATCCAAAGTTCCAAACGATTTCTGGGTCTTGGAGATTTCATGTGTTTTAGCCCCTCCACAAAATTTCGGAGTTAGAGCATATCCAATGCTACCCAAAAATCAACAAGTTACAGAGAGAAATACTGGCAGAAAGAAATTGTGAGTTTTACCTCACACAATCACTGGAAAATCTGGCTGATCCGGTCATTGGAAACGCTGCCTCTGGAGGTCTCTGCGTAGTGACTGTGTAGGCCCTGCGTCACCTCCTCTAGGCACTTTGTCACCCCAACAACAAATTGATCTAACTCCCGGAATCACAAATCTGGCCCTCCCGGTCTCACACCTCGGCTTCTGGCTTCTGGATCTTATCCGACAACGAAATCTCAGAAGCCCTTTGAACCTCTGTGTAGCCTCTGCGTAGCCCTGACTAGATCTGCGCAACCTCTGCGTCACCCTGTCTAGCTCTGCACTGCCTCTGCGTCAGCATGGCTGGCTCTACGCTGGCTCTTCTAGACGTCTTCCTGCCTCTCTCTGTTGACGATTCTCTGGCTGAAAAAATCTCTCTCTGGAAGCTACTCTGCCCCTCATTGCACTAAATCACTTAGATCTGATCTTTGTCTGAGCATTGCTTTGTTAGAAGAATTTGATCTCAAGGTTCACTTCGTGTGTCTCTTCCAAATGACCCTCAAGCCTTCCTTTATAGTCTTTTCGTTGAGAAATCAATGGCCGTGATTAGATCTCTAATTAACGGCTAAGATTATAACATGACTTTATCTCCGCCTTTTCTAGTTTATTCTCTCAATGTTTTATTAATGTCCTTTAATTATTTAAATTTTCCCAAGTTTAAACTTAGGGTCTCCATTAAAATAATTAATTATTTTAATAGAACATTAACTGAGTGGAATTTTCACAAACGGTTTTTGGGTTCTTTGGAATACCAGTGTCTAAGCCTCTCCACAAAATTTGGGGCTTAGAGCGCTTTCCAATGCTACAAAAATCAACATTTAGCCCTTGAGATTTTAGCCCACAAAACTGGGTCTTCAACTTTAAACTCATTTTTCTGTCAAACCAGAAGGAACCACGGGGCATACCATATAGCAACAGAAACTTCTCGACAAGGAGAATCTATCTAGAAAGATCTTGACACAAGATTTCATAAATTGCCATGTCAAATTTTCCATGGAAGATTGGGGTAGCTCTTGATGCTGCTTCGGTTGACATCAATGACAACCACCTATCAACACTCATTAATGCTCTTACACTCTCTTACTTCCATTAAAAGACTCGTCATAAAATATTCCTCTTACGCATGTCATAAAAGATTCCTGTTACAAGGCATGGCATGCAAGATTTCTCTTACAAACTCATTAAAGGCATGTCATAAAATATTCCTCTCACCCTCTCATTCAAGGCATGTGTTGCCTCTCCATAATGGAATTCGAATTGTCTTTCTTTGATGGCATGAGTTACTCTTCGCTAAATGGCAAATGTAACTCTTCTTGAAGGCATGCGTATTGCTCCTCCTTTATCTCAATAATTCATTGCTCCTCCTATATATGTGTGTGTGCTTGAGAGAGAGTTGGAGAGCCCTGAAGGAGATTGTGAGAGAGAGAGACTTGGAGAGTAAGAGCAGAACTTGGTGAGCCAAGGTTGATTATGTTTTTGCTTCAATTGCTGCTACCAGTGATCTTCATGCTACAACTTTTTCATATTTGGGTGAACTTTCTCATTCTCTTGATCTCTCATTGTACTTTGTATCTCTGCTGAACTATTGATATCTAATAGAAGAAGAATCTGGCTAGGATTTCCCCTGATGGGTTTTTCCCTGGACATTGGACCTAAATTATATGTGTCTTATTGTGTTCTTGGTTGTCTTCTATTGTGCATATGGTTTATATGGTTTATGTTCTATATACAATTGCTTAACTAATATTGCAGAATAAAGAAGTTTTGTAATAAGTGATTGTTACGACATAGAACATTACAATTTCAACAACTTGTTGACTTCTAATCTTTTGGAAAAATTGTCAAGTGCCCATGTCCATTGGGCAATGGGGTCTAGTTCCTTGCTAGGTACAAATTAACAGGTAACAAAAGCAAAACTAGTTGCCTTAAAAATGTTTAAAATATGCATTATGTGTCCTCTAAATGCTTATATATAATTATGATCTCAAGGTTCTAACATTTCATGTTAGAACCAAATATAAACTTTGTTTCAGTTGCAGATAGTGTATAAGTAATTTCTATCCTTTTTAATTTTTATTACAAATGAGAGTATGGGCACATGATGCACTAGTGATAAATGCTTTATTCTTGATGTATGCTAGATTCTTGTTTTACTTGCTAATGCTAATCCCTAAGGAATTATGGCAGGTCATGAGAAGTGGGCTTCCCAACTTTTGCGCAGTTGCTTTGGCACTTAATGAATTAGGGTGCGATTTCTAATACTTGTAATCTTGTTTGTGTATATCATAATTGTTAATGTTATTCAGGTGAACCAAGCACAAAATGTCTTATTTGTTCTTCTTAAGTTGATTCTTGTTTTTAGAACTCTTTGCGATAATTCTTTCCTGACATTTAGCAAGTTGGACATATTTTTATTTTGGATAGAAATATTGTGATTTACTTATGCTACAACACAAGATTATAATATTATTAGTTATTATTAAATTAGTTGACTTTCTAATATCATGTTTAGTGCATCATGACACTTGCAATATGTATAACATCATATTTATTTTCTATACATTGACAAGTAGAAATGCTTTTATGTACAGTTAGTAGTGGATGAAAAATTGATATAAGCTAAATACAACAAAATATGGGAGTACAAAACTTTAATGGGGAAACATTTACTTTAATGCAATTCCAGATCTTATGTTGTTGATGTTCAATTTAAGAATGAAACACCTTTTTCTTTGTTGCAAGAGTTCTTTTTATATTTACTTTACTTGAGTTTATGCATTATTTGAATACCAAGAGGCACACAGAAGCCTATGATGCATGGTGATGTCTCAGTGCCATTCAAGCCAGATCTCTCATCCTTATGATGGCCTTTCCTGTTGGCAATATGATGTAATGTGTTGTCCTTGATGGCAACCTACTTGATGAAGTTGTCCTTGATGGAAACCTACTTAACGAGTTGCCTATGATAAGCAACCTATGTGTTAAAGATGTAAGAATGATGTATCTACAGATTAGTTCAGATGTGACAGAGAAAAGAATTGCAGTAAGTGCCGGAGAAATGATAAATATAATATGTCACAATATATACGCTACTTTTGTGAAGGCAACCCGCGTATGGATGCAATGTATACGCTACTTTTGTGAAGGCAACCCATGTATACATTCAGGGTTAGCATATATGTAGTTTTTATGAAGAGAAGTTGCGTATACACACAGAAACGAATGCTCCAAGTCGCGTATGCCTTTTGCGCTCTAAAAATATGATACTAAGGGGCAATACCATAGTATTAGACCACAGTATTGAGCGTTGTTTTATCTATTTGATTCCGTCCAGGATTACCATCAGCAGTTGAGTGGTTTTGACTCATGGTATTGGTAAAAGCTAATTCTATATAAGGAGAAGAAGATCATAGTGCAAAGTGTGCATGAGTAAGGGTTGTTAATGAATAAATTTCTCTAAGGAATATCTGCATGGATGAACTCTGTTTTTAATTGATAGATCTGAATCTATGATGTACCCATGGATATAATGATGGTTCAAGATCTCTAGATTTGAAGATGATGAAGCTCTAGTATGATCTACTAAAGTAATGAAGAAGAACTGGTGCAAGTCTGCTGAAGAAAATGAAGAAATCTGGGTAAGTTTTATAGATCTGGTCTGTTCTGCAAAATTTACTTTTACAGATCTATACGCTAGTTGGTCTCAGTCAAAGCGCATATATACGCGGGTTCGCTTCATGAAAAGCGCATATGGTAGTTAGGGTTTTCTGAAGAATGTATACACAGAAGTATACGCGGGTTGGTGTGCAGGAAAGCGCGTATGTACGTGGCTTCAGTGAAGCAAAGTAGTGTATGCTATTTGAATTAATGACTGTTCAGGGTTGAGTTTGTATCTGCATATCTATTCTGAAGTCTGGGTTATTTCTGAAGATCTGGGTACTGTGTTTTTACTGTTCTAGTTGAAGTATTGGGCAAAGTTTATGATTGTTGATAAAAGGGTTGTGTTGAGGTTGTTTGATCCAGTATGAAAATTGATGAAACGTGGTTTGCAGTGGGTCTGAGGGTTGAAGCCTTCAGAATGGAAGTAGAAGCTTCCTACCGGTAAAAGCTAGTGTTATGTTCAGGGAGTTGGAGCTCCCTTCTAGTAGCAGCTGGAAAACGAATGAAGGTTGCAGCCTTCTGTAGGTAGAAGCCTGCGTACTGATATGAGTCTGCATCAAGACAATGTTGTAAACAGTTTTCCATATAATAAATATTGAAGACAGAGACGACAGCAGCGGTGATTTTCTCCCGAATTAGGTTTCCACCTTAAATATTGGTGTTCATGTGTGTTCCACTTGTGTGATGTTTTATACTGCTGTTACTGTACATATTTACTGATTATTTAACTTGATGCATAACTGGTAAATCTGATTTAAAGACTGTTTCTGAGAAGTTTTCTAAACTAGAAATTTATATCAGTATACGCTAGTTTATTTCAGCATATCCGCGTGTATACGCGAGTTCGGTTCACAAAAGCCGTGTATGGAATTTTGCAAAAGAAAAAGTTAAATTTATAGATATGAGCTCTAAACACTGATTCACCCCCCCTCTCAGTTTTTTTCCCAACAATTGGTGTCAAAGTAGGTCCTTCTGAAGAAGCTTAGCCGCTAGAAGGAAGATCAGCCAAGATGAACAATCAAGATGGAACAACATCTATCAGGCCTCCACTCTTCAACGGAAACAATATAATCTTTTGGAAAACACGGACAAGATCCTATCTTCAGTCTCTTGGAGCAGATGTATGGGCTATTGTTGAAGGAGGTTATCAATATCCAGCCTTAGTTCCAACAGATGCAACGGCAAGAAAGAACTATGAAACAAATGCAAAGGCAGTCAATGCACTATTGGGAAGTCTGACTGAATCAGAATTTGTCAAGGTCATGTAGATGAATACAGCAAAGGAAATTTGGGACAAAATCATTCTAAGCTATGAAGGTGATACAAAGGTAAAAAGTGCTAAACTCCAAACTCTCAGAATACAATATGAAAATCTAAGGATGCATAATGAGGAGAGCATTGCCAGTTTCTTTTTACGTCTAGATGATATTGTAAATCGTATGAGAAATTTGGGTGAAACCATAACTGACACTACTCTGGTTGAAAAAGTTTTAAGATCTCTAACTTCAAAATTTGAGTCAAAAGTGTCTGCTATTGAAGAGAAGCAAGATCTTCAAAATCTTACTATTGTTCAACTTCATGGCATTCTAACTGCATGTGAAATGAGAAAAGGAGGATCATCTGAAGTCAAAGAAGCCATCTTTAGAGCTTCTACAAAAGGAAAATAAGTACAAGAAACAAAAGGATCAGGGTATGTTTCAGAAGAAGATGAGGTAAATTTTGTAAAGAAGCTCCAACTTGGCACTGGAAGGTTCAGAGGTAAGCTTCATTTCAAATGTTTTGCTTGTGGAAGAGTTGGTCATTATGCTGCTAAGTGTCCTCATAAAAAAACACATGAAAAAGGAAAGGAAGTAGCAAGAAGAAATAAGAATCGGTTTAGCACTAGAAAAAGTTATTATACTCATGAAGATAGTGATGGGTTATCAGACAGTGAGGAAGAATTTGATCAAGATCTTAGACTTCTCATGGCATTTGAAAAAGAGTCTAGGGAAGAAAAGGATACATTTATGGATGCTCTAGAAGACAATGATTTTCTTGAAGAAATCAATAAGCTCAAAATATGTTTGGAAGAAAACAAAATATCCATAGAAACTCTAAAAAATCAGCTTGAAGAAAAGGAGAAACACAATGAGAAATTAGAATGTGAAGTAGTAAGTCTAAGAAAAGAAATTGAGAAAGTAAAGACTTTGAATCTTAGATTTGCTAAAGGATCTGAAACCTTAGATGAAATTATCAAGGTACAACGTTCTCCTCTTATAAAGACAGGCCTTGTATATTTCGGAGAATCTTCTTAGTCTTCAGCACCAAACTATTTAAAAGCAGCTACAACCGGCCTACAACATTCTGCCACTCAGCAAGGAAACAAAGAAACTTTACAGGTAAAGCATGACCACCTCAATACAAAGAACACTAACAGGAATACCTTTCAGAGAAATACCAACCAACAGGTAAACACAAATAGAAGGTTCCATGATCGCAGAAATTTCTTCTTCAATGGACAGTGTTTCTCATGTCATAATTTTGGTCATAAAGCTGTTCAATGTGTTGCATACAAAACCATCATGACTAGAGAAGCAAGAAAGAAAAGAATTGAGATTGGAATAAAGAAGAATACATATAACAACTTTGCTTCTCTACAAAATGAAATTGAATGCGCTTATTGCAATAACTTTGGTCATGAAGAATCGGAATGCAGGAGCAAACTTCAGCCGAAAGAGCATATACCTTCAACTTCCAAAGTATGGAGAAAGAAGGAATTACAGGTTGAGAACTGTGGCATAGCTTTATTTGCGGAAGGAGAAGAAAATCAATGGTACATTGATAGTGGATGTTCAAAACACATGACAAGTGACAGAAATAAACTTCTTGCATACAATGCTCTAGAAAGAGAAAAGAATGTTACTTTTGGAAATGATACTCCTGCTATCATTAAGGGAAAAGGTTTTGTTTTTTTAAAGGAAAAGGTGAAAGCTAACAATGTTATGTATGTGGATGGATTAAAGCATACCTTGTTAAGTGTAAGTCAAATGTGTGATGAAGGAACTGAAGTTGTCTTTAGCTCAAAAGAATGTGTGGTACGTGATCTTGATATAGGAAAAACAATTATAAAAGGAAATAAAACACCAAGCAATTTGTATGTATCGAAAAGCTGTAAAGAACAATGTTACTTGGGTAAATCTTTAGAAAATTGGTTATGGCATAAAAGATTGGGGTATTTGAGCTTCTCTCAAATCAACAAATCTAGTAGACTCAAAGCTGTTCGTGATCTTCCCAATATTACTCTGCCTGAGAGTACCATATGCAAATCCTGCCAATTCGGTAAGCAAACCAGGGTGCAATTTAATGCCAAAGAAGGATCAGCAAGTAAGCCTCTTGAACTCATTCATACTGATATATGTGGACCTATGAGAAAAAAGTCACCATGTGGAGAACATTATTATATTTTGTTCATTGATGATTTCTCTAGAATGTGTTGGATTGGGTTGCTAAAACACAAAGATGAAGCATTCGAAAAATTTCAGATCTTCAAAGCACTAGTTGAAATTGAATTAGATCTAAAAATCAAGTGTCTTAGATCTGATCGAGGAGGTGAATATATATCAGATGAATTCTTTGATTTTTGTGAACATGGCATAAAAAGATAGTTTTCTGTAGTTGGTACCCCACAACAAAATGGCGTAGCAGAAAGAATGAATAGAACAGTTCAACAGATGGCTCGAGCTATGCTTGATGATTCAGGAACACCTGACACATTTTGGGGAGAAGCAGCACATACTGCGGTAAATATTCTTAACAAAGCACATGTTCGTGTAAATAGTGATAAAACTCCATATGAACTCTGGTATGGTAATCTTCCCACTGTAAAGCATTTTAAAGTTTTTGGAAGCAAATGTTTTATCAAGAACAATGATGAAAAACTTGGCAAGTTTGAACTTAGAGCAGATGGAGGAATATTTCTTGGTTACTCTTGTAGAAGTAAAGCATATAAATGCTACAATAAAAGACTTTGTAAGATTGTTGAATGCATTGACGTTGTAATTGATGAATCTCTCTCAGCTCCAAAAGGGGAAATACAAACAACAAATGAAGATGATGATGATGTATATCTTCCTGCATCTAATAGAGATAATATCTATGTTGCCAGGAAACGTGGGTGCGGGGACGGGGACGGGGACGGGGACGGGGATAGGGACGGCACTTTTTGAAACAGGGTGCGTGGGTTCGTCTGGGTATTTTTATATTAATATATATATATTATATATATCATATATAAATTATAATTACTAATAATTTATAAACTTTAAATATTTAAACATGCACATCATTCAACATTCACATGTGACATTTGTCATTGAAATTTCAAAAATTCTAGTTTGATAATATCATGATTCATATATGATATCAAGTGCAAATTACAGCTCAGTTTACATATATGATATTAATAAGAAATTAGAATCATGATTCAAAATTTCAAAATATTTAAATATATGTCCATTCACATTGTCATACTAAATTCAAAATTTGCCTCAAGTTTTGGAACTGTTTTACAGTATGGACCTCAGAATGAAATAAGTGGAAGAGACAGGAATGACAGTTGTAACTTGTCCCCAACGGTAGAAGACCTCATCATCAAAGAACACTGCCAAGACATTGATGAACATGAGGAGAAACAATTTGTTTCTTCGGTGATTCTTGGCAGATGTTTCTACTGAATTTTTCAGTGCAATCAAAACTTTTCTTTCTCAGAAAGGGCAGTTCTGTACAAGATTCACATTCCTGTGATAAAATTTTGATTTCACTGTGGTTTTTTATCAGATTCACATCTTTTGTGAAACTCCCATGGCTCCTAACTGTGAAAGATCTCCTTCCTTATTTTTTTTCTTTCTTTGTACATTGAGGCTTCATCATTCAAACCTGTCTATTTAACTTTATATTCATTGAGTTCTCCAAGCTGAAATTCAAGTGGGGTTCCTGTTTAATGGTTTAACATTTTAAGTCAGAAACTCCCTTTGCCAAAACGAAACTCTCATTATTACACAACAACGGATGTTGTTCCTGACAAGTTACAACTGATGACTCATGAGCAGTGAGAACAAAAACAAGTCTACATGCCAGAAGTCAGGCGGGGTTTCAGTTTAGTGGTAAGTGGGTTCCCTCTTACCAAGGCCAAACTTTCACTCTGACAAAAACGTAAAGCCTTTCTATATATATTTTTGGGTTTCCATATTTATGTGAATCATGCTATGCTAACAACTGGATCAGCGGAAATTTGAAAATCATGCTACCCTAACAATTTTGAACTTGGCAATTAGAAGTCATGTATTAATAATACAATATTATCATTTATGTATTGTCCCTAACCTGTGGGCCTGCCGGTGGTGAGAGAGGGGCTGTCGAACAGTAAACAGTGAACACTGAAAACTTTACCGTCTACTGTTCGGCGTGAACGCTGCTGCCCGAAACTGAAACAGTGAAACTTGCTATGGCTGTGGCATGTGCCCTGTGCGGATGGCTGTGCCGCTGTGCCTGCATTGAAGCTATGGCTGTGCCGCTGTCGCTGCAATCGAGTTCATGAAACATGCAATCGAAACTTCAAACATTCGAACAGAATAGCGGGTAGCCGGATAGGAATTTACTATTGTATTGAAATTAAGTTTTTAATTTTTAAGTTTTAATATTTTATTGTATTATGATTTATCGTTTATGTTTTAAAAAATAATTAATATTTTTAATTTATTAAATTATTTTTAATTTAATTTTAATATTTTTTAAAATTTAATTAAAATTTTTAAATTTTAATTATTTAAAAAAAAAATATTTAAGAAAATTATTTAAGAAGAACCCGAAAATCGGGTTCTAAGTACCCAAACTATGGGTTCGTCTGACCAAAAGAACCCAAAGAACCCGATTTTCATTTTTGAAGAACCCGGTTCTTCACAGAAGAACCCGGTGCGTTTGGGTTCTTCTGAGAAGAACCCGTACCCGAATCGGGTACTTGGGTGCGGGAACCCGATGCGGGTTCGAGAACCCCACCCCCGGGTGCGGGAACCCGTGCAACACAGGATAATATAGAAGGTGAACCCAATGAAGCAGCAGAAGAAGATCTATCTGAAAAGGCTCCATCCAGGTATGTTCAAAAGAATCATCCAGAATCTCAGATTTTGGGAGAAAAGGGATCAGGTGTCCAAACGAGAAGAAATCTTGTAGGGTCTACTAGCTATCTAGCATTCTTATCCACCATTGAACCACAAAATGTCAATCAAGCTAGCAAAGATGAATGCTGGATTCAAGCCATGAATGAAGAACTTGATCAAATTGAAAAAAATCATACTTGGGAACTAGTTCCAAGATCTCATGATAAAAATGTTATTGGAACAAAATGGATATTCAAAAACAAGTTAAATGAAAATGGAGATGTTATTAGAAACAAGGCTAGACTTGTTTGTAAAGGGTATGCTCAACAAGAAGGTATAGACTTTGAAGAAACATTTTCTCCTGTAGCTAGAATTGAAGCCTTCAGAATGTTTTTTGCTTTTTCAAATTTTCAACAAATCAAAGTTTATCAAATGGAAGTTAAATCTGCTTTCCTCAATAGTGATCTAGAAGAAGAAGTTTATATAGAACAACCAGAAGGATTCATTTTGGGCAATGATGAAAAACTTGTTTGTAAACTTAAAAAGGCTTTATATGGTCTCAAACAAGCTCCAAGGGCACGATATTATCGTCTTGACAAATATCTTCATCAACAAGGATTTTCAAAGGGATCTGCTGATAGCAACTTATACACAAAAACTGAAAATGATAAACTATTGATTGTGGTTGTATATGTTGATTACATCATTTTTGGAAGTAATGAAGAGTCCATGAGTCAGAAATTTGCTTCTGTTATGCAGCAAGAATTTGAAATGTCTTTACTTGGGGAACTAACATTCTTTCTTGGCTTACAAGTGCAACAAGCAACATATGGCATATTTTTATCACAAGCAAAATATCTTAAGCAAATTCTGAAGAAATATGGGATGGAAGATTGCAAACCTGTAAGTACACCAATGATAATCGGGTGTAACCTCAGTTCTCATGATGATTCTTCCACGGTGAATCAACCAGAATACAGATTCATGATTGGAAGTCTACTTTATCTCACCGAGGCAAGACCAGACATTATGCATGTAGTTGGGATTGTTAGACGATTCCAAGCTAATCCAAAAGAGTCTCACCTTCAGGCTGTAAAAAGAATATTCAAATATCTACAAGGAACTCAAGACTTTGGACTATGGTATCCAAAGAATGCTGATCTCACTCTTCATTCTTACACAGATGCAGATTGGGCTGGAAATGTTGATGATCGGAAGAGCATTAGTGGTGGTGCATTCTATATGGGGCCTCGATTAGTATCTTGGTTCAGCAAGAAGCAAAGCTCTATTGCCTTATCTACAGCTGAAGCAGAATATGTGGCTGCTGCATCATGTTGCACACAACTTCTTTGGATGATGCAGACTTTACAAGACATTCAAATCAAATGTTCACCTCTCATATCCATTATGTATGATAATACAAGTGCCATCAGTATCTCAAAGAATCCTGTCACGCATTCCAAGACCAAGCACATTCCTATCAAGTATCACTTCTTACGTGAACAAGTGCTTGAACAAAAGGTGAAATTGGAATATGTTCCCTCCAAAGAACAAGTTGCTGATATATTTACTAAACCTCTTCCCAAGGAAGCTTTCGAATATCTCAGACAAAAGCTGGGAGTTGTCTCTGCCCCTTAGAAGATCAGATCTGCTTAAATTCAAAAGATTAAATTGTATACGTTGATTTCATAAAGGACAGTCACGTATATACGCGAGTTTATATACATAAAACCGCGTATGGGTTTTTGCTGGCACAATTTTCTGGGTCAGCATTTTCAGAACATTTGCGGTATCTCTGGTGATGTTCCAGTTCTCACATTTCTGTTTCATTCTCTAATATTTTTTTAAAGATGCCTTGATGTTTTGCTGTTGAAAAGGATGCATGGTTGGCATTTTAAGCGTTTGCTGTGGTCTGATCTCATGATTGAGATTCATTGGTCTTGTTTATAAAAAGTCATTTGATGAAAAGGACATGTTGAGATCTATGATGTAAATTGTTATATTTAGTCATGTAAGGACTTGTTCCATTTTGTACACCCACTTGGTTGGGCAGTTGAGTCAAATATGTAAATCCACTTGGTTGGTTCATTGATGTAATTATGAGTCCTTGGTGATAGGAAAGGTCATACTTGGTTGAGTTATAAAGTCATGTACTTCATTGAAAAATCTGTCTGAAGATTCAGCATGAACTTAGGGGGAGCATGGTAAATTCAGCGCACATAAGATCTACAGAGCTCTTCTTTCTACAAGGGAAGAGAAACCGTGTTTTGGTCCGCCCTTTGCCCTTGATGTCAAAGGGGGAGAATATCATGGTGTTTGAATAATGATTATGATTATTGTATTTATTTGTTATGGTGATCAAACACCATCATGGTTGCCATCAAGTCCAAAGGGGGAGATTGTTGGCAATATGATATAATGTGTTGTCCTTGATGGCAACCTACTTGTTGAAGTTGTCCTTGATGGAAACCTACTTGATGAGTTGCCTATGATAAGCAACGTATGTGTTAAAGATGTAAGAATGATGTATCTACAGATCAGTTCAGATGTGACAGAGAAAAGAATTCCAGTAAGTGCCAGAGAAATGATAAATATAATATGTCACAATGTATGCGCTACTTTTGTGAAGGCAACCCGCGTATGGATGCAATGTATACGCTACTTTTGTGAAGGTAACCCACGTATACATTCAGGGTTAGCATATGTGGAGTTTTTATGAAGAGAAGTTGCGTATACACGCGGAAACGAACGCTCCAAGTCGTGTATGCCTTTTGTGCTCTAAAAATATCATACCAAGGGGCAATACCATGGTATTAGTCCACAGTATTGAGCGTTGTTTTATCTATTTGATTCCGTCTAGGATTACCATCAGCAGTTGAGTGGTTTTGACTCATGGTATTGGTAAAAGCTAATTCTATATAAGGAGAAGAAGATCATAGTGCAAAGTGTGCATGAGTAAGGGTTGTTAATGAATAAATTTCTCTAAGGAATATCTGCATGGATGAATTCTGTTTTTAATTGATAGATCTGAATCTATGATGCACCCATGGATATAATGATGGTTCAAGATCTCTAGATCTGGAGATGATGAAGCTCTAGTATGATCTACTGAAGTAATGAAGAAGAACTGGCGCAAGTCTGCTGAAGAAAATGAAGAAATCTGGGTAAGTTTTATAGATCTGGTCTGTTCTGCAAAATTTACTTTTACAGATCTATACGCTAGTTGGTCTCAGTCAAAGCGCATATATATGTGGGTTCGCTTCATTAAAAGCGCTTATGGCAGTTAGGGTTTTCTGAAGTATGTATACACAGAAGTATACGCGGGTTGGTGTGCAGGAAAGCGCGTATGTACGCGGCTTCATTGAAGCAAAGTAGCGTATGCTATTTGAATTAATGACTGTTCAGGGTTGAGTTTGTATTTTCATATCTATTCTGAAGTCTGGGTTATTTCTGAAGATCTGGGTATAGAGTTTTTATTGTTCTAATTGAAGTATTGGGCAAAGTTTATGATTGTTGATAAAAGGGTTGTGTTGAGGCTTTTTGATCCAGTATGAAAATTGATGAAACGTGGTTTGCAGTGGGTCTGAGGGTTGAAGCCTTCAGAATGGAAGTAGAAGCTTCCTGCCAGTAAAAGCTGGTGTTATGTTCAGGAGGTTGGAGCTCCCTTCCAGTAGCAGCTAGAAAACGAATGAAGGTTGCAGCCTTCCGTAGGTAGAAGCCTGCGTACTGATATGAGTCTGCATCAGTACAATGTTGTAAACAGTTTTCCAAATAATAAATATTGAAGACAGAGACGATAGCAGTGGTGGTTTTCTCCCGAATTGGGTTTCCACCTTAAATATTGGTGTTCATGTGTGTTCCACTTGTGTGATGTTTTATATTGCTATTACTGTACATATTTACTGATTATTTAACCTGATGCATAACTGGTAAATCTGATTTAAAGGCTGTTTCTGAGAAGTTTTCTAAACTAGAAATTTATATCAGTATACACTAGTTTATTTCAACATATCCTCGTGTATACGCGAGTTCGGTTCACAAAAGCCACGTATGGAATTCTACAAAAGAAAAAGTTAAATTTATAGATATGAGCTCTAAAAACTGATTCAGCCCCCCTCTTAGTATTTTTCCCAACATTTCCTTAACAGGGTTGATGACATTGCTCGTTTTCCATATTGTTTATGTCTACAATATCAATTGATAGACTTTTGTAGTAAGAAATCCAAAGGGGAACAAACCTCCTGTCTAGCAACTTCCTCAAGAATTTGAGTTAGTGATGGTGATTGGGAAGCGATCCTAATTTATTTTAACGTTCAATCTGCGAAATTCCACACATCCACTATCTTGGTCTCCTCCGTTCCCTCATTCATTGGACTTGTTACAATAGGGAATGTTACCCACAAAATGAGTGACCCTATAGTAGAAAGCGTTTATGCTACTCTTGAAAGCTAGTCGATCAACCACATAGCCAATAACCCCTGACAACCACCACTAGCTGATGACATGTCATTATATCTCTACCACTTACATCAACCATATACTTCTCACCTATCGATCATGAGCACATTGACGAAGGTGGGCTTCTACTCAAAAGGTATTTTTACCATTTCGTAATCGAGTGCTTATGCTTGTTCGTTGGAAATTTGATATGGATTATGGGGTCATCTGGAAGAAGAATGGGTTTTGATCGTGCCTCTGTTCTCTCACCTTAAATGGGGAGTCAATCTTCGACCCTAGTCCAATCGAACCTCCCCTGATGGCCCAATCGGTATATGAATGTCACTACTTGGGAAGCCTTGATTGAGATAGCGTAGTTCTATCTATCCTTATGCCATACTTAACACTTTCCATCTTACATTAGAAACCCTTATCTCACCTCCATTCATTGGGTTCAACTGACCATTATTTTTTTGGGATTTGGAACCCATACATCCACATACTTAGGTAGGGCACTTTTCCTTAGGAGGTTTTCAAATTCTATGGCAAGTGCAGTAGAATACAATTTGCTACTCTGGTAATTAATTCCTAATGATTTTCAACTAGTATTTTTAATGCCACTGATATCGTTGAATAATTAGACAAAATATCAACAATAAATGCAGCGAAAACAACAAAGTGTTAGTTTTTGTAGCATCAGACAGGTGTTCTAGTCTTGATTTGTGTCAGAGAGGCTAAGAACACGAGATATTCAAAACCCAGAAAATGTTTTGTGAGATAAGTTTGCAAGACACCTTAATTAAATTAATTAACGTCTTTATCAACATAGGGGTTTTGAGCAACCCCGTTTGTGCCAGATTTGGAGCTCGATCAGTGTCAGGTGAGGCAAGATTTGTCTCACTAATTTTTGCGGCCTATTTGTCTGGTAGATGATTGCTAGTTTTTGGGCATCCAGATTGTACTCAATATTTCACTGTTGCATAATAATAAAACCCTCATCTGTTGGATTGGTTTTCTCGCATTGGGTTTTTTCGGGGACATGTCTAAAAATAATTGTCATATTTTTATGTGTGTGCTCTATATTTCTCAGTTTCCAGCATTTTATTTTATGCAGTATTTTTATTGTGAACAAATTACAGTGTGATTAATTTGTTATTTTGTCTTAACAAAATAAACTGCGTAATTTAATTAGTTAGAAGAATTAATTCCAGTTGTTTCATTTCAAGGAAAACTCCACATGGTATCAGAGCAAGTTTGATAAATCATAGGCTCAGAGATGAAGCGGGAGAAATTTGTAGTTCAGAAAGAGCAGCTACGCAATTTCTCCAGATTTGTGCAAAGCCAACTAGGCAGCTTGAACTGTTGGGTAGAGGGGTTGATTTCCAGTGCAGGTGGTAGGAAAATTCGCAAAGCCCAGTAGCAGTTCCAGTAGGAAGTGGTGATGCCTGAAAGCAGTTCTGGTGAAGAAGATCAGTGAATTCGCAAGGAAGATCTGGGCGCAGTTGATTAACAACATTTTTGTAGTAGAAGAATCAACGCTAGGAGGAAGAGAAATAACACACTGAGAGGAATTTCTCATAGGGTTTCCAAATCTGGTATATAGGAGGAAATCCGTGATTTCTAGCTGCAGGTGGAAAAAGTAGCAGACATATCTACGCATTCCAGGAGGGAGTGCGAGTAGCAATGCTAGCAGTCGAGCAGGAAGGAGGAGATTCCTGTTTATTTCCCAGTAGTGAGTTTTGCATAAAATGGCCTCATCAGGACTTTGAGACGATGATAGGCTAGATGGAGCCTCAAATTATTGTATCTAGAAAGCTTAGATGACTTTCCTGCTAGATGAGCATGGTCTGAAGACGTACGTTGAGAGATTTGTGGTTGTACCAATAGACCCACTGTGAAAATTTCTGAATGTTACACTTATGTAGAAATCTTACTGTTAGATTTGGTTATGCTTCTCCTACTTAATTAAGTTATTAAGTTGAAAATTCAGATTAATATTGAAGCAAAACACATAACAGACTTTCACCAATCCAGATCTAAAAAAAGTATATGCACACATAGACAAAGTGACACAGGGATTTTCTAGACAAATAGTCCACAGAAAAACCCAATGCGGGAAAACCGGTTTGCTAGCTACTGGAAGATTTTATTATTAAGAATTTTATGAATACAACAAATATGAGTTCCAAATCTGGAAAACCCAACAAAGATAAATTAGATCTAAAACTCACTGGCTGTTCTGAAGCCAAAATAATGACCGATCCACACCGTCAAATTGGATTTACAGGACTCGGCCAAAATTAGGCCCTAGAAACCACAACGCTACCCCTGAAGCCTCTCCGTCAGCCTCTGAAGCCCCTGTGTCCCTCAGCACTAGTTGGGAAAGGCCCTGAGGGTTTCCAGCTGAATCACGCTGCCTTGGGAGGGACTGTGCAGCACATGCGTAGCACAGTTGTTGCCCTCTTTGCTGTTGCTCTCCTGCTTCTCTGCACTGCCTCTTTGAGTTGATCTCTGCCTCTTGCTAATTCTAGACCCTGGGATCAGATCATCCCCTTGGTCTAAATTCCCCTCTCTATAGTTGAAACACTTCTGAGAATTCTTGGCAAACCCACCTTAGAATCTCAACTTAGCTTCAGTGCTCTGCCTCTGTGTATTTTTACAAATGACCCCAAGCCTTTCCTTTATACTTTTCACATTGGGAAACCAACGACCATGATTAGATCTTGAACCAATGGCTAAGATTAAAAGAAAGCTTGATTCGTGTGACTTAAGACAATTTCATCACATATTTAATTTAATTAACTTTAATTATTTCATTTTCCTAAGTTTAGGCTTAGGAAATACATTAAAATAATTAATTAATTAAATATCTCCCAAATTAGATGAAATTTCTCAAATCCCTTTCTGGGTCTTGTAGATCAAGTGTACTCTAGTCCCTCCATAAAATTTGGGAGCTAGGGCACAAACGATGCTACCCCAAATACACAAAATCTCAACACTCCCTCTTAGCATCAAGAGTGTGCTCTAGCAATGCATCACACTATGCATTACAAGATTTTGGGCACTGGTTCTGTGCTACTGATGCTTGGCCTGCTGCCACTCAACTCTGCACTACTGCTGCCATTCTGTATTGCTGCCCATGATGCTGCCATTGCCACTGCAACATCTGTATTACAGCTCCCTCTCAATTTGCTGCATCTGTGCTACTCATAGCACTGACATCGCTGATCTGCTGCACTGCAACTTCAATTGTTGAGAGAAACAACTGAATCTCCTGCCCAATCTTTGACAGACAAGTCAATTGGGTTGTATCCTCATCATTGAAGCTCCATAGGCTGCTGATCTGTGTTGGCATCTGAAGGATGATGCACAACAACAACTCTGCACTGCGTAAGCAGACTCCCTCTGCACTGCTGAAGTCACATTAGCCCCTTGTGCTGAAATCCCTCATGCTGCTGCTGTGCTGTGCTGTCCTTCTGAAGCCTCTACGCTGCTGCAGCTTTGCTTTGTGTAAGCAGCTCTGCTCTACGCTACTAAAACCATATCAACCCCTACGCTGCTGCTGCATCTGCACTGCGCTGCTTCTTCCAGCCTTCAGATTTGCCTCTGCTTCATCCGTGATATATGCACCCACTGCTCCACTTGTCCCGCTACTGTCTTAAGGCTATCGTAGCTCGCATGTGATCCAAGAGATGAGCTACTCAAGGTTCCTGCCTACATTTTGTATCTCCTCTACAGATCCATGTCGCCCCACTTTCGTGGTTCATGAGCGCTCATGGCTGCATCATATTCCGACCCATCATCTGCCACAACGGCCTTGGAAGAAGAAGCTTCCTTGTCCTTTTTCTTCTGAGGACAATTTCTGGCAAAATTTCCTAATTCACCACACTGGAAGCACTTGATCTTTCCTTGCTGCCTCTTTGATGCCAAGGCTGCATCTTCTTCTCCTCCTTCTTCACTTTGCTCAATCTAGAGCTGTACTGCTTCTTGCTGATTCTGCGGTGTTCTTCTTGACGCAGAATTGCCCACAAGCTGTCCCAATCTGGGAGGTTTGCTCTGCCCAGGATACTTTGGACAAATGTTTCCCACTCATCTGTGACTGCGTTGAGAGCAGTCCTGACCATCAACTCATCTTCCACCTTAGCACTCGTTGCTGTCAACTGATCTCTGATCGACTGCAATCTGAAGAGGAAATGTTCCATGTCTTCAGCCTTTGTCATCATGAATGACTACATCTGAGTCTCCAACATCATCTTCCTTTGGACAAACTTTCTCTCATATAGGAAAGTTATGGCCTTCCACATCTCATTAGCCGTCTTCTTTTCAGCTATGTGTGGGACAATATGGTCCTTAATTCCATCCATGATCAGCCGCTTGGCATGCCCAACAGCTTCATTATGCTTTCGCAGGAGATCTGCATCAGTCGGTGTGACTAGAGTTTGCTCTGCATGGTCTCTTAGATGATATGCCTCTAGGACTATCATGATCCTAGCCTTCCAAACTGAGAAGTTGGAGAGGCCATCCAATCTGTCCTGATCACGCAATCCATGAGGAGCCATCTGCTCAGAAATGTGTCGGAGCTTCCTTTTCTCTTTGCTAGAGAACTGGATCTAAGTCCCTTGGAGAAACATGCACCTTCTGCTCCCTCTGCAACTTATTTCCCTTCGTGGAAATCCGACAAATCAACAATGATTCAACTCTCTTTGATCCTTTGATCAATTTGCAAGTTTCTTTGGCTAGAAACTCTCTGAGAAGTTGATCTCCTCTCGCTCTTTGTCACTTGTGCTTAGGCTAAAAATCTGAAAACTTCAGAAATTTAACCCCACCAGCACCTTCTGAATTTCTGCAACTATGCTTCAGGCTCTTTTGGATCTGACAGATTCAGATCTGTGTCACACTGGCTGGCTTCTGACAAAACCAACGCTGTCTCTGCGTTGCCTCTGCACAGTAATTGTGTGGGCTTGCTGTGAGACAATGTTGGACTGCATCACCTTGCCCTCTGCGTAACTTCTGTAGCTAGGAAAACTGCGTTGTCCCTCCAGATCTGCCCTTCTACTGCCTTTTCCTGCTGCTTTCTCCAACAAGAACCTTCAGTGTTATGCTGGTGACCCTCCTAGATCTGCAATTGCTCTGATGCAATGTGAAAATTTTTGAATGTTACACTTATGCAGAAATCTTACTGTTAGATCTGGTTATGCTCCTACTCAATTAAGTTATTAAGCTGAAAATTCAAATTAATATTGAAGCAAAACACATAACAGAGTTTCCCCAATCCAGATCTAGAAAAAGTACATGCACACATAGACAAAGTGACACAGTGATTTTCTGGACAAATAGTCCTCGGAAAAACCCAATGTGGGAAAACCGGTCTGCTCGCTATTGGAGGGTTTTATTATTAAAAAATTTCTGAATACAACAAATCTGGGTTCCAGATCTGGAAAACCCGACAGAGATAAATTAGATCTACAGCTCATTGGCTGTTCTGAAGCCAAAATAATGACTGATCCACACCTTGAAATGGGATTTACAGGACTCAGACAAAATTAGGCACTAGAAACCCTAGCGTTGCCCCTGAAGCCTTTGCGTTAGCTTCTGAAGCCCCTGCGTCTCTCAATGCTGGCTTGGAAAGGGTTACGTTACGCCAGACTGGGTGACGCAGTCCTTATGCTGCCCCTTAGGGTCTTTGCGTAACTGAATCACGCTGCCCTGGGAGGGATTGCGCAACACCTGCGTAGCACAGTTGCTACCCTCTCTGCTGCTGCTCTGCTGCTTCTCTGTGCTGCCTCTTTGAGCTGATCTCTGCCTCTTGCTGATTCTAGACCCTAGGATCAGATCATCCCCTTTGTCTAAATTCCTCTCTCTACAGCTGAAACACTTCTGAGAATTCTTAGCAAACCTGCCCTAGAATCTTAGCTTAGCTTTAGTGCTCTACCTCTGTGCATCTTTACAAATGACCCCAAGCCTTTCCTTTATACTTTTCTCGTTGGGAAACCAACGGCCATGATCAGATCTTGAATTAATGACTAAGATTAAAAGAAAGCTTGATCCTTGTGACTTAAGACAATTTCATCACATGTTTAATTTAATTAACTTTAATTATTTCATTTTCCTAAGTTTAGACTTAGGAAATACATTAAAATAATTAATTAATTAAATATCTCCCAAACCAGATGAAATTTCTCAAATCCCTTTCTAGGTCTAGTAGATTAAGTGTACTCTAGTCCCTCCACAAAATTTGGGAGCTAGAGCACAATTAATGCTACCCCAAATACACAAAATCTCAACACTCGCAACAACTAGAGAACTACAATAAAGAGATGGCTAAAACGAAGCGGTTGATCCTCGACGGAGTTTGAGATTATGTGGTCTCACACATAGCGGCCAAGAATACGACCAAAGAGTTGTGAGATGCTCCTGTAGCACTCTACCAGAATCCTTCCAAAAATTGGAAGATGTTCTTGAAGGAGAAGCTGAGAACCACTAAGATGCAGAAGGGAGAAGAAGTTACCCCCTACCTTACCAGGATTTAGGATATCCGGAATGAGCTTGCCGTAGTAGGAGAGATGCCTCGAGAAGTTGAACTGGTGCACATAGCTATCAAAGATTTCACCAAGCAGTGGGCTACTTTCTTCCAAGGTATTACTGGACGAGATTAGCTACTTGGATGGGATCGATTATGGGAAGATTTCACGTAGGAGGAGATGCGACTTGCTCTAGTCTAGAGTAGTCTTAGTGGCAGCAGTAGAGGATCAAAAAGTGTGAAGGAGGAGGATAATATAGCCGTTGCATCAAATAGAAAGGCAAAGAAAGGTCCTAGTTAGGGACAAGGCTCACAGGGAGGAGAAAAGAAAAAGAAGGATTTGTCGAAGATCAAATGCTTCAGGTGTGGTGAGTTTGGTCACTACAATACCTGTTGTCGCTTAGATTATACAGTTGCGACAACGACTTAGGTCAGGGGTTGTCACCTTGATCCCTGACCTCTCCTTTCTAGCCGTCTCCCAACAACAGGCTATGGGGGGTGGTCCCTATGGAAATGAGATAATGAAGGAAAAGTTGTTAACTAACGAGTTCGAGAGACACGATTGAGTGGCCTAGCTACTTGATTAATTTAAGCAATATTTTAAAGAGTAGATTAAATTTAGATTTGAGACTAGTGCCTTATGGAGTCAATTTCCTGCTTATTTAAATTAAACACCAAGTAACTGGATGGACAATCACTGCTTGAGATGATTAACTAACCCATATGCTATTGAAATACTGAGACCTAGGTGTGATGTAAGGATCTTGGTTACTTTCAATTATATGCCTATTCTAAGTGTGACCTTCTTCTTAACTGTTTCAGAATCAATCTTTAGAGTAGGTTGTGGGATGGAAGCCAATGGGAAGCTAGCAGAGGCTTGATTAATGATACCTCCCCCTATGTTCCAACTACACGATGCCTCCGGCGCTACAGAGACTGTGGCTCTGATGACTGCAAGGTCACCGTGTTAACCACTAGAAAGGTGTTGAATCCCTCAAGCTAAGCGAGAAAAGGTGGCCCTAGGAGTCTATCAACCAAGATTATGCTTGGAGGTGAATTATTAGTGCAACTAAACTTAGAATGCTTATGCAAGATGGATGAGTGATTTCTTGGTTTAAGATTGCTTATGTGATTCAAGTACTTTAGTTACAATTATTCTTTAATTATGACAATGAGTACTTAGAAATGAAAATAAAAAGACAATCTTATTACCAAGAATGTGCCAATTATCAAATGTCAATATTAATCAATCCAAAGGTAAACTTATCTCCCACAAGATGCTTAAACAATGATAGCAATTTAAAACACTTATCCAATGATGACAATTACTTAAGACAATTCAAGATCTTCCAATAAATAAGATAAATGCTTAAGCCAATATTACTTAATACCACATTCACAAGATGCTTGATTAGATATCCAATGTGAATTAGATGCCAATATACTCGAGAATACTTCAATGCTAATTAAGACATGATGCTCAAAGTAACTTGAACCATTCAACAAAATTAGAAGATTAGAGTTTAGAATGTGTGAGTGCTTACTTAGTGCAAAATTAATGATTCTTAGAAGTTATGAATGAGCTTACAAGTAAACAAACAAATGTTAGCCTTCAAATAATCAATGTTAAGACAAGCCTCTTCACAATAGCACTTAGAAACATTAATGAAAACAGACTTATTAACCTTCAGCATAGCAGCAAGTAAATTACTCTAGATCAAGAAATGACAAGCATGTAAGGAACAAATATGATCAATGAGACACTAAATAACTTGCCGAGTGATTGCTTGAGCTAACCAACCTTCTTATAACGTATTATTTAGATTTATATCAGATCTGAAAACACTTATTACAGCAGTGAGAAAAGAATGAAATTAGTGAGCCACCAATGTGAGGGTGTGTGCCAAATTGTGCCCAATAAATGCCAAGTGCTAGAACAAACTTGCCAATATGAAATTTTTAGTTTTTAGGCCCTTTTAGATGCTATTAGATCTGATCAGAGTTATTATGCAGAAATATTCAGTCACAAATCAGCTAGATTTCTGCCAAGAACTGATGCCAAAATCACCCAATGAATAGTAAGATTTCACCATGAAATTCTTAGAGCATTTAGGCAATTTAGATGTGATTTTTAGGGCACTGACGTATGAATTTTTAACACTGTTATAATTGTATTCAGATAGTTGTAGCAAACAATGAGGAAAATGGAGGGTTTAGAAATCTAACCCTAGGCCCAAGGCCTTGAAAATGGCTTGCCCAAGTTGCCAAAATTTTTCCAATGGATGCGCCACCTGAAAACACAAGATTTGAGCCAACTTTCTCCTGCAAAACCCACCAATATTCAGTCCAGAAACTTTTAGAAAAGGAATGAGGGCAAAATATGTTGATTTTTGGTAGCATCAGAAGTGCTCTAAGTTTCAAATTTTGTGGAGAGGCTTAGGCACATGTATTCCAATGAACCTAGAAATCGTTTGTGGAAATTCCACTCGAAATATGTTTTATTAAAATAATTAATTATTTTAATGGAGGCCTTAAGTTTAAACTTAGGGAAATTAAATAATTAAAGGTTATTAATAAAACAGTGTGAATCTTCTAGAGAACATGGATCAAGTCAAGTTATGATCTTAGTCGTTGATTAGAGATCTAATCTCGACCGTTGATATCTCAACAAGAAGATTATAAAGGAAGGCTTGAGGGTCATTTGGAAAATACACTAGTGCATATATTTAGGTCCCCAAGTAAATCGATTTTCTCAGTGGCTGAAGTTCGACAAGAGAAAATCGATTTAGAGGGAGAGTTGCAGGTGGAGGAGAGACAAAGAGGGTTCAGCATCAATCCGAGGTGCAAGAGCAGGTGACACAATGGCATGAAGAGATAACGTAGAGGCAGGAAGGGAACAACGCAAAGGTGACGCAAAGTCAATGCAGTCCCCATGTAGAGCCAGCGCAGTGGTGACACAGGAGGCCCAAGAGGGTCCTTCCGGGGTTGTTTCTCATCAGAAAATTTTATGAGAATATTATCCATTGTTATCATAGAGAATTTCTCCCTATTACTGTTGATTGTAAATTGTACAAGAAGATATTTGCTGAAGAATAATAGAAACCCTCATCTGCTGCATCGGTTTTCCCACATTTGGTTTTTCCAGGGACAAATGTCCAGAAATCTCTGTTTCATTCTTGTGCTAGTATTTCCTTGTAATTTTGCTTAGTAATTGTATGGTGAAGTCTGCATTTGAATTTATTTCAATATTTACTGAAGAGAATTCCGTAAATAACTTATTTCTGAATAATAAGTAGGAGAAATAATATCAAACATTGCAGTAGGATTTCAAGTTGAAATTTTCACAAAATAGGGCCAAGAAAGGCTAACACTAGGCCTAATAGGGCTAGCGTTGGGCTGGAAGAGTCCTAGGAGGCTTAGCGGCTAGGGCAAGAAGCCAAAGAGGCTGATGAAGGGGCTAAAGGAGGCCAAGAAGGAGGGCCAAAGGGAGGAAGAAGCAACAGAAGGATGAATGGAGGAGGCCAAGAGGGGAAAAGGGCTTCAAAAGGCCACGACAAGCCCCTACGGTAGCCGTCTAGGGTTAAGGAGGGAGGCCGAAACCATAGAGGCTCATGGCCAGGCCAAAAATGGCCTTAAAACCCTAACACAGGGGCTAAGGAAGAGGCTGAGGCCTCTAAGAGCCTGCAGCTAGGCTGTGGAGGCCCTAAAGGGTTGACATTGAGCCTCAAAAGGGTGACATAGGGGGCTAGATGGCTGATGCTGAGCCTTAGGGCCCTAAAATTTTTGAAACCCTTCCTCCAAAAATTATTATGGTTCATATCTTCAATTTTCTGCAAAATTTCTTAAGTAGTTGGGCCTACAAAAAATTTGGAGACTAGATCTTACCCTCAAGGGCCTAGATCTAGCTCTAATATAGCTATTTTCCTTTGATCTCACCTCCAAAAATGAATTTACAATAACCCAAAACCCCAATATATACAAAAATTCGAAATAATTCAAAACCCCAAAAACCCTAGCTGCAGAACAAAGGTTAGAAATTAAAATTATTTACAAAATTCTATTTTACAAATATATTTACCAAATATACATGTGTACAATATTTAGAAAATTTTTGAGAAATAATGTTTTTGTAAATATTTGATAATGGCTAAATGTATTTCGAAAGATAGATGCAAAATCCACAGCCTTAGAGAAGTTGGAAAACCATAAAAATATTTAAGATTCAAACATAGTCAGCGTCGGCCCAAATTTTGTGAACTTGGAGTCCAGGGCTGGGAAACCTGCAAACACTATATATTTTCTGAAAGATAAACCATTAGAACACACAGTAAAACGGATCATCGAAGTTAAACCCTGTTAATTTTTTCTTAGGCTATATTGTTCTTTTCTTTGATAATTGCATTTCTTCATTGACACATTAATTTCACCCCATAACATCACAACATTAGTCAGATTTACATCATTTTTCAACAACATATGCAACTATGTAGAAAGAACAATATCATCATCATCAATGCAGCGAAACATAAAGGAACAATAGAAGAAAAGCATTCACATATAGAGACACTTGGATTGGTCGGAGACCAGGGCAAAACCCACTATGGGGAAAACTTTTTCAAATTCTTCTTCTTAATAGATTGTCATTGAATGGTTCAGCAAAAGAGAGTACGATGATCCATAATTTCATCCATACTACTATCCAACAAAACAACTAAAACATCCATGAAATGAACCCAACAATGCTTATACTCAAAGCCCTGATTTTGAAGCCTGTAATGAACTGTTCTTGTCTGCGGTCAACTTCCTAACACTATGTTCACTGAACGAAATCTTCAGGCAACTGAAATTCCGTCATTTAGGTCTCGGTCACACGGAGGAGTCATGCATGTGACTGGGAAGGTTGCAATCGCTCCCTGGAGTCTATAAGCCAGCAATTGCAGTCTGCGCCTGAGATTGTGAAACCCTAGATGTCGGTCGCACGGAGGACGAGTTGTGCGTGCGACTGGCATGCTTCGGTCACATGGATGATACAAGTAAGCGAGTGACTGCAATTGAGATCTCTTTGTCCTATGCTTGCGAATGAGGCCCAAAACCCTAAAACATAAATGCAAGCTTCAGACCCTGTAATTTCATCTTCGATTGAACCTGTTCCTCTGCGGACGAGCCTTAGACCTGTGCGAGCCAAAAAACAAGATAAAAGAATGTCTCATGATGATGTCCAAATGAGGTAGAGGTCACTTGTATTTATAGCCTTCCAAGGGGGTCCACTTTGCTTTAGGGTTGACCTTATCAAATATGCACATGTGGGCTTTTCTTCATAGGTACACTTTCCCTTATCCGTTTTGAGTGATCCTTAGGTCAATTTTGGTCCTTTCGACAAGTGGAATTCAATGCAATCATCATCTCCATCAAATGAGTTGTCCTAAGTGGAGTTTGACTGCAGTTGCATATTTTAACACTCCCTCTCAACTAGGTACTTGTGCGTATAGTGCTCTTCTTTCATCGCCCTGGAACCTGCAAAAACTTAGCAATTTATGCAATAAAATGTAAGACTATCAAAGGAGAGAGGTGATTAGTCCCTCTTCATTCAGAAATAATACTAATAAAACAAATTCATGGACAAAAATTTAAATGCACTTTTACGTGATCAGTGCCATGGATCACTTGTCATTGTTTTGTTGGTGACTTATTCATTGTGTTTCTAACCAATTTTGAGCTTGAGACCTCTTCTCCACACACTTAATGCTTCATCAATAGATCATAAACCAAATTTGTATAAGCTAAAGAATTGTGTCAATTCTGCAGCTACGTCGATTCTACAACTATCAAAAATATGGATCGTTGCACTTCCTTTTCATTTTACAACCTGCAATTAGACTCGGATGGTGGTTTTTCAATTATTGCAATTAGAATTTTAAATATTTGTAGGTTTTTATGAAAGTCTAAGTCTGTAACTGCGTTTGTTCTTTTTCTCTAGCGCTCCATCGTAGATCAAGAAAATGCTCAAAATTCAAAATTCTGATCAACTTGAAACCATCGCCAAAGCGTATATCTTGTCGTTCTGAATCCAACACACTTCGTTTCACTGAAATCCGACTTCAGATGCTCTCGGAATCGCGTTTTGTTCGTTTTATGAAACAACTAAAAAATGAATTTTTGAGTTTTAGGAATGCCCAATGAGCAGTGGATACGTTGACTGGCCCTATAACGTGGCAAGTTTAACTGTACCTTCTCCGACCAATTGATGGGTGACACTTGGCACTATTTTTTTCGTTGACATGTTATTTTTTATTGGTTCTTTGTTGTTGTGGTGGGCCAACGAGGAAGCACCACGTGGTGGAGATTTTTTGTTAAAGGCCGAAACTGCCCTCCATGAGAATTGCCACCATGACCTCCTAACTAACAACAAAGCGCTCTTACCAACTCGGCTAAAGGTGATGTAATATAGTCATAATACATGTATTTAAAGGTGATTAGCGAATTTGGGGAAAGGGTTGAGGCTAAGCGCTAGCCTCCGGTCTCATGCAACGTAATATGACCACAGATGCGGAGGATTTGGGGGCAGTTTTAATCGTCCTACAAATTTGATCGCTGATTAGGAAGGCCAAATTTGCATGTCCTTCCCGTTTTCTGGGAGCACTGACCGGGTTTGGGTCGAATTGTAGGCTTATTAACAACAAAATTGGGTAGAAACTTAAAACAATGATATCTTACTCAATTTTTGGCCAAATGAGGTGCAAAAAGAGTCAAAATAGGGGTTTTCCACAGTGTTGGATCCATTGGAGGCATTAGTTTTGCTGTTTGAGCTTTGTAAAAGGCTGTAATTACACTTTTGAGTACAAATTTAGATTTATTATCTAATTTTTATTACAAAATTTTAAAACTAACTTTGTTCAGTTTTTATTTTTTATTTTTTTATTTTTATTTTTCTGATCTTCTAGATCGCAAAGAGCGCAAGAAGAAAGCATACTCAACAATATTGAAACTCTTTATTAAAAAAAAAAGCAAAAGAATTCGATCTCTAACTTCAAATTGTGGCTCTTAAAACTCTATGTTCTCCTGTTTTCTCAAATATTCCTTCTTTTTCTACATCTTCTTGCAAATGGTTAGTGAGTTGGGTGGCTCTTACTGCAGCACTAAAATAAATAAAATGAAATTTAACTTGAAGAAACTTAAAACACCACCAAACTTGGTTTTATTCATTAATTCTATCCTACTCTACTTTATTGGAAATAGAAAAATTGATCAATTGTATGAATATTTTCAGTGTAACCATCTCCGTAATAGGAGTAAAAAGATATTCATGTTTAGTTTTGAAAAATATGCATTTAAACACATCAAAGCATGAGAAACCATTTGTTTTTATAATACAATTTAGTAAGGAAGGATGGAAGAGTGATGTGACTTAATCCTTTATTGGAACCATCTTTCAATAAGGTCATGACATTCCTGATTCATTTCTTGGTTTAGATCACATTGAATATCATCTTTTATTATGCATTCCTCGATCTTAGATTCTACTAGTTGCTCCTTATCAAAAGTATTGCATGATTGTTTAGTCTCTTCAACTGATTGACAAGAGGAATCAAAAGAACTTGAAGATCTTCTTGTGGAGGTGGAGAGATAAACAAGTTTCTGCATGCAGTTAAAATAAACTCTTTCTGAGAGGGAAATATCCCAGCTATTGCTAAGATTCGAGAAAGTTCTTGGAAGAACATCCTTCAAACTCTTAATTGTCTGTGAACTACTCCAACTGGTTGATAATTCCTGTCGTACACAGATTAATAAAATTTTTTCAAAAATTGTTGAAACCTAATAGGCATCCTAAATGATTTTAATATGTTTCTAACATGTATCTAAGAATTAATGCAACTATAATGAATTGTATAAACTTCAAAATAAACACCTTTGTATACCTCCCCAGTAACGATGCCAAAATGTTGGGCGATTTAATTGTGGTTAAATCCCTGTCATTTAATTTGTCAACCCAGGGTTTGATAAAATGATGACGTACGCATGTACTATATATACTAGGTGGTTATTTTTTAGATTAGATTATTCTAATGCAATTAAAAACTAATTACAAAACATAATAAATTAATCCCAATCAAACCAAATCAAACCAAACATAAAGAAATTGAAATCACACTTGCATAAAGGAAATCACACTTGCTTGAAATTGAAATAACAATTGCATAATTGAAATCACACCACACTTGCATAATTGAAATCATACCACACTTGCATGAATGAAAGCACACTTGCGAGAAAGTAAATCACAATTATTGAAAGGAAAAGGCACACTTGCATAAAATAAATGAAATAACAAAACTATACTATGTTACCAATATGTACAAAGATGTGTAAACTATGGTTGATGGGGGCCCTCCATTCCTCAGCAAGCACACTGAACAACTATCACATCTTGGAGATCAAAGTGGCAATATGTATATCAGAAAAATGAAGTTACAAGATATTACAAGAATTCTCTCTCCTTACTTAACAAATTACATCTAGAACTTGGAACCTCCAACTATCAACTAGCCACTAGCTAACAAGTAACAATTGACTACACAACCTACATTTTTTACAACCCTTTGTATGAAGGGTGCACTCCTATTTATACAAAAATTGAGGATAACTATACAATAAATATAGATCGTTAGATCTCTACTACATCCACATTTATCTCTTGTGGTTACAACCAATCTCCTAAAAATGTAAGATGCATATCCTCTCAAAATTCTCTTATCCATGATTCTTATCCTTTGAATGTGCATAGTTAATGATCCACATCTTCTAGAAATATTCCACAAATCTTTATGAGTTGGAATTTGAAATTCGAATTTGTGGTTGGTGTTGAGATTTTGGGGTAGCATCAAATGTGCTCTAGCTCCCAAATTTTGTGGAGGAGCTGGAGTACATGAGATCTCCAAGACCTAGAAAGCGTAAGAAGAAATTCCATCAGGTTTAAGAGATATTCAAATAATTAATATTTTTAATTAAGGACCCTAAGTCTAACTTAGGAAAATTAAAAGATTAAAGTAAATTAAATGAAACATGCGATGAGAATGACTTAAGTTACGCGGATCAAGCAACTTCTAATCTTAGCCGTCGATTAGAGATTAGATCATGGCTGTTGGTTTTCCAACGAGAAAAATATAAGAGAAGGGCTTGGGGTCAGTTGGAGAACACACACATTGGCGGAGCACTAAAGCTAAGTTGAAATTCTAGGGCGTGGTTTGCTAAGAATTTCAGAAGGAGTTTGTAGTGCAACGAGGGGCAGTATGGCAAGGGGATGATCTGATCCCAGGCCAAGTGTACAATAGCGACAGAGAGGCAGCATATCGAGTAGCGTAGAGGCATTCTAGAGCCACGCAGTCCAACAGAGGCCACGCAGAGGTAGCGTAGAGGCAACAGGAGCCACGCAGGGCCGATGTATGCCCAGTTAGGGCAGTGCAGGGGCATCGTAAGCCCTTCAGGGGTGACGCAGGCCAGGCCCTTCCAGAGCAGCGCATAAGCTGACACAGAGGGCTGAGGAGCAGCGCTGGGGTTTCTGGTGGGCCTGAAAGGGCTCGAGTTCTATAAATCCCGTTTGAGGGTGTGAATCAGCCATATTTTCTGTCTCTGAGAGAAAAAAGGTATAACTGTTGTGATTTTTTTGTAGGGCAAACCATGTCTGGTGCCCAAAACTTGTTGTATTCAGAATCTGCTTATTAATAAAAACCCTCCAGAGCTAATTGCACTGGTTTTTCCTGCATTGGGTGTTTCAGGAGACATTGGTCCGAAAAATCTGCGTGTCACTTTGTCATATGAGTGTGCTATTCAATAAATGATTTGTATGTGTAGGCTTCTAGTTGTATTTACTTCGCTGATTTACTGAATATTTCAGAAATTAACTTGTAACTTAATTCAAGTAGGAAAAGTAAATCAAGACACTGCAGTATGATTTCTTAGATTAAGAAATTTTCGGATGGTATGAGAGCGATTGCAGATCAAGCTGGATCTCCAGCAAAATTGGCTAAAGAAATTTGTGTTGCAGAGTAGCAGTTGAAGCAGTAGAGAACTGGAGAGGGAAACACAGCACTAGGAGGATGCAATCACAACAGAGGCCATGCAGGGGCTGACGCAGTCCTAGCTCGGTGACGTAGAGACATCACTGTGCCTACCAGAGGGACGCAGGAGCAGCCTGCGCTGAGCCAGTCTGCTCACGCAGAGGCCAGCCAGGGTGACGCAGTCCAGTTTCGAGCGTTGTGCAGATTTGCCGTGGTCCGGAAGCGAGGCTTCAGAGCTTCAGCAGTTGTTGGTGGGGTGGAGATTTTGTCGGTGCAGAATCGTGCCTAAGCTAAGTTGACAAAGAGTGGGTGTAGAACAACTGCTCAACAGATTTTTTGCCAAAGAAATCTGAGGATCGATTTTAGGGTGATCGAAGGGAGCTGATTCCTTGGATTTGGCAGATTTCCAAGGGAGGAAATCAATTGTCAAAGGGAGCAGAGGGTGCCTTTCTCGCCAAGGACACTAGATCCGAGTTTGTGTTGAGGGTAGCAATAGACGCAGGGAGAGGAGGATATGTTCCAACATATTATTTTTGAGCAGATGGTGCCACACAAACTGCGTGATCATGATAGGTTGGACGACTTGTGCAACTTTGCTATCTGGAAGGCCAAAATCCTGAGAGTCCTGGAGACATACGGTTTATGGGAGTATGTAGAGAGCGTCTTGGCTACACCAACTGATGCTATTCTTCTCGAGAAGCACAATGAAGCAGCAGCACATGCCAAGCGCTTCATAATGGATGGGGTTAAGGATCATGTGATACCACACATAGCTGACAAGAAGACGGCTAATGAAATGTGGAAAGCTTTAACCACACTATATCAAGGGAAATCGTTCCAGAAGAAGATGCTTCTGGAGAACCATATGAGGTTGTTTATGATGATCAGGTGAGAGGAAATCAATCCCTTCCTCTTCAGCTTGCAGGGGATTCGGGATCAGCGGATTGCCATGGGGGTCAAGGTGGATGATGATGTCATGGTGAGGATTGCTCTAAATGCAGTAATAGAGGATTGGGAAACGTTTTTCCAAAGCATCTTGGGCAGACAGGACCCTCCAAACTGGGGCTATATGTGGGCTATCCTCCGACAAGAGGAAATTTTCCGAATGAACGAAATACAAACCAACATTGGATCAAGCAAGGTGAAGGAGGAGGAAGAGGAAGATGCAGCCTTGGCATCTAAGAAGCAACAATGGAAAAAGAAGCGTGATCTATCTAAGATCAAATGTTTCCAATGCGGTGAAGTTGGACACTCCGCTAGCAATTGTCCTCTAAGGAAGAAGGACAAGGAAGCTTCTAGTTCCAAGGTTGCGGCAGCTAAAGAAGACGATGGCTCCAACGATGATGTAGCCATGAGTGCTCATGAACCACAGAGGTGGGGCGATATTGATCTGTAGAGCAGCGACAGAGTGGTGGCGGGATCCTTGAGTAGCCCAACTCTTGGATCATATTCGTGCTACGACAGCCTTAAGACAATAGTGGGAATGACTGGAGTGGTGGGTGCAGAGGATCACAGATCGAGAAGAGGCAGAGTTGGATGCTGTAGAGAGAGAAGAGCAGTGCAGAGGCAACAACAACGTAGAGGTGCTGATGGGACTTCAACATCGCAGAGGAGGCATGCTTACGCAGTGACGAGTTGCAGCAGCGTAGTGGCTTTAGGAGGACAACGCAGAGCAACATCCTAAGGAGCTTTAGTGATGAGATGCAACCCAACTTACTTGTCTGTCATTGGGCAGGGGTCCTTCAGTTGCTTACTCTCAACAAATGAGTTGCAGTGCAACAGTTAGCAGTGACAGTGCTATGGGCAACATGATGCAACGTTTTGATAGGGAGCTGCAGTACAGATGTAGTAGTGACGGTGGCAGTCATGGGTAGCAGTACAAAGAGTAGCAGCAACACAGTGATGAAGGGCAGCAGGCCAAGCATCAGCGTGGAGACCGATGCCAGAGATCAGAGCAATACTTCGGGGTGAAGTGTATTGCTAGAGCACATTCTTCGCTAAGAGGGAGTGTTGAGATTTTGGGGTAGCATCGAATGTGCTCTAGCTCCCAAATTTTGTGGAGGAGCTGGAGTACATGAGATCTCCAAGACCCAGAGCTTGTTTGAAGAAATTCCATCAGGTTTAAGAGATATTCAAATAATTAATCTTTTTAATTAAGGACCCTAAGTCTAACTTAGGAAAATTAAAAGATTAAAGTAAACTAAATTAAACATGTGATGAGAATGACTTAAGTGACGTGGATCAAACAACTTCTAATCTTAGTCGTCGATTAGAGATTAGATCACGACCGTTGGTTTTCCAATGAGAAAAGTATAATAGAAGGGCTTGGGGTCAATTGGAGAACACACACATTGGCGGAGCACTTAAGCTAAGCTGGAATTCTAGGGCGTGGTTTGCTAAGAATTTAAGAAGGAGCTTGCAGTGCAGCGAGCGGCAGTATTGGCAAGGGGATGATTTGATCCCAGGCCAAGAGTACAACAACGACAGAGAGGCAGCATACCGAGCAGCGCAAAGGTATTCCAGAGCCACGCAGTCTAGCAGAGGCCACACAGAGGCAACAGGAGCCATGTAGGGTTGACGCAGGCCCAACCAGGGTAGCGCAAGGGCAACGTAAGCCCTTCAGGGGTGACATTGGTCCTTCCAGAACAACGCAGAGGCTGACGCAGGCCAGGAAGGAAGATGCAGAGGGTTGAGGAGAAGCATTGGGGTTTCCGGTGGGCCAGAAGGTGCTCGAGTTCTATAAATCCTGTTTGAGGTTGTGAATCAGCCATATTTTCTGTCTCTGAGAGAAAAAGGTATAGCTGCTGTGATTTCTCTGTAGGGAAAACCATGTTTGGTGCCCAAAACTTGTTGTATTCAGAATCTGCTTAATAATAAAAACCCTCCAGAGCTAACTGCACTAGTTTTCACGCATTGGGTTTTTCCGGGGACATTGGTCCGAAAAAATTGTGTCACTTTGTCATATGAGCGTGCTATTTAGTAAATGATCTGTATGTGTAGGTTGCTAGTTGTATTTACTTCGCTGATTTACTGAATATTTCAGAAATTATCTTGTAACTTAATTCAAGTAGGTGAAATAAATCAAGACACTGTAGTAGGATTTCTTAGATTAAGAAATTTTCATAGTTGGATGGCCAAATAGGACCCTTCTAGAATCTCCTAGTAGGCCTACAATATCACAAAACTCATAACACTTTTAGATATATATGAAAACAGTTAATTTCCTAATATTTAATCACAAATTCACGTAAAATACTTGAAATTAATGACTTGGAAAATATTAATGTCAAACCCATATGATAATGAAAATGGTTACTTAATGTAAGGTTATGGGGCTATAGAGTTACGGGATGAAGGTAAAATGATGGAAATGAAGGTGAAAGTAGATGACATTTTGGAGGCCCAATACCTCCTTTGAAAGTCAAACAACTTGAAGTATTCACATACAAGGATGCGCATGGATGCTATAGAGGTAGAAGTGATACCTGCTGATTTGTTTTTTTCTTAATAAAAACAACCCTTCATTATTTATTATATGCAATTTGTGTGAAAAGAAAAGATGCCCACATGGTAGCATATCCAAGTACTTGTCACTATTTTTAGTCTTTGCAAATATAACTCTTTCAATACTTGGAAACAACTTACAAGTGTCTTGTCACTAATTAATTGTGCTCAAATTGTTCAAGCCTTGGTATAATACCATATTGTGGAGCACACATCAAGACTTTTACTCCATCTATATAATGTGCTTTTCATCCTTGTGACGTTAATCCCATTAGGATGGCTGGAAATGATCATAGATTGCAGCCCATAATGATTGTCTTCTTATCATCCATGCATAGCAACCAATCCTATTTCAACAATGTTATCAAATAGTTTTTTCAAGAACTCACAAACTAATGAATGAAGAAGACTTCCCAATGTGAAGCTTTGACAAGATGAGTTGCACATAACACAAAATAAGAGTTGTTGGTGAGGGTTATACAACTTATCAAAGCCTAAAATATGCTTCTAAGTAATTTCAAGAGTGTGTGAACAAAGCCTTGTAGCAATCTTCTTCTTCTTGTGGCTTTGTACTCATCATTTCTTGGTTTCCATTAAAAATATGATGTAATATTCCCAATTAGCAATGGCTAATTGGAAATATTAATTTTGATCAATTTTGCCTACTATAGTTAAATTATAAATAAAGTGAGTAGAGGGGGACATAACTCACTCTAAACATAAAGTTTACTCCCTATTAGACACAACGTTGTAACTTAAGTGGGCCAAGGGGGGAAAAGAGACCACGTAGAGAGGGGACCCACTAGAGCATGTGGAGGGACTGCGCAGGTTGAGTTGGCAGTGTGGGGCCAAGAGAGGTTACGTTGGAGATGATGGGCTTAGGGTTTGAGAGAGAGGCCAACGTTATAAAAGGAGGAGAGCCTCCTCATTTTGGTCATTCGATGTTTATGATATTGAGCTGGTCACTTTGACTTCTTGAGCACGCTGGTTGTTTAGCTAGTCTGCAGCATTGTTTAGTGCACCGAGTGTCTCCGTTTGGAGATCTCACCCTCAGCCCCGGGGGACTTCGAGTGCCTGCTTGGGTGAGGTAGTCCCATCAGTATTTTTGCAGGAGGATCGAGTTTAGACTTGGTGGTGGAGCTTGGCATCTAGTGACTGCGCAGTTTTGAGAGGGAGGACGCAGTCCATTTCTTGGGAGCTCCGGATTGGGTTTCTTTTGGAGGTTTCGAGCTTTGAGATTGAGCAAGGGGCAAGCCCTTGCCTATTGGAGGATTTTGGCAGAGTTTGAGGCAGTATCTTGGTGGATTCCCTTCAGTGTCAGCGCAGAGCCTTGGAGGATAGCATAGATCCTCAAGGGGGTGATTTTCGGGGGTTGGCTATTTCAAAAACGCTCTCTGGGCTTTTCTGGGTTTGGTGAGTAGAGGTGGATTCCAGAGTTTCAGCTTTTTCCGAGTAGGGGAGCAGCCCCAAATACTCATTTTGGTTCTAGCAGTAGCAACAGCACAACAGTTCTCCGACAGCTTGGACGCAGATCAGAGAGCAGCCATTTCTTTGTCATTCTGAGAGCTTTTCTTCACTTGCCTGGTGCAAGTCTAGGTGCCATCACTTTGATCACCTATTGTACTCATTTCTATTCTCAGTATAATAGAGTGGCTTAGCTTTCTCTCTATATTTCTGAGTATCTGCTACATGTTCTACATATGCTATTGTATGCTTGCACTACTGTTATTTCTCTCTTTGAGCATTCCAGACAGTATACCACTTGGTGTGTTTTTCCCATACTCTTAGATAGAGTCTGGAAAGGGCCAGGTAGCCTCCAGATCTCACCCTCTTTTCCGAGGTGACATATCTGGTAAACGCCCTCCCTGTACGTCTCTGGTTGGAGTTTGCTTGTGTTTGAGAGATATCCCTGAAAAGGGATATTACATATGAAGATGAGAAGTATGACATATAATTTAAGTGCTCCATGTACCTTTTGATCATGCGCTACAAACATGTACCATGAAGTCAAGTTTTTCTATTTGTAAAATAATTATTTTTCTTAAGAACATCATGTTGATGGACCATTAAGGAAAGCATGGATTAACAAGAAGAGAAAGTTTAAACAAGAGAGTGGTGAAAGCATAGAAGAACATCATTATGACCATGGAAAACAATGAGATGATTGCATGCGTGGCAAGACTTTGTTGATAAATAATCAATCATAGTTTGTGTGATTGGCTGTTAAAGGGTATGACAATACATAACGAGAGATAAATTGGAACTGCTTGTTTACAATAGCTTTTCATCAAAATTTCTAGAATTTTTAACAAATTAAAAAGTTTAAGGTTAGTTTTACTTCAAGTTTAGCTTTTGGAATTGGAGAAGAGAACACGATCTGATGGCTGATTTGGTGTTGACTTGGTTCAGGTACTCTACTCCATGATGCATTGACCACCACTTTGACCTTGCTTCACAAAATGTATCGTTTTCATGTAGCAGACTTGTTTTTCCAATTTCTATCAAATGGTAAATTAGATTCTCCTGAAGTTTTCTGAGGTTGTTATCATTAATGTTATGCACCTTCCCACAAAAGATCTCGCCCAATTGGTGCATGGATCTCGAGAAAAATGAGAAATTGTTGTAGGTGAAAGCGTCCAATTTCTTGAAAACTACACACTGGAATTTCTTGAAATTTTGTGTATTTATTTACCCTACCTCAATGCATTTACAACAAAAATTTTCAAGACCAACGGATGCACGGTTTTCAAGTTATGATCAAATCAAATTTTGCCCTGTTTCACCCTTCACGCTACTCAATGTTGAAACAAAAACATATGCCACGAACTCTTTTTAGGGTCAAATCGAGTGCTTTAGAAGAGAAACGTATTTTTACCTTTTCTACCGCTACATGTCTTCATAATCCACTTTTGATGACGAAAAGGTGTTGTTGTGCAAAAATACCAAATTCTGTCATAATTTGTGCATGGTGATAAAAGTTGAAAATCTGCCTTAAAAACCCACTTGAAATGCCCTTCAAAATTGCTCTTTTTTGAATTTTGTCATCCTCTTACTCAATTTACCGTATTCTGAGAAAACCCAGAATCTCAAATTTTTTTATTTTTGCTCTAGTTTCTTGTAATCTTTGTGCTAAAACAACCTCTGGTACAAGCTGCTACAACCAAAAACAGGTTGTTACAGCAATAGCTGCAGAAACTGCAAATTTCCGTAGTTGTTGCAGAAAGTTGTTTTCTCTGAGTTTAAACTTTAAACTGCTGATTTGGATTGTGTACTGCATGTTGAAGTAGAAACCATAAAACATAATGCATATTGATTGAAATAGGCCCAATTTTATTGTTTTGTTTGAAAATGAAATGAATGAAAAAGAGTTGTAGTGGTGTCGCCATGTTGCTGTTGAATGAAAACAAGATGAACATGTTGCTACAAGAAACCAATAAAATATACTGTTGCAAGTTGTTGTTGATTCCATAAAACCATATAATGTTCATCAAAACCAAAATTAATGATACAATTCTTACTGTGCGAATGAATGTGCCGATGTCGAGCACGCGAGGAAATCATTGGATTACTGATCAATGATGAAAATCGTTAACCAATGCAAGACAACTCACCGATAATGTAAATGAGTTTCAAGGTACCTGAATGCATCTTGACAGGGACGAATGAATGTGTTGAATTCGAGTCACCTGCAAGATCTGACAATCAAAAGACTTTTTCGTATTCCCATTGTTGTCAACGAGAAGACCTATCAATGATGTATGCAAGTTCCAAGGCACTCCAAATAATCTCTGATCTTGATCCTAGATAAGGTGTTGAGGTCGATGGGACAAGATCTGTTGGAAGGTGGGCCTTAAGGAATCCCACATCAGCCAACTTGAGCATATAACCAAAAATGATTTGAAGAACCATAATAAAAGATTGAGACCATCATAAAACTGTAGAACTTATTGTGAAATTTGCTCGCTAGTTTGGTTTTCAAGCAAAACTCATGTCCAATTGCGCCAGCAAGATGGTTTTCACAATAGGACTTATTTTTCTCTTTACTTTTTTTTTTTTTTTTGTATTTTTGTATTTTTTTTATATATGTCCTACTCTACTTGAAAAGGGAATCTCGTTCAAGTATATGAATACTTCTAATGGAACCATGTGTGTAACAAGATGATAGATAAACTGATATGCAGGTTTGAAATATAATCTTTGATATGTACTAGTATATGAGAGACCAACTACCTTGATTGAGATGATGTCAGAAAATACTAAAGAATTGAGTATTGGGATCCAATGACTGTCTTGAACCAAGATTCAATGTAATATTGTCTTCCTAGGCTTCCTGTTATCAGGCCATGCAAGTCTTTGGAGATGTGATCCCCATTCATAGAATCTGGTGATAGGCATGCATGAAACTTTTCAATCACTGGTTCCAACAACTTCTCCTCTTCAACGAGCATCCATGATTCTTGGACCTTATCTGAATCTTCTTCTTCTGGTTGTTGTTCTTCAATGGAAGTTGGAGAATCATTTTGCAATACCTCAACATTGTAAGTGGATTGAGGTGTTTTATTGTTGGGGATTTGGAATGGTTGTGCAGGTAGTGGAGTGGGAATGGATCTTTGGGATGCTTGTGTGGATGGTAATGGGAAAGGTTGAATTGAGGTCAACTGAGGTTGAAGTTGATGTTGTGGTGGAGGTGAATGGTATGGATGTTGAGATTTTGGGGTAACATCGGATGTGTTGAGATTTTGGGGTAGCATCGGATGTGCTCTAGCTCCCAATTTTTGTGGAGGAGCTAGAGTACATGAGATCACCAAGACCCAGAAAGCGTTTGGAAGAATTCCATCAGGTTTAAGAGATATTCAAATAATTAATCTTTTTAATTAAGGACCCTAAGTATAACTTAGGAAAATTAAAAGATTAAAGTGAATTAAATTAAACATGTGATGAGAATGACTTAAGTGACGCGGATCAAGCAGCTTCTAATCTAAGCCGTTGATTAGAGATTAGATCACGACCGTTGGTTTGCCAACGAGAAAAGTATAAGAGAAGGGCTTGGGGTCAGTTGGAGAACACACTCATTGGCGGAGCACTAAAGCTAAGCTGAAATTCTAGGGTGTGGTTTGCTAAGAATTTTAGGAAGAGTTTGTAGTGTAGCGAGGGGTAGTATTGATAAGGGGATGATCTAATCTCAGGCCAAGAGTACAATAGCAGCAGAGAGGCAGCATACCGAGCAACGCAGAGGCAAGCCAGAGGCACGCAGTCCAGCAGAGGTAGCAGGAGCCATGCAGGGGTGACGCAGGCCCAGTCAGTGCAACGCAGGGGCAGCATAAGCCCTTCAAGGGTGACACAGGCCCTTCCAGAGCAGCGCAGATGCTAACGTAGGCCAGGAAGGCCGACGCAGAGGGCTGAGGAGCAACGTTGGGGTTTCTGGTGGGCTAGAAAGGGCTTGAGTTTTGTAAATCTCGTTTGAGGGTGTGAATCAACCATATTTTCTGTCTTCGAGAGAAAAAGGTATAACTGCTGTGATTTTCTCTGTAGGGCCAACCATGTCTGGTGCCCATAAATTGTTGTATTCAGAATCCGCTTAATAATAAAACCCTACAGAGCTAGCTGCACCGGTTTTCCCACATTTGGGTTTTTCTGGGGGCATTTGTTCGAATACTCTGTGTGTCACTTTGTCATATGAGCCTGTATGTGTAGGCTTCTATATGTGTTTACTTCACTCTTTTTCTGAATATTCAGATTAATAACTTGTATAATTAATCAGGTAGGAGAAGCAAATCAATGGTTAGCAGTAGGGTTTCTTAGATTAAGAAATTTTCACAGGATGTGCTCTAGATCCAAAATTTTGTGGAGGAGCTGGAGTACATGAGATCTCCAAGACCCAGAAAGAATTTGCAGAAATTCCATCTGGTTTGATAGTTATTCAAATAATTAATCTTTTTAATTAAGGACCCTTAGTCTAACTTAGGAAAATTAAAAGATTAAGGTGAATTAAATTAAACATGTGATGAGAATGTTCTAAGTGATGTGGATCAAGCAGCTTCTAATCTTAGTCATTGATTAGAGATTAGATCACAATTGTGTTGAGATTTTGTGTATTTGGGGTAGCATCAGTTGTGCTCTAGCTCCCAAATTTTGTGGAGGGACTAGAGTACACTTGATGTACAAGACCCAGAAAAGGATTTGGGAAATTTCATCTGGATTAGGAGATGTTAAATTAATTAATTATTTTAATGTATTTCCTAAATTAAAACTTAGGGAACTTAAATAATTAAAGTGAATTTAATTAAACATGTGATGAAATTGTCTTAAGTCACACGGATCAAGGTTTCTTTTAATCTTAGCCATTGATTCAAGGCCTGATCATGGCCATTGGTTTCCCAACAAGAAAAGTATAAAGGAAAGGCTTGGGGTCATTTGTAAAGAGACACAGAGTCAGAGCAATGAAGCTAAGCTAAGATTCTAGGGCAGGGTTTGCTAAGAATACTCAGAAGTGTTTTAGCCGCAGAGAGTGGAATTTAGGCCAAGGGGATGATCTGATCCCGGGGTCTAGAATACACAAGAGGCAGAGATCAACTCAAGGACAACGCAAAAGAGGAGAGCAACAACAGCAGGAAGGAAAGCGCAGTCACTCCAAGGACAACGTGATTTTCAGCAGGAAACCCTCAAAGGGTTTCGCAGAGACCCTAAGGGGTAGCGTAGTGACTGCGTCACCCAGTTTGGATTAACGCAGTCCCTTCCGGAACAACCCTGAGGGTTGGAGGTGCTTCAGAGGCTGACGCAAAGGCTTTCAGTGGCAGCGCTGGGGTTTCTAGGCCCTAATCTTGGCTGAGCTCTGTAAATCCCGTTTAAGGGTGTGGATCAGTCATTATTTTGGCCCTAGATAAGCCAGTGAGCTGTGGATCTAGAATATTCTCTGTCAGGATTTCTAGATCTGGAACCCAGATTTGTGTATTTGGAAAAATTCTTAATAATAAAACCCTCTAGCAGCCAGAGACCGGTTTTCTCGCATTTGGTTTTTCCTGGGACTATTTGTATAGAAATAACTGTGTCAATTTGTCTATGTGTGCATGAACTTGTTCTAGATTTGGATTGGTAGAGATCTATTATGTGTTTTGCTTCGATTCTAACTCGAATTTATTCAGTTAATAACTTGTCTAAGTAGGAGGAGCATAACTTCGATTCTAACTCGAATTTATTCAGTTAATAACTTGTCTAAGTAGGAGGAGCATAACCAGATTAACAGTAATAATTTCTGCATAAAGTGTAAGGATTCGGAAATTTCTACATGGTATCAGAGCAATTGCAGATCTAGGAGGGTCACTAGCAGAAGAGATTGAAGGTTCTAGCAGCATAAAGAAGCAGAAACGCAAATATGAAGGGACAACGCAGTTTTCAGAGGCAGATTCATGCAGAGGGAAGGGTGACGCTGTCTAACGCTGTGTTCTAGCAAGTCCACACAATTACTGCGCAGAGGCAGCTCAGAAACAACGTTGGATTGGTCTGAAGCCAACCAATGTGATTCAAATCTGAATCTGTCAGATCCGGAAAAGACTGCAGAAAAGTTGCAGAAATTCAGAAGGTGCTGGTGGGGTTAATTTTCTGAAGTTTTCAGATCTTTAGCCTTAGCACAAGTGACAAAGAGCGGGAGGAGATCAACTTCTTAGAGAGTTTCTAACCAAAGGAAACTTGCAGTTTGATTAGAGGATCAAAGAAGAAGTTGAATCATAGTTGATTTGGTAGATTTCCAAGGAGGGAAATCAGTTGTCAGAGGGAGTAGAAGGTGCTTGTTTCACCAAGGGCCTTAGATCCATTTCTCTAGCAAAGAGAAAAGGAAGTTCCGACAAATTCTGAGCAGATGGCTCCTTATGGACTGCGTGATCAGGATAGGCTGGATGGCCTCTCAAAATTTTCAGTTTGGAAGGCAAGGATCCTGATAGTTGTTGAGGCATACAATCTTAGAGATCATGCAGAGCAAACTCTGGCCACACCGAGAGATCCGGATCTCCTTTGGAAGCATAAGGAGGCTGCTGGGCATGCCAAGCGGCTGATTATGGATGGTATCAAGGACCATATTGTACCACACGTAGCTGAGAAGAAGACAACTAACGAGATGTGGAAGGCCTTGACTTCCCTGTATGAGGGAAAATCTGTCCAAGGAAAGATACTGTTGGAGACTCAGATGAGGTCATTCATGATGACCAAGGGAGAAGACATGGAGCATTTTCTCTTTAGATTGTAGTCAATCAGAGATCAACTGACTGCACGGGTGCAATGGTGGATGATGCTGTGATAGTCAGAACTGCCCTCAATGTAGTCACAGATGAGTGGGAAACCTTTGTCCAAAGTATCTTGGGCAGAGCGGACCTCCCATATTGGGACAGCTTGTGGTCAATTCTGCATCAAGAAGAACTCCGCAGATTCACCAAGAGGCAGCACAATCCTGCATTGAGCAAAGTAAAGAAGGAAGATGAGGAAGATGCAGCCTTGGCATCAAAGAAGCAGCGAAAGAAGAAGAAGGATCTTTCAAAGATCAAGTGCCTCTAGTGTGGTGAAATGGGACAATTTGCCAACAATTGTCCGGAGAAGAAAATGGACAAGGAAGCATCTTCTTCCAAAGCAGCTGTAGCCATGAGTGCTCATGAACCACGGAGGTGGGGTGACATGGACATGTAGAGGAGCTACATGAAAGAAGGGCGGGATCCTTGAGCAACTCATCTCTTGGATCACAAGCGAGCTACGACAGTCTTAAGACAATAGCGAGACGAGTGGAGAAGTGGGTGCATAGATCACAGATGAAGCAGGTAGAGGCATATCTGAAGACTGGAAGGAGCAGTGCAGAGCAAGGCAACAACAACAACGTAGAAGCAGTAACAGCGCAGAGGCTGATGTGACTTCAACAGCACAGAGCAGAGCTGCTTACACAGTGTAGAGCTGCAACAACACAGAAAGTTTCAGAGGGACAACGCAGTGCAATAGCAGCGTGATAGATTTCAACGCAAGGGGCTGATGTGACTTCAATAGTGCATAGGGAGTCTGATTACGCAGGTAGAGCTGTAGCTATGCATCGTTCTTTAGATGCCAACACAGATCTGTAGTCTATGGAGCTTCAGTGATGAGGAAGCAGCCCATCTGACTTGTTTGTCAAAGATTGGGTAGGGGATTCAGTGGTTTCTCTCAACAACTGAAGTTGCAGTGCAACAGATCAGCAGTGGCAGTGCTATGAGCAACACAGATGCAACATATTGAGAGGGAGCTGCAGTACAGTGGTTGTAGTGGCAGTGGCAGAGTCATGGGTAGAAGTACAGAATGGCAGCAACAGTGCAGAGTTGAGTGGCAACAGGCCAAGCATTAGCAGAACAAAACCAGTGCCCAAAATCATGTAATGCATAAGTGTGATGTATTGCTAGAGCACGCCCTTGATGCTAAGAGGGAGTGTTGATATTTTGTGTATTTGGGGTATCATCAGTTGTGCTCTAGCTCTCAAATTTTGTGGAGGGACTAGAGTACACTTGATCTACAGGACCCAGAAAAGGATTTGGGAAATTTTATCTGGTTTAGGAGATATTAAATTAATTAATTATTTTAATGTATTTCCTAAGTTAAAACTTAGGGAACTTAAATAATTAAAGTGAATTTAATTAAACATGTGATGAAATTGTCTTAAGTCCACTGATGAAGCTTTCTTTTAATCTTAGCCATTGATTCAAGATCTGATCATGGCCGTTGGTTTCCCAACGAGAAAAGTATAAAGGAAAGGCTTGGAGTCATTTTAAAGAGACACAGAGGCAGAGCACTGAAGCTAAACTGAGATTCTAGGGCAGGGTTTGCTAAGAATACTCATAAGTGTTTCAGCTGCAGAGAGGGGAATTTAGGCCAAGGAGATGATCTGATCCCGGGGTCTAGAATACACAAGAGGCAGAGATCAGCTCAAGGACTATACAGAAGAGGAGAGCAGCAGCAACAGCAAGGACAACGCAGTCCCTCCAAGGATAGCGTGATTTTCAACAGGAAACCCTCATAGGGTTAAGCAGAGACCCTAAGGGGCAGCGTAGTGACTGCGTCACCCAGTCTAGGGTAACGAAGTCCCTTCCGGAACAACACTGAGGGTTGGAGGTGCTTCAGAGGCTGACGCGGAGGCTTTTAGGGGCAACGCTGGGGTTTCTAGGCCCTAATCTTGGCTGAGTTCTGTAAATCCCGTTTGAGGGTGTGGATCAATCATTATTTTGGCCCTAGACCAGCCAGTGAGCTGTAGATCAAGTATATTCTCTGTTGGGATTTCCAGATCTGGAACCAAGATTTGTGTATTTAGAAAAATTCTTAAAAATAAAACCCTCCAACAGCTAGAGACCGGTTTTCCCGCATTGGGTTTTTCCGAGGACTATTTATCCAGAAATAACTGTCACTTTGTCTATGTGTGCATGAACTTGTTCTATATCTGGATTGGTAGAGATCTGTTATGTGTTTTGCTTCGATTTTAACTTGAATTTATTCAGTTAATAACTTGTCTAAGTAGGAGGAGCATCACCAGAGCATCACCAGATTAAATTCAAATTTGTCCTCTTCTTCCATGTACTAAAGTTTGATGACCGAACCAATTTCTTGCTCTCTTTACAATAAGTCATCTTGACATATTTAAGTAAGGTCATAGATACTTACTTGAGTAGAGTGAGTTGCAGCTTCCTTGATGATGATGAAGATGAAGTTAAGAGCTTCTTCTAAGATTGAAAATTCCAATGTAGGTGTTCTTGGATCCTTGATGATAAAGGATATCTTCAAAAGATGATGTTTCTTCCAACAATGTTTTTGAATATAGATCTTTGATGACAAAGATTATTTTCTTGATGAGTTGATCTTTTGAATGAGATGAAGATCTTTCTTGAAAATAGCTTGAGAGTCTTCCTTGCAAACTGATTTGACTTTTCACCCAAACTTTGATCTTTGCTTCCTGGAGTGTCTTCTTGTTAAGTATGTTAGGATATTCCGACACATAGGAAATAGTTAAGTATAACTTGGTCTAGCGTAGAGTTAGGTAAAATGTGTTTCTTTACTATGTACATTTGTAACTTATAATTCGACGGTCATGATATGTAGTGATCCGATGGTTCACTCTCTCTTCGATATTACCAACACTTGATCCGTTGCTTAACACTTGATTGGTCCATGATCTCTATTTAAAGAGCATGGAGGGTCATTTGTTCGGTAACCATTAATGAGAGAAACTTATGTAAATTTCCTTTATATATTAATAAATTGCCTGAAGTTGAAGTTGAAGAGTTCTCCAAATTGATGTGGTGCTTCTTCATTGCTGCTTCCAAGGCTTCCATCTTCTTAAAACATTTGGACTCTACACGGCCATCACGATTACAAAAGTTGCAATGTCTATCTGTTTTCTTCCCTTTTGTTTTTATTTGCCTTATCAGTTTGGTGAGTTGCTTTTTTAGTTTGCGACTGAAATTTCTTAAGACCCTTGTTTGGTTTAGGGCCATTCTTTTTAGGATACTGCTTCTTGGGATTTTTTTGATATGGTTGCTATTGGGCTGCTAAGGCTTTTTTCGAAGATTTTCCAGTATTGATAAGACCAAGGTGTAAGAGTTTTTCTTGTTCTCTTATCAAAGAATCGCAAAAGGCATCAAAAGAGAGGGGCTTGTAGGCCGTTCCTTGAGAAATGAGGGTTTCTCTAGGGGAATGGAAGGTGGAAACAAATATAGAGTATGCAAGTCCAAGCTTAGCAAGAATGGAATAGATAAGGCTACCATCTTCCTTTTTGACCTTACAACCTTCTAAAAGAAGTCTAAGGGTCTTGAATTTGGACAAAAAATCTTCAATAGAGGAGAAATTATTGGGGTCCAAAGTAAGCAACTCATTTTCAAGCTGGTGGGCCCTGATTTCATTTTGAATGCCAAAAACAGTATTTATCTTTTTCATAGGTGCATCAGGGGTGTCAATTTCATGGATATGAAATCGAAGATCTTGAGTAATGGACATTCCTATCATCCCTCGTGCTTGATCTTGTTTATTTTCCCATTTAGCGGCTTTATCTCCATCGGTAGGTTTAGTTTCTTGTCCTGAGGTTATTCTATAAAGCCCTTTACTTCTAAGTAAGTCTATCATCTAGGATAGCCATTGGAAATAATTGGTGCTATTAAGAATACCGGGCATGCACTTTCCATTTAAAAAAAACTAAAGCTGAAAAAGGCTGAAACTAACTACTCCAATGGAAAGATCTCGAAAAATTAGGTTGGTTCAACAAAAACAGCTCAGAAAACGGCTTCCGGATGAAGAAGTTATGCCTTTTTGAAAAAAATGTGTTGTAGATTCCGAATAGACGTAAAAGGTTGAAAGCTAATGATGAAGTTCTACTTTTAAAAAATAAATCCCCCGCTCCCCCTCCCCTTTTCAAACTTAATACAATAAGCTCACTTTTTAAAAGAAAAATACTTTATGTGACCCAGTTTTATAAATAAGTGAGAGTCACTTTTACAATGTTACTTTCACATATGCTTTTGAAATAAAACCCTTTTTTTAAAACCGGCAACTTGCCAAAGGCTTTATAAGAAAAAGTAACTTAACAAAAAACTTTTTATAAAAAGAAGCTTGAGAGAGAGACTTGAACCCAAGACCTCTATTCTCATAAAGTAATTTGACACCAAGTGAGCTACTAAAAGGATTCTGTAATTGTTTGAAAAGAGGAAGGGTTTTTTTTTTTTTTTTGGCTCTTCGATGTGCGTGCTTTTTTCCTACAAAAAAAACACAAAAATCCGTGCACAAAAAAACGAAATGCAAACCTTACGACAGAATGTTAGTTTTTCGGTTAGCCTTACCGACAACTATCCTTTTTTCCGCTATTTCTGATTTCCCGAGATCACACAAAGACGCGGGGAAAGAGCATACGTAGCAAAAACAAATCTTGTCTTCCTATTTCTGATTCGCTGAGATTGCACAAAGCGTAGAGAAAAGAGCATACATAGAGAAGAGGGTATAGATCCGGCAAATAAAAAAAACTATAAACCGAAATAAACAGAATGATTAATAAGTATAACTGCAAAAAAGATACTTTATACCTTCAGATCTAAAATGACATAACTTGGGCAACCGTAAACCTTTTCGCATGAAACGAAAGGGGTTCCGCACTGTAACAGATGCTCCAGACACAACAGAGCAGTTCTCTCGGTCCGAAAGTGGTCAGAAATAGATGATCTGGAAAGCGGCAGTCGCATGTAGTCAAACTGACTTCGGATTTGAATCAACAACGGATGCGGCCTTTAAAAGGGCTTTGATACCATGAAGAGGTTTGCCATTACACCAAAATCCGGAAGTGTTGGTAAACTTCCAAACCGGTAACTAAGATCTCCAGGGTGGGAATTACGGATTCCATAGAGGTGCAGTGATTACTCCAACAGCCCCCCCTCAAACGCAGCTCGGGGGAATCAACAAAGTAGTCCTTGTGTTCAACACCTTAACTCTGAAACCATGTTGAGAATTTAGAGGGCTGGTGATTAATTCAAATTCTCTTCTTGATAATTACTTGTGAGCTTACTTGAGTTACTTATGTCTTATCTTCTTTAGCTTATTTAGTCTTTCATCAAGTCAATTATCAAAATACACGAGACACAAAATCAGACTCCTAGAGTAAGGGCAAAACCTCTCCCTCTTGGAGAGGAAAACCCGTAAGGAATTCTTCTTATGAATCTTCAAATGACAAGTACCATGACCAAGACTCAGACCCTTGACCTAGGAATGTCTCCAAGACCTTGTCAATGCTTCTTTGTATGCTTCACAATGCTGATCCTTCTCTCCTACACCAACTTGCACTGACCTACACCAGTACTAGAGAACTCGGTCTCTAATTATATCTTCCTTGATTTAGTCTTCGGTTATCAACATACTTCTTCTTGTTTCATGTTCACTTGAGATATATTGCTTTCCTTTTGTGTACTGAAGATGCGAAAGTAAATCTGAGATTTACCTTCCTTTTATTCTTTCACTTTCACACTGTGATATCCACACTTATTTTCATCCTCATTCCGCACTGTTATACTGATCTGAAGTCCGTACTAGGTTCAGACTTGACCGCAACTCCTTTATACTAATCCACACTTCTTAGACCTTGATCCGAATGTATATATCAGACTTTACTTGTGCCTGAAGACTACACTGAACACCATACTTGTCATCATATTCACCTCAGGTTTGCATGCAATATCGTTCAAGATTGACCGCAACTTCTACTTGCTGATCTGCACCTTTTTCTTCAGAGCTGTCAGCACTTGTTCCAGACTTCTTCACACTGTAGTTACCTCAGAGAAGTCCGCACTTCCTATCTGTCTGAAGACCGCACTTTAACGCAGATATATCCGCACTTAATCACTGTAGAAACTTCAGAGAGATCTGCATTCTTGGTTGTGTCAAATGCGCCGTAGGTCCCCTTCATATATATAATGCTTTGACTTGCTTTTAGGCCGATCCTACAACAAGTTTGTAGGCCGACATCCTCACTGTATATAGGCCGACTTCATCACTGATTAATAAGCTTATCTTCCAGTGTTGAATGTGGGTTGTCTTGAGGGCAGTTATGAGCCATTATTCTACAAGGTCTTGGAGTACATCCTTCATACTAATCACTTCATATACATGTCTCTTAATTACACTTATAAACAAAAGACAAACCCTAATAGACATCAAGAAGAAGTCTATTGACCTATAATAAAATCTTGCTCATGAAACCCATGAAGCAAGTATAACAAAAATACATTTTATGATTTTTGTCTTCTTCTCTGCATAAATACATAATTACATAGTCAATATGAAGATCGATCCTGGTTACATTTTTCAATGGGGTCCTCATTAAAATAATTATTTTTTCAAATAAAACAAAATCCGAGTCGAATTTCCACAAACGATTTCTGGGTTCTTTGGAATACTAGTGTCTAAGCCTCTACACCAAATTTGAGACTTAGAGCACTTTCTGATGCTACAAAAATCAACAGTACTGTCCCCTGATGAGGTGTCATCCATCGATGAGGCACCTGTTGATGAGATGTCCAGGACCGTGACTGAGTTTCCAGATGATAGCCATCCTCAGTTGATCTGTAAATTTAGTGTCAGCCTTCTAACATTGGGAAAGAAGGCCAAGATAGTCCGGGAAGCCATTCTGCAACAGAATGAGGAGTTGGAGGGCATGAGAGCAGCTTGTGTGGAGTCAACGTCCAACCTGACTCGCGTTGGAGAACGGTTGGATTCCCTAATGGGGCAGCTAGAGTACACCTTGGAGAGTAGGAGCAACCCTCTACAAACATACCTAGATGAGGCTGGTAGCACTAGTAGGTTGCCTCTACACGTTGGAGAGAGAGAGTGGTAGAGTTACCTAGTCAGATATCATGTGTTGACCAGGACAGTGAGATGAGGCAACATGAATTGAACAGGGGGCAGTGTTCACAGGGTGGAGTTGTTGCGTATATTGGTTCTCTTGCACTTGATCCCTCTTATGGAGTTGGATGGCGAGAGTTATTGAGCTAGTACCCGATGGAGCATGTTAGGTGTCAAGATGTGTCCATGGCCATAGTTCGATTGGGGTCGTGGCTTACCAAAGCAGCTCGAGAGCCATACTATTTTCGGATCCAGGTTGGATTCCCCATCACATCATGGAGTCGGTCGGCCATGGTAGTAGTTGTGCACTGGTTTCGGGGATTTGGGGTGCACACACCCACAATTTTCTATCAGAGTTCCGAGAAACACTAGTGGTTAGCTGGATCGACAGGGGAGTAGGTGGACTCCGTGAGTTGTCCTGGCATGTGGATCAAGCGTGGAGTCGCAGGATGATCAACATACTTTTGCAGGGGTTGATTGGAGGAGGTGGCATCGATAGGCCACCAGACATAGCATTGTACGGGGATGAGGCTTTCCTACGGATATGTGGGGTGCAGAGGACAACAGGCATCAACAACTTAGTGACACTGTCATTGGCACGTTGGGAGGTTTGCATGTTGGATCTCTCTGAGAGGATCAGGAGGGGAGGTCCACCCATTTGAGGTCATGGAGGTGTGGTAGTAGGGATGGCGACCCTAACAGGATGCACGCTGTTGCACATTGACTCAGCCTCTGGCCGTGGTACTCTATGGTGTATAGAGATATGCAGTGAATAATGCTTCTTGAGTATATCCATAGGGACTTTCATACAGTCATAAAGGAGCTGGTTATTGTCCCTTGCTGCACTCATCACGAGCAGTACGGCGCAAGAGACTCACCTGAGGCTGATGGATGTGACCTAGAGTATCATGGACAGGAGAGCAGTTTTCCCGTTGGGGCAGGCGGGCTATGCGGATGCTGGCACATGGAGGCATAGGGATTACATGATATGTTGCAGAGGTAGCATATGATTTGCCCCCAAGTCCCCCCTTGAGGGTATGTTACGGGGGATCTGCGTGACACACCTTCGGTTGGGCATTCTAAAGCATTGCAGGGGCATGTGGCGCAGGGGATGATAGACCAGTTCTACAGGAGGGCACGTAGGCTTCTGGCAGTTTTTGGGTATCTCATCCAGAGATGGGATGGTAGAGTTCGTCACGTGACCAGGTAGGAGCAGGGCCGTGGGGTATACACTAGATAGCTTCAGTTGTGCTTTAGCTCCCAAATTTTTTGGAGGGACTAGAGTACACTTGATCTACAAGACCCAGAAAGGGATTTGGGAAATTTTATTTGGTTTGGGAGATATTTAATTAATTAACTATTTTAATGTATTTCCCAAGTTTAAACTTAGGAAAATGAAATAATTAAAGTTAACTAAAGTAAACATGTGATGAAATTGTCTTAAATCACACAGATCAAGCTTTCTTTTAATCTTTAGCCATTGATTCAAGATCTGATCATGGTCGTTGGTTTCCCAACGAGAAAAGTATAAAGGAAAGGATTGGGTTCATTCGTAAAGATACACAAAGGCAGAGCACTGAAGCTAAGCTGAGATTCTAGGGTGGGTTTGCTAAGAATTCTCAGAAGTGTTTCAGCTGCAGAGAGGGCAGTTTCGACAAAGGGGATGATCTGATACCAGTGTCTAGAATCAACAAGAGACAAAGATCATCTCAGAGAGGCAGTGCATAGAAGTAGGAGAAGCAACAACAGAGAGGGCAGCATAAGTCAGCTAGAAACCCTTAGGGGTTACGTAGAGACCCTAAGGGGCAGCGTCACCCAGTCTGGGGTAACGCAACCCTTTCTAGGCCAGTGCTGAGGGATGTAGGGGCTTCATAGGCTGATGCAGGGGTTTCAGGGGAAACACTGGGGTTTCTAGGGCCTAATTTTGGCTGAGTCCTGTAAATCCCATTTGAGGGTGTGGATTAGTCATTTTTTTGTTTTTAGAACAACCGGTGAGTTGCAAATCTATTTTATCTTTGTTGGGTTTTCCAGATCTGGAACCCAAATTTGCTGTATTCAGAAAACTCTTAATAATAAAACCCTCCAGCAGCCAGTAGACTGGTTTTCCCGCATTGGGTTTTTCCAGGGACTATTTGTCCAGAAAATCAGTGTCACTTTGTCTATGTGTGCATGTACTTTTTCTAGATCTGAATTGGTGAAAGCCTATTATGCGTTTTGCTTCGATATTAATCTGAAAATTTTCAGCTAATAGCTTAATTAAGTAGGAGGAGCATAACCAGATCTGACAGTAGATTTTTGCATAATAGTAACATTCAGAAATTTTCACTTGGTATCAGAGCAATTGCAGATCTAGGAGGGTCACCAGCAGAAGACTGAAGATTCTTGTTGCAGAAAGTAGCAGGAAGAGCAGCAGAAAGGCAGATCTGAAGGGACAACGCAGTTTTCAAAGAGGCAAAGTTACGCAGAGGGTAGGGTAACGCAGTCTATCGTCGTCTCCCAGTAGGCCCACGCACTTACTGTGCAGAGGCAACGCTGGGATTGTCTGAAGCCAGCCAGTGTGACACAGATCTGAAGTTGTCAGATCCAAAAGAGTTTGAAGCACAGCTGTAGAAATTCAGTAGGTACTGGTGGGGTTAAACTTATGAAGTTTTCAGATTTTTAGCCTAAGCACTAGTGACAAAGAGCGGGAGGAGATCAGGTTCTCAGAGAGTTTCTAGCCAAAGAAACTTGTAGATTGATCAAAGGATCAAAGAGAGATGAATGATTATTGATTTGGCAGATTTCCAAGAAGGGAAATCAATTGTTAGAGGGAGCAGAAGGTGCCTGTTTCGCCAAGGGTCTTAGATCCAGTTCTCTAAGCAAAGAGAAAGGAGGCTTCGACACATTTTTGAGCAGATGGCTCCTCATGGACTGCGTGATCAGGACAGATTGGATGGCCTTTCCAACTTCTTAGTTTGGAAGGCTACGATCCTGATAATCCTAGAGGCATATCATCTAAGAGACCATGCAGAACAAACTTTGGCCACACCGACTGATGCAGATCTCCTAAGGAAGCATAATGAAGCTGCTGGACATGCCAAGCGGCTGATCATGGATGGAATTAAGGACAATATTGTCCCACATATAGCTGAAAAGAAGACAACTAATGAGATGTGGAAGGCCTTAACTTCCCTATATGAGGGAAGGTCTATCCAAAGGAAGATGTTGTTGGAGACTCAGATGCTGTCATTCATGATGACCAAGGGTGAAGACATGGAACATTTCCTCTTCAGATCAGTTGACTGCAACGGGTGCTAAGGTGGAAGATGAGCAGATAGTCAGGACTATTCTCAATGCAGTCATAGATGAGTGGGAAACCTTTGTCCAAAGTATCTTGGGTAGAGCAGAGCTCCCAGACTGGGACATCTTGTGAGCAATTCTGTGTCAAGAACTCCACAGAATCACCAAGAAGCAGTACAGCTCTGGATTGAGAAAAGTGAAGGAGGAAGATGAAGAAGATGCAGCCTTGGCATCAAAGAGGCAGCAGGGAAAGAAGAAGAAGGATCTGTCAAAGATCAAGTGCTTCCAGTGTGGTGAATTAGGACACTTTTCCAGCAATTGTCCTCAAAACAAAAAGGACAAGGAAGCTTCTTCTTCCAAGGCTATTATGGCGTATGATGGGTTGGAGGATGATGCAGCCATGAGCGCTCATGAACCACGAAAGTGGGGCAACATGGATCTATAGAGGATCTACAGAATGTTTTGCGGGATCCTTGAGCAACTCATCTCTTGGATCACATCCAAGCTACAGGAGCCTTAAGACAGTAGCGGGACAAGTGGACCAATGGGTGCATAGATCACGAATGAAGTAGAGGCAGATGTAAAGGCTGGAAGGAGCAGCGCAGTGCAGATGCAACAGTGGTGGAGAAGCAACAACAACGTAGGGGCTGATGTGACTTCAACAGCACAGGGCAAAGCTGCTTACATAGGACAGAGTTGCAGCAGAGTGAAGGCTTCAGGAGGACAACGCAACACAACAACAGCGTGAGGGATTTCAGCACAAGGGGCTGATGTGACTTCAGCAGTCCAGAGGGAGTCTGCTTACGCACTGCAGAGCTGTTGCTGTGCATCATCCTTTAGATGCCAACACAAATCAACAGCCTATGGAGCTTCAGTGATGAGGGCAACCCAACTAACTTGTCTGTCAAAGATTGGGTAGGAGATTCAGTTGTTTCTCTCAACAACTGAAGTTGCAGTGTAGCAAATCAACAGTGGCAGTGCTATGAGCAACACAGATGCAACAAATTGAGGGGGAGCTGTAGTACAGATGTTGCAGTGGTAGTGGCAGCAGTACAGAATGGCAGCAACAGTGCAGAGTTGAATGGCAGCAGGCCAAGCATTAGCAGCACAAAATCAATGCCCAAAATCTTGTAATGCATAGTGTGATGTATTGCTAGAGCACACTCCTCATGCTAAGAGGGAGTGTTGAGATTTTGTGTATTTGGGGTAGCATCAGTTGTGTTCTAGCTCCCAAATTTTGTGGAGGGACTAGAGTACACTTGATCTACAAGACCCAGAAAGGGATTTGGGAAATTTCATCTGGTTTGGGAAATATTTAATTAATTAATTATTTTAATGTATTTCCTAAGTCTAAACTTAGGAAAATGAAATAATTAAAGTTAATTAAATTAAACATGTGATGAAATTGTCTTAAGTCACACAGATCAAGCTTTCTTTTAATCTTAGCCATTGATTCAAGATCTGATCATGGTCGTTGATTTTCCAAGGAGAAAAGTATAAAGGAAAGACTTGGGGTCATTTGTAAAGATACATAGAGGCAGAGCACTGAAGCTAAGTTGAGATTCTCAGGCAGGTTTGTTAAGAATTCTCATAAGTGTTTCAGCTGCAAAGACAAGAGTTTAGACAAAAGGGATGATTTGATCCTAGTGTCTAGAATCAGCAAGAAACAGAGATAAGCTCAGAGAGGTAGCGCAGAGAAGCAACAACAGAGAGGGTAGCAGCTGCGCAACGTAGGGGTAGCTTCGGCTACGCAAGTGCTGCACAATCCCTCCCAAGGCTGTGTAAGTCAGCAGGAAACCCTCAGGGGTTACGCAGAGACCCTAAGGGGCAGTGTAGGGACTATGTCACCCAGTCTGGGGTAACGCAGCCCTTTCCAAGCGAACGCTGAGAAACGTAGGGGCTTCAGAGGCTGACGCAGGGGCTTCAGGGGCAGCGCTGGGGTTTCTAGGGCCTAATTTTGGCTGAGTTTTGTAAATCCCATTTGAGGGTGTGGATCAGTGATTATTTGGCTTCAGAACAACCAGTGGGTTGCAAATCTATTTTATCTCTGTTGGGTTTTCTAGATCTAGAACCCAAATTTGCTGTATTCAGAAAACTCTTAATAATAAAACCCTCTAGCAGACAACAAACCAGTTTTCCCGCATTGGGTTTTTCCAGGGACTATTTGTCCAAAAAATCACTTTGTCACTTTGTCTATGTGTGCATGTACTTTTTCTAGATTTGAATTGGTGAAAGTTTGTTATTGTTTTGCTTCGATATTAATCTGAAAGTTTTTAGTTAATAACTTAATTAAGTAGGAGGAGCATAACCAGATCGCACAGTAGATTTCTGCATAATAGTAACATTAAGAAATTTTCACAATATTCCCTGCTGTTGCTTAGGATTGAGGCTAGCCATGGGGTGGGAGGCTCAAGAATTGGTTACTTTTCCCCACATGTTGGGCATAGCCTTGTTCATTACTTGTATAGTGGTCGAGAGATATAGGAGGGGAGGATCCAGTATGAACATGTTGGACCACCGATTATAAATAGAGAGACACAACGTTAACCTAGCATTTTCCTTTTGCGATCAAAACGGGATCTTGACCTCTCAAGGCTTAGTAGTTCAACCACATTTAGGGATGTGCTAGTTTCTTCAGGGGAAGATCATACAGGTCTTCCATTGGGTTTCGGTTGCACGGAGAGTAGTTCACCCCCTAGAGGTTTGCTGATGACTTGGGGGACTGCGCTAGTATGGTAGGATGATTGGTACGTGTGGTTCTTGACAGTCTTTGGCACTACTCAGAGGCAGGCAGCGGGAATGGGGAGCGATGGGCCTCCAATATGGCTGTGGGATCTAGGGTTCCATTCGGGTAGAGGACTACCTTGTTTTGGGAGGATCATGGGGATGACAGATTCAGGATTGCATCCTCCTCCAGATGATAGGTCGGAGACCATCAAGATGATCACCACGGGTCGAGGAAGGCCCTTTTCATTATTGTTTTGACAGGGGACTGGGAGTGGATCAGTAGATGGTTACCTTGGCAGGGTGCCCTGGCAGGAAAGATCCGCATGCAATAGAGTTGCCCCTTATTGGATTTGTAGCAGAGGTTTACCAAAGTGGATAACTCTGCAGGAGCACAAGAGGGTTGTAGTTATGACCAAACCAAGGCAACATCCACTTGGGGGACTCACTTTGAGATTATTTTGGGACTTGAGAGCTATTAGGTTGAGCAATTGTGTTACAGATTGGGGAGAGTGGGTTCTCACAGGGGAAGGTCACCCATATCTGTCATTGGGACTCTGTTCGATAGCAGGGACTTCACTTCCCAAAGACCAGTTGAGACAGGGTAGCGCCTCACTTGGGTGGATATATGACTGGCAAGAGGTGGCCGTGATTGGCACGCCAGGACGAGGGATCTATTTTATGGGACTTGGGCTGTATCTTTAGGACTTCCCTCTTGAGGTACATAGGATCGTTTTTTTGGTAGGACAATTTTCCGTGAAGTTGACAGGGGTTTGGCAGCATCGAGGTGATCTGCTTACCGACAGGAGGTGGGAGGACTCTCACACCCCCACACCCCCACACCTTGGGTCTACACAGAGAGTGAGGGGTGTTTCACATTGAGCGGGATGACTTGGTCCCCTGGTATCTGGGGACTCCTTTATGATAGGTTAGCGCATGGATCAGGAGTAGCTTAGTGGCACAAGTGGGACCCTGGTATTGCTTGCAGTGGTAGTTGGGTCAACAGGGAGAGAGTGGTTGTTCAGGAATTTTTTGAGGACAAGCAATTTTTGGTGGGGAGGATTGTAATATCCCTTCCGATAAAATTTTGCTAAGTGCCTTTCTCAATTTTTGCAAATTTTGGATGGAGAAAATTTTGGGTACAAAATTTTAGGAAAAATGGGTGAAAATTAATTAATTTAATTTTGTGTGGTAGGAGAGGCCCCAAACATTAGACAAAGGGAAGATTAATCACATAGTGGGTTGTGGGGAACACCCCATGAGGAAATATGCACCCCTTGGTGGAAGAGTTCAAATAGCTTAAGAGGGAGTTCGATTTACTTGGTGGAAGAGCCCACACGAAGTGAGGAAGCAACAACTATAAATATGAGGAATATAATAGAATTTGGGGCTTTTTGATCAATTGACATTTACATGGTTGCTCTAGCTGTTTAGCAGAGTCAGTGTTGTTGAGCACAAGAGTTTTCCCAAGGAGGAAGCTCAACCTTTCTTCGGTGGAATTTGAGTGCCACCCTAGGAAGTCTTCTTGTCTTGTGGTGGATGGGGGAGGAAGAGCTCAAGCTCCATGAGTTCCCTTGGCCAGTTGGGACGCAAACCCAGGGAGTATGCAGACCTTTGGAGATTAGGAGTTGGGAATTGAGGCCACATCCTTTGCTGGGATTTTATTGTCTGGAATTGCAGGAGGAAAGAAGGAAATTACAGGTGGAGAGAGAGCCACTCTCAACAAAATGATTTTCCTTGTTGAATCTGCGTAATACAGCCACAGGACTGTGCAGTTCTTGGCTGAGATCATTTGGGGGTGCAGCTTAGACGGAGGAGTTTGGAGTAGGGGCTGATTGGGTTGATAGAAGAGATGTTTAGAAGATTTTCCAACATTTGGGTGTGTTGACAACTAGAGTGGCACCTGATAATAATTAGAAGACTCCATGCCCAAGGATGAACCAAAAGGCATTTGTACCATCAGATATCATTAGTTCAACCGAGTTTTTGAACTCTACTTCTATTTCTCATCATCTTTCTCTTGTACCCACATTCCACGCCCTACAGGGAATTGTATTAAGTGATGCTAGTAATGATGAATTTGAGTCAGTATTGAGTCTGTAATAGGCCTAGGTTGCTTGGGATCTTGCTAACAAGTGAGTATTACTCTGCGAGGTTTTTTTCACTCGGTTAATTATCATCTCCCTTCTAGGACTTAATAATTAATTGAGTTTTTTCCTCCAATTTTACCCCAAAGTCGGAGTATTACTTGATGGTGAGGCCTTGTGTGAGTCCTAGTGTCTAGAGTCAATGTATATTACCATACTAGATCGCATAAAAAATTAAGTGGAATTTGGTTAGGTCTAGGTAGTGATTTTTTAATTTTTTAGATTTCCCGCAAGTCAAAAATTGCAATAAAAATTGTAATTGGATTGTAATAAGTGTTGTCTAGAGAAGTTGTATGGGGTATGAGTAATCAAAATTACACCTCTCACCCTCAACGTTCTACTATGACACACTTTGAGGGGTTAATAATGAGTTTTGGACCCTCAAAACTCGCATTTCTTAAGTTTAGTGGAAATTGTGGCATTTAAATTTTAATAAGGCTAGAATTAAATAAAATAGAGAGAAATAAATTATTCCATGTGACAAAATGAATTGGAAATTATCCTAAGTCAAAGAGTTGAGTCAATGGACATGTGGAGGATGACTGAGCACACTGCATCATTAATTCATCATTTATTTTATCAAAATCGAATTTCCGAGAGATAAAGCGCCAGTTACACACAAGGAAAATAGAATTAATTAGAGGCAGTTGAGCATAAAAGGAATATTCTACAGAATCAGTTGACTGATGACCAAATGGGGACCTCTTCTCATGAGCTATCTGGAGTGCAAAAACACAACACTTCACTCAGAGGATTTATGCTATTCCTTGAGCTTAGACTACGCAGTTACTCAGAGGCCTACACATAAATTCATTGGGATCATCTCAGGTAAGATTTCAGTTTTTTCGAGTTTGCAATGGTGGACTGATGTAGTACAGGACTTCATTTGGCTTATGGATGAGTTCACTGGATCATATGGGGAATTCGATTTCCCTTGTTGTGCACAAAAGAAATTCGATTTTGCTCTGGGTGTCTCAGTTCTCTCCACATCGAACTTGGCTTATCTTTCCTTGGGATTTGCTCCAAGGTCAGTTCTCACATGCATTCGTCCTTGGGAATTGCTCCCAACTCTCTATATAACAAAGCCATGGGCTATTGTATTGTATCTTGTTATGAGCTATTGGGCTTGAGGAAACTCTCTCATTTTGTACTTGCATATTTGTTAATATAATCAAGACTTTGGGGCTATTTAGCGGATGTTCTCTTGGTGTTATGAGGTGATTTCTTTCCATAATATTGCTATTGTGTTTGAATTCATTTACAAGTTTGATCGGTATTAGTTTATATTTGCCATCTAGCTTGGATTGATACATGCAAGCTATCTTGCATGTATCATTGAGTTAGAGTAGTATTCTAGAAATAAGCTTGTCAAGTCATTTTAGGAGGAATGTTTGGGTTATCTTATTCATTATGATGCTCTAAACCTTTTGCAAACTAATATTTGTTCGAGTGTGTAGGGAAGATCTATTTATATTGTGTGTAGGAATCCATCTGGGTGTGGGAGAAGCCTCACATAGACTAATTCATTGCTAGATTCAAAGTGGTCCAAGACGCATCTATTTTCAAACCCCAGTCTTTCATCAAAGGAAGACCAAGAGGGAGTTTTCTCGTTCTTTAGCTACTTGATCATCTACTTGATCTAAAATTTAATATACTTCTTTGTAGAGCTTCCAAAGTTATACAAGCTATTTCAAGAGCAATTTCTAAGTTGGACAAGTATGGGGGTGCACTCCCATTACTTGAGCTAGTGTTTTGTACATTAGTTTGTAATATAATTTTGTTTTATTTTTCTTTCTTTTATGGTAATGAATGATTTTGTTTTGGAAGCCCATAGGTTTGAGCTTTGGACAACGAAGAGTTTGAAGAAGAGGTGTCAGAAAACTACTAACAATCTTGCATGCAAGACCTTTCATGAACTCAAGGACTGATTTTGTAAGGAGGCCGTGAGCTCTATAGGGGCAGCAACAAGTTATCTAGGCCGTGGGCCTTTGAGGCTTGCAAATTTTCTTATTTAGAGTGTTGTTCCATTTACTTTTGTTGTCTAGCTTTTCCAAGCTCTTATCTTCGTAAAGATCTCTTTTCATTTCTTGGGCAGCCTTCTTAGAGGCATATTTTCTAATCATTGTAATCATCAGTGTTGATAATATCGTCGAAATATCGGTGATATTCGGAAATATCGACGATAATCGGAAATATCATGATATTTTTGGCGAGACGAAATATCACCGAGAAAATATTGCGATATTTTCTCTCCTGAAAATATCGCGATATTTTCGAAATATCGTCGATATTTTGGGAAAATATCGCGCGACGATGGTAAATATCGCGGGGACTCCTGGGCCGCAACTAGAAAAGGGAAATTTGTCTTTTTTTTGTCATTTTCGTGTGTAAGGCTTGGATGTAATATCCCCAAAGGGAAATAACCAGTAATACACAGAAATATGCCAGACAGATATAGAAAATACAATGCTGGAACCAGATCATGGAACAAGTACACATATAATGCCAGAAAACTAAGCCATTTTATTAATCTGAGAATACATAGAGAGGAGTACAAGATAATCAGGATGAGTGCACCTATCCTTGCCCTAGGCAAGTGGAGACCTTCTCAGAACAAATAATGGCTGCAAATAAGGACAGCGTCCTAGCTGGCTGAAGATCCGCTCTGAAAAGCTGCTGCTGAAATGCAATGGAACTATGAGCTGAAGACTAGAAGATGGCTGATCTCAATCCTCCAAACCCTCACCAATAAAAACGCTGTCTCTGCTAGTGACAGCGCAGAAGACAGATGAAATGCTGGCCACAAAACCTCCAAATGAAATGATCAGCTCCTCAAGGCTGGAAACACTGGAAAACGCTGTCAAGCCCTACTCACATGATCCTGCTCATCAGATCAGCGTCCTCCCTGACTGGATCTGCGTCCTCAATGCTCAGATCTGCTGGATCTGAAGCCTCCCAATCCAGATCTGCGTCCTATCACTCCAGATCTGCGTCCTCCAAGGCTGGATCTGCTGCTGTCTCTCCAGATCTAGGCTGGATCTGCCAATATCTCCTCAGATCTGCGTCCTCCAAGGGTAGATCTGCTGCTATCTCTCCAGATCTAGGCTGGATCTGCCAATATCTCCTCAGATCTGCGTCCTCCAAGGGTAGATCTGCTGCTCTCTCTCCAGATCTAGGCTGGATACGCTCAAGATATCTCGGATACCGTCCTCCAAGTACTAGACTGCTTGCTATCTCTCCGGATCACAGGGGCTGGATGCGCGATATCTCCTCGAATCTGCGTCCTCAAGGGTGAACCCTGCTGCTATCTCGGATCTAGAGGCTGGATACGCGATATCTCCTCGGATGCAAGTCCTCCCGAGGGTAGATCTGGCTGCTGTCTCTCTCCGGATCTGGTGGATCTGCAATATCTCCTCGGATACGCGTCCTACTATTCGGATGCGGAGCCCTCTCTTGGATGCCGTCCTTCCCCTACGAATCGTGATCTTTATACCGATTACCACTGAAACTGAAGGATGTTACTCAGAAAATAACCTTACTAGGGCAGGCACTCGAAGTCCCTCGAAGCTAAGGGTGATACCAGAAAATAACCTTACCAGGGCAGGCACTCGAAGTCCCCCGAGGCTAAGGGTGAGATCTCCGAACAGAGACACTCGGTTGCACTAAACAGTGCTGCAGACCGACTAAACAACCGGCGTGCTGAAGCAGACAGAAGTCTAGCTCTCAATATCAATATCAAATCATGCATGCCCAAATGAGGTGAGAACCCCACCTTTTATAGTGCTAAACTCCCTCCAAAACTTTGACTGCGTCCTTCACTCTCCTTGGCCTGCGCAGTTACCCTTGGGTCAGCGTGAAGCCTCCCCTCATATCCATGTGGACCCCCAAGGCCCCCTCTCTAAGTTATAACGTTAATCAACTAGGAAAACACTTTATTTTATAAAGTGAGGTGACTTAAGTGAGGTGACCCCTCTTATTTCTCACTTTATTTATTATTTCTAGCTAAAGCGGCAAAATTAAACAAAATTGAAATATTCCAATTAGCAAGGCTAATTGGGAATATTACAGTCTCCCCCGGCAAAACGTTGCTTGTCCTCAAGCAACTGAAGTGATGGATGCTGTAAAGTCCGCTCGCTCTCCCAAGTGGCATCCTCATCCGGCAAAAATTGCTTGTTCTCAAGCAGTGCTTGAACAAGCCTACTCTCTAGCTGATGCTCCTCACCGATACTGCAAAATGTGCCTGGGTCCCACTGAAACCTCTCTATCTCTTGCATCACCCTGATACGAAGGGATATCTCAATGCCAGGATCCCAAACTGATTTCTCATGATACCAGCCAACCAACAATCCGCCCGGGTCCCATCGCCACCATGGCCAATAATAGCCCAAGTCCCATGGCTCGGACTGCTCACTGCCTCTGGCTATGACTAAAGACCATGATCGCTGCTGCTCTGCATCTATGACTGTGTAAGCTGGCCCATCAACTGTGAACCAACTCGTCACCTCTCTCCAATCAAGGCATGGAGTCGAAAATATAATGAGGAATATCTCCCTCCTTTGGATCCTCCATCTCCAAGCAATCATCCAGACAAAATGAGCCACCTCCCAACAAGGCAACTCCTGAAAATCTCCTTCCACCTCAAGCTCTGGTAATGAAGGTGAGCTGAAAATATGAACTTGGCAAGCATCATAGCTTACCCCATGCTGTCCTTCTCTCCACTCATGACACGTGTAGAGTCTCTGCTGATCCTGGGCTGCAAAATCATTGCCCTCCAATGGCAAAGTGAAAAACAATCCACCATAGAAGGTTCCTCTATCAATGAAGAACAAGCTGGCCCAAAACAAACCATCCATGAAGAATATGACATGGTCATCATGGATCACCCCAATGAGATGTTTGCTGAAGGTTCTACATGAGGATACATAATGCAAACAATCTCTCACAAGGATACAACGTAGTCTCATCCACTGCAACTTCAGAAAATTACATGGCAAGCAATGTACAAGATTCATCACATCTACTAATGGATAGTAAATGGCTGAATATGACAACAACATAAGGCCAAACACTTGCCCATAACTGTACAATGGATGAATATCAATCTCATGGCCCACCTCGAAAGAGAACACATATGTAGTAGTGGTGGCCATGCCTCCTCCCATGCTCCTATTAGAACATGTAGTGCAGAAAATACTCAAAGGCACATTCAGCTCATGTGTCTCTCTCATAATCAAGCCTCCCATACAAATCTGACCATATGCTGGAAGTAAGATGGTACATGGATCCATAAATGAGTCCTCCATAGTGTTTTGGCATGCTATGAAGAGAATGAACCATGTGCTGCAAGAAGATAATCCTCCTCATGCTTGGAAACCCAAGTCAAGAAGAATATGCCATAGATGTCTCTATCATCATTACCTCCTCTTTGTGCAACAAATATGAAGTGATCCTGGGACCTATGGGTTATAGATCCACCATATCTCTGTTGCGCACACTTCATCCATAATGTTCTGCTCCAAGGTGACAACGCTGGGAGCTCATGCAAATAAGCTCCTGTCAATACAAGACTCTGCTCTTTGACATGCTCCTTGTCAAAGACTCCTCTAATGCTGCTGCAACAAGTGTGGAATACTCCCCAAGATGGAAGTGCTTCCCCGTCATCATCAAAGATCAAGGAGATAGTGCCATCCCCTCTTCCTGCAACATCATGCAAAGTGTGAGAGCAAATCTGCCCTTGCTCTCCCAGAAACAACCCAAGCAACCAAACAATTTGCTGCCTCCCCATACTTCCATCATACAACTCATGTGATGAAGACATAACGAGTATCATAGCAATACCACACATACATACTCTATGCTGCTCCATAATGCAAGTATCCAGCCATCTTTCCTCCACCCTCCGACTCTTAGGAAGAGTGTTTGCCAAGAGATGGCCAAACTCTTTCAAGAGTAACCAGCGCAGCCAAGCCTCCTGCTGCCTGGTAGCACAGATCTGCAAGTAGCTTCCTAGCTCCTTGCTCATCATCCCCATCCACTCAATCACTTGTGGATGCCTCCTTCTCCTCATCCGGTTGCTCCTCCCACGAGGGCTACCATCCTCCCAAATCAAATTTCTGATTTTGCACTTTATGGGATTTTGAAGTATAAACTTCTCAAGGATCAATGTGACCCTATCAAGAATCAAATAGGTGGTAGGCAAAAACCTCCCATCATGATGTGTGTGGCTCAAGGAATGTCCAACACAAGCATGAGAGATGTTATCCATCCGAAGATGTCCCCCATTTTCTATCTGCTCTTGTGAGAAGGGAAGAAAGTCATCGCACCCCATGGTGTGTCGAAGTGCATCTCCAGTGAGATCTCTCCTTGAGACCTCCTCTTCATCCATATTCTGCTCCATCGAGTACCAACTCAAAATCTCTCGCCATCCAACCTCAACACATGGCTGATGTACCCTGTGCAGCTCTAATCGCCTCATCCCATTATCCAAGTCAATATATGAGACCTGACTAGGTGGCTCTGCCTCTCTCTCTCTAATGGGAAGAGATGACCCAACAATACTGCTAGTCCCATCCATGCATGCCTGAAGGGGAATGATCTGACGCTCCCTCGTGCCCTCTGGTTGTACCATCAGGGAATCCAGCTGTTCCCCAATGCGGACCAACTTGGCCGCCGACTTGGCACAAGTCCCTCTCATACCCTCCAGCTCCTAGTCCTGCAACAAAATGGTCTCCCGTACTGACGCGGCCTTCTCCCTCAAAACTCGAAGGTCCGTCCGAAGCCGATGATACCGCTGTCTGCGACCATCATCCAATACCTCTGTACCTGCTGGTGCCTCATCGAAGGTGGATACATCTCCTGACACTGCACCCCTCTGTGTGCTGCTACCACCCGAAGACTCGGACATGGCCCTAGTCATCACCTCAGTGGATGGTTCTACCGGGGTAGGCTCTGCCCCCTCCACTACGATATCAACCGGCACGGTCAAGGAGGTCTCTAATGATGGTGAGTCCTGTGTCACACTAGGTGTATCCCCGGACTCCCTGCAATCCCGTGTGTCCTCATCCTCCAAGTGCGAGGCATCCCTTTTAATGATTTTCCTCTCCGATACCCGATCAAGCTGGAAAGAGGTATCCATCTTGTCCACCCAAGCTTTTTCTGAGCACCTGGATGACCCGTCAAATGTCGGTAGGTGGAATCTGTCCACTGTGCGCTGTAAGCCCCTATCATGTGAGTGCTTGTTCCCTCTGTGAAAGTTGTGAGGTCTACTATCACGCTGGGGCTGAACATAATCTCTACTAGCTGTGCGGTGGTCATCACGGTGGTATCCGTGCCCCTTGTGCTGCTCAGGGGGTTTGATGCCGCATCGATACTGGAGATAGCGCTCGAAGGGGAGAGTATCCATGAATGCCTGTCCTAAGGTCTGCCACTCTGCAAAAACGACTGCCCATCGAGCTGGACTCAACTCTCTCGGTGCTGTCGACCCCTCGTCCTCTTCCAGGAAGGTAGGCATGGTAGGACGTGTGGGTGCTGGATTATCCCTCTGTGCACCTCCCCGTACTCCTGTCCCTGTGTCTTCCGGCAAGAATGTGGGCATAGTGGATCGCTGAGCCGTCACAATGGGGATAGCATCGTGCACTGGTACGTGGCGAGACACACCCGATCCCTCACCGATCTGAAGAACTCTAGGGAGTGCTCTCTGACTGATCTCCATGGCCAAGAGCCTCTGTGACGTCTCCTGCATGTGTTGGAGGAGCATTTCTCTAAATCTCCTCTCATCATCATCAACTGCCATCAGCTCTTTCTGCTATGTGTCTACAGGCTCCTCAGAAACTGCACGGCTGTTGCAAAACCATACTGCTGCTTAACTTCGACCTCCGATTTACTCATTGAAAACTACTCAGAAAATTCCAAGAATTTGGGAAGGTGATCCTTGTCCAAAACCCAGAAAAACCCAGAAAACGTTTCTCCTAATTCCAAACTTCAAAATTTGACCCTTTTTATTTTGGCCCTTTTTCCAACTGCGTTTCTGGTATTGCCACTGCTACTGCTCTGTAGGATCTCTTTCCCGATGTCATAGACCACAGGCTGAGCCAGAATTATGCTCTGATACCACTGTAATATCCCCAAGGGGAAATAACCAGTAATACACAGAAATATGGCAGACAGATATACAAAATACAATGCTGGAACCAGATAATGGAACAAGAACACATAAAATGCCAGAAAACTAAGCCATTTTATTAATCTGAGAATATATAGGTAGGAATACAAGATAATCAGAAGGAGTGCACCTATCCTTGCCCTAGGCAAGTGGAGACCCTCTCAGAACAAATAATGGCTGCAAACAAGGATAGCGTCTAATTTGTTTGAAGATCCGCTACGAAAAGGCTCTTTCTTGGAAATGCAATGGAACTGAAGTTTGAAGACTAGAAGATCGACGTCTGAAATTGTGATTCCCTCACCAATAAAACCTTTACATCTGCCTTCGTGGTAACGAGCTGAGATAATGCGGCCCACAAAACCTCCAAATGAAATGATCCGGCTCCTCAAAAATTTTGGAAACCTTTAAAATATTTGTCAAGCCTACTCATGATCCTGCTCATCGGATATTTGGATCTGCGTCCTCTATGCTCAGATCTGCTAGATCTGAAGCCTCCCTATCCAGATCTGCGTCCTATCACTCCAGATCTGCGTCCTCCAAGGCTGGATCTGCTGCTATCTATCCAGATCTAGGCTAGATCTGCCAATATCTCCTCAGATCTGCGTCCTCCAAGGCTGAATCAGATGCTAACTCTCCAGATCTAGGCTGGATCTGCTGCTATCTATCCAGATCTGCGTCCTCCAAGGCTAAATCAGATGCTAACTCTCCAGATCTAGGCTGGATCTGCCAATATCTCCTCAGATCTGCGTCCTCCAAGGGTAGATCTGCTGCTATCTCTCCAGATCTAGGCTGGATCTACCAATATCCCCTCAGATCTGCGTCCTCCAAGGGTAGATCTGCTGCTATCTCTCCACATCTAGGCTGGATCTGCCAATATCTCCTCAGATCTGCGTCCTCCAAGGGTAGATCTGCTGCTATCTCTCCAGATCTAGGCTGGATCTACCAATATCTCCTCAGATCTGCGTCCCTACTATCCGGATCTGAGCCCTCCTGCTGGATCTGCGTCCTTCCCCTCTGAATCAGCGTCCTCTCTCCTGGATCTGCGCAGTCACAAGAAGGGGCTTCCTCCTCTCCAAATCTCCACCAGAAAACTGCTACTAAGTACCACTGAAACTGAAGGATGTTACTCAGAAAATAACCTTACTAGGGCAGGCACTCGAAGTCCCCCGAAGCTAAGGGTGATACCAGAAAATAACCTTACCAGGGCAGGCACTCGAAGTCCCCCGAGGCTAAGGGTGAGATCTCTGAACGGAGACACTCGGTTGCACTAAACAGTGCTGCAGACCGACTAAACAACCGGCGTGCTGAAGCAGACAGAAGTCTAGCTCTCAATATCAATATCAAATCAAGCATGACCAAATGAGGTGAGAACCCCACCTTTTATAGTGCTAAACTCCCTCCAAAACCTTGACTGCGTCCTTCACTCTCCTTAGCCTGCGCAGTTAACCTTGGGTCAGCGTGAGGCCTCCCCCTCATACACATGTGGACCCCCAAGGCCTCCTTTCTAAGTTATAACGTCAATCAACTAGGAAAAACACTTTATTTTATAAAGTGAGGTGGCTAAAGTGAGGTGACCCTTCTTATTTCTCACTTTATTTATTATTTCTAGCTAAAGCGGCAAAATTAAACAAAAATGAAATATTCCAATTAGCAAAGCTAATTGGGAATATTACATGCAAATACACTGCAGCTTACACAATTATACAGATCAAGTACTGAAAAATAAGTGACACATTCAGACAAAGGACACACGTATTTTTTGGACAAATGTCCCCGGAAAAACCCAATGCGAGAAAATCGGTGCAGCAGATCTGAGGGTTTATGTTAGTAAGCGAATTTCTGAATACAATCTAGGGTGCCAAATCCGGCTTACCCAACAAAGAAAAATCCTCGGCAAAAGTACCCCTATAAGGAGACAAATGTTTTGGCAGATCTAACCGCAGAATAAATAAACCCCACAGGTGACTGCGCAGTCCCCAGTGCTGTGCAGTGATGGCTGCAGCTAGCTCTGCGCTGAGACTACGTCACCTCTCCTAGTGGCTGCGTCACCATCTCCGTGAGCCTTCTTGGTTCAGAAATCGATCTGCTGGATGGCTGCCCGATCTGTCTCATAGAAACCCCAATGCAACTACTTAAGTGACTGTATCACCCTCTCTGGCTCTGCGGCACTCCCGTGTGAGCCCTATTGGCTCTGCGTCATCCTCTCTGAGCTGTGTTGTCTCTCCTGGTGCTGATCTGCCTCTCTGCAATTGTATACTCGGCCTTGGACGAAAATCTCGCTGCCGAACTGCCCCTCACTGCAGTGAATTGCTCAGATCTGATCTTCGTCCGAGCACTGCTCCGTCAGAAGAATTCAATCTCTAAATTCAGTCTCTGTGTGTATTCTCCAACATGACCCTCAAGCCTTCCTTATACTTTTCTCGTTGATGAATCAACGACAGTGATCTAATCTCTAATCGACGGTTAAGATTAGAAAAAACTTGATCTTCGTCACTTACAATGTTCTCACCCACATGTTAAAATTAATTCACTTTAATTATTTTATTTCCCTAAGTTTTAACTTAGGCTCCATTTAAAATAAATAATTAATTGAATAACTTAAGCTTCGGGTGGAATTTTTCCAAACGATTTCTGGGTCTTGGAGATCTCACGTGTCTTAGACCCTCCACAAAGTTTCGGAGCTAGGGCACATTCGATGCTACCCAAAAAAATCAATACTCCCTCTTAGCGAGGAATGTGCTCTAGCAATACTTCAATACCAAAACCATCACCCTGATCCACGACATCGGTCCTCTGCACTGCTGATGCTTGGCTGTTGCCCCTCATCCACTACACTACTGCCTTATGTACTGCTGCCCATGACATGCCACTTGTCATTGCCTCATCTGTACTGCAGCTCCCTCTCAAATGCTGCATCATGTTGCCCATAACAGTTCCACTGCTATCTGCTGCACTACAACTCAGTTGCTGAGACTTAAGCAACTGAAAATCCACCCAAAAACTTGACATACAAGTTAGTCTGGATGCATCTCGATGGTGAAGCTCCCTTTGTTGCTAATTCTGCGCCGACCCTTTGATGCTTTGCGCTGCTACTGCTCAGCACTGCGCTGTTGAAGTTCATCAACCATTGCGCTACTACTGCCTCTGCTCTGTGCTGCTTCAGCCTTCAGTGTCCTAGCTATGCCATTGTTGCTCCATCCTCCTTACACCAACTGACTTTAGTCATCTTGCTACTGTCATTAAGGGCTCCCGTAGCTCGTATGTGATCCAAGAGTTTGGGCATCTCAAGGATCTCGCCCCCTCCATTGAAGTTCAAAATAACTATAGATCAATGTCGCCCCACCTCTTCTCTCGAGGCACATGAGCACTCATGGCGACATCATCATCATCCTCGTCATCATCTTGCGCTGCAGCAGCCTTCGAATCAGAATCTTCTTTGCCCTTCTTCTGAGGGCATTGTGTGGCGAAATGTCCCGATTCTCCACACCTGAAGCATCTGATCTTTGAGAGGTCCTTCTCCTTCCTTCTCTGCTGCCCATGTTGTCCCTTAGATGCGAGAGCTGCATCTTCCTCTTCCTCCTTGATCTTGATCCCTGTACTGCTGCTTCTCGCCTTGGTCAACTTTCTGATCTCTTCTTGTCGAAGCGCTGCCCACATTTCCTCCCAGTTTTGAAGAGTTGCTTTGCCCAAGATACCTTGGACAAAGGTTTCCCAGTCTTCTATGACTGCATTCAGGATAGTCTTGACCATAAATCCATCATCTGGTGTTAGCCCCTATGGAAGCCAATTGATCTCGGATCGCTCACAATCTGATAAGGAAGGGGTCAATTTCTTCTCCCTTTTGCATTTGAAACAGTCTCAGCTGATTCTCAAGCAACATCCTCCGCTGGATAGAGGTTCCCTGGTACATCGTGGTCAAGGAAGCCCACATTTCCCTTGTCGTGTTCTTCTCGACAATATGCGGGATCACATGATCCTTGACTCCATCCATGTTCATGCGTTTTGCCTTCGCTTGAGCCTCTTCGTACTTCTTGAGAGCATCAGCATCAACAGGGACAACAACTGCATGCAAGAAATGATCCTTGATGCGATGATCATCCAAAACTGACAGGATCTTGGCCTTCCAAATGACAAATTTGGATGCTCCATCCAACCTATCCTGATTGCTCAATTCATGTGCGGCCATCACTGCTCAACACGAAAATGTCGAACTGGTTCTCTTCTCCATCTTTTGCTGCTGCCCTTGCAAAACTTCGATCTGGGTTTCGGTGGCGCTAGAAACCCTCTAAGGAACAAGCTCCCTCTGCATCTTGATTTCCTTCACAAAAATCCTTCCGCCAACTGATGTCGAATCAGTCCTCTCTGATCACTCTTCGCTGCTGATCAACACTGGATCTAGTCTTCTTGGCAACTTGCAAGAAGTCTTATGAGGAACTATTTCCCTCTACTTTGCCACTGCCCCATTAGACACTGTTATGCACCAACAAAAACAATGCCCCACCAACAACTCCTGAAGAAAATTGAACTGCTCTTTCAGCCTTGGAAATCGGAAAGACGGAGGCTCAAAACCTCTGCGCTGGCCCAACAAGCACTACGTTGCCTCTGCGCAGCTATATCGTCACCCTAGCTGGCTGACGCAGGCTCTGCGTGAGCCCCTCTAGTGACTGCGTGAGCCCCTCTAGTGACTGCGTCACCCTTTCTCTGCCTTTTCCTGGTTCAACGCTGTCACTCGGGACAACTGCCTTCCTGCAGCAAATTTTTCTTCTTCCTTTCGCTTATGGCTTCAACTCTACTTGATCTGCAACAACTCTAATACCATGTGAATTTTTTTAAATCTAAATCAGAAATCCTATCGCAGTAAATCTGATTTGCATTACCTACTTGCCTTATTGAAATTACAAGTTATCTTTCTGAATATTCAGTAAAAATACTAATGCAAATACACTGCAACCTACACAATTATACAGATCAAGTGCTGAAAAATAAGTGACACATTCAGACAAAGGACACGTATTTTTCGGACAAATGTCCCCGTAAAAACCCAATGCGGGAAAATTAGTGCAACAAATTTGAGGGTTTATATTATTAAGAAGATTTTTGAATACAATCTAGGGTGCCAAATCCGGGTCACCCAACAGAGAAAAATCCTTGGCAGAACAACCTCAATCCAGAGACAGATGTTTTGGTGGATCCAACGGCAGAATGAAGAAACCCCACAGGTGATTGCGCAGTCCCCAGTGCTGCGTAGCGATGGCTGCAACTAGCTTTGCACTGAGACTGCGTCACCTCTCTTAGTGGCTGCATCACCCTCTCCGTGAGCCTTCTCAGCTCAGAAATCGATTTGCTGGATCGCTACCCGATCTGTCTTACAGAAACCCTAGCGCAGCTGCTCAAGTGACTGCGTCACCCTCTCTAGCTCTGCGTCACCCCTATGTGAGCCCTGCTGGCTCTGTGTCACACTCTTTGAGCTGCGTTGTCCCTCCTGGTGCTGATCTGCCTCTCTGCAATTGTATTCTCGGCTTTGGATGAAAATCTCGCTGACGAACTGCCCCTCATTGCACTGAATTACTCAGATCCGATCTTCGTCCGGGCACTGCTTCGATAGAAGAATTCAATCTCTAAATTCAGTCTCTGTGTGTATTCTCCAACTGACCCTCAAGCCTTCCTTTATACTTTTCCTGTTGATGAATCAACGACCGCGATCTAATCTCTAATCGATGGCTAAGATTAGAAAAGACTTGATCTTCGTCACTTAGAACATTCTTACCCACATGTTAAAATTAATTCACTTTAATTATTTTATTTCCTTAAGTTTTAACTTAGACTCCATTTAAAATAATTAATTATTTGAGTAACTTAAGTTCCGGGTGGAATTTCTCCAAATGATTTCTGGGTCTTGGAGATTTTGTTAAACACAAGCATGGTGAAACACACACAAAGGGAAAGATAAGCATTGATTGCCTTTCCATTAACCATAGATGTCTATTTATAGTACAATGGGGACAACGGATGTTGCAAAGAAAGAGCGTTGAGATTTGAAGAGCACCCATAAATGAGAAAATGAATTTATGACAAAGACCAAATTAGTGGAGCGTTAGGTTAGGGATACAGTGAATAAATGGGTTTCTGACATAATTTTTTTTTTTTTGGTTAGAATCCTTATGGATAGATGCACAATGAGAACGCTCAAATTTCTGGCAAGTAGGATATAGCTAATCGCACAACACTGATATGCACAAGCTCAAACTTGGGCAGGGTAGGAGTACATTGCATTGGCAGAGAAGGACATGCTTGAAAATATTCATCTTTGCAGTTGCAGGGGCTGGTCTTCTCACAACAAAGGAATGGAAATACTCATAGAGGTAACAACCTCTATTCTAACAAATGCTCAAAATGGCATAAAATTCATAGGAGGAGAGCATTGGTTTACGAAGGCCACACATCATGGCTCTGATGCCATGTTAAACACACACATAGAGAAGATAGGCGTGAGTTGCCATTCTATTACTCATAGATGTACATTTATATTACATTGATGTGACTCTTGGATTCCGCATTCCAAGGTCACTTGGACTCCATTTGTGACTGTTCGCTTTCCACACCTACCCATAGAGGATTAGGTGTCCAACAGATTTCATGTGTCCTAGCCTCTCCACAAAGTTTCGGAGCTAGAGCACATCCGATGCTACCAAAAAAAATCAACAATATATTCTTGACTTCTTTTGGGAAGAGCTACCCTCATACCTATAGGGTTTAGCTCTCGGCTCTAACAGGGGCTCTCTTTCGATATGGTTTTTAACCTTTCTTTTTGCTTCAATGCTGTACCACAGCCGTGCACACTCATGGAGATTGGACCACTAGTCTTGTCAATTTTTCTGAAAGAATTATTTTAAATTGCTTTAAATAGACATTTAATCCAACATTCATCAAATTACAGATCCATAAATTGTGTACCTTGAAGAGCATGTATGGTTTGCCTGTTTCTACCTGAGCTTGTTGATTGCAAGCTTGCTTTTCGAATTCTTGTCTACAATTTGTTCATGTTCAACAATACCAGTTGCGGAGACAACCTGCAGTACCAGTTGCAGGTACAACCTGCACAGTTGTTAAGTATTTAATTTTTTGACATTTGAAATGTTTACTACCTCTATGTAAATCTGCATTTCTATTGCTACATCTATGTAAATCTAAAAATTATAAATCTGCATTTTTAGAAACAGAAAACTTTGAATCTTTCATGATAGGGTTTCCTAAGGTCTGCAAAACTTGGCGGAGTTTTGTACTTTCAGAAGGAGACAGCAAGAGCCTCTCTTTCCTCACTATAGGAGATGGTAGGAACGAATAAAACTATACATAAAATAGGTAACTGGCTGTTGAAATTAAATAGAAACTAAATAACCCATAAGTAGACTAACAGCCCAACAATCCAAGGTCCTAATTCGGTTCAAACAAATACCACCGAACAATACATAACGACATTCAACTAGTCTGAAGCATAAACAACAATTGTGAATAATCATTATAAATATGGAATACATACTTCGGCGCCAATGGTTATGGTGTATGAGAAGAAACATCCTCAATACATACCTCAGTGGCAATAGTTGTGGGGTAAGAGCAGAAACATATTCAAAGCCAAGTTTTGCTGCAACCTTTGCATTTGAAGAGAATAGCTTGTCTGTCACATCCATTAAAAATGACTGGTAGTAAAGAATAATCATTATAAATACAGAATACATACTTCGGTGGACAATAATTATGAATAATCATTAGAAATACAGAATACATACTTTGGTAGCAATGGTTATGGGGTAAGAGAAGAAACATCCTTAGTGGCAATAATTGTGGGCAAGAGCAGAAAGTCAAAGCCAAGTTTTGCTGCAACCTTTGCATTTGAACAAAATAACTTGTCTGTCACATCCATAAAAAATGACTGGTAGTAAAGAAATTACATGCACTCCAAGCAAGTTCCAATTTACAAAATTTTTATTTCTCCCTGTGGTATTTTGTTAGGGATTTGAAAGTGTGAAGAATACATACTTCGGTGGACAATAATTATGAATAACCATTATAAATACAAAATACGTACTTCGGTGAACAATAATTATGAATAATCATTATAAATACAGAATACATACTCCGGTAGCAATGGTTATGGGGCAAGAGAAGAAACATCCTCAATACATACCTTGGTGGCAATAGTGATGGCGGTAAGAGAAGAAAAACGTTCAGAGCCAAGTTTTGCTGCAACCTTTGCATTTGAACATAATAACTTGTCTGTCACATCTATTAAAAATGACTGGTAGAAAAGAAATACCTGCACTCTGAGCAAGTTCCAATTTGCAAAAAAATTATTTCTCCATGGCATTTTGTTAGGGTTTTGAAAGTGTGAAGCCCTAGCTAAGTGTGCTTAAGACACGTGAGTTGCATGCTCCCATCTGTTTTCAAACTATTAATGTAAGAAATGAAGCAATTTCCCAGCAGCCAATGCAGTCATCAAATCAAACTCACCATGCTCAAACAATCCATGGGCTGAAAATTGAAATAGTCAAGCATTTGAGCATTGTTCTTCTCATTCTGATATTTCCCATAAATGCAGAATACATTCTCCTCAATCATAACATGTTTTCTTTGCTGCGCACCAAGCCTTCAGCATTTAGACACAAGCTAAATCGATAGTTAATGGTAAAGGAGTAACCCTAGGCTTTAGAAACTTATCATTTTTCCTCCATGGCTGAAAATGCACCAGAAAAGGGGTTTATCATTTCTTGCTTCAGGTTCTGTACTACTATTTGCAAGCTTCCATTAAACCCTCAAAACACGGCTTAGGCACCCCAAGACTTGGCAATTCAATTTCTTTGAGCTCTGTGGTGTTCTTCAGACCTCAAAGGTCTACACAATGTTTGAATGAATGGCAAAATTCTTCGGATACCAAGATTCTGACAATGGGCCAGGTTGAAAAACACAATAAAAAAATGAGAACATACACAGAGATGACGAGAACATACGTAGAGATGACGGGAACGAAATTTGCAAATAGATAATACACAAATAGGGAAAAATGGTAGCAGTGTGCATCTTGAAACCCTAATGGCTCATTCCCTAAGTTGTCAAAGGTCTCTCAAGTTGCTGAATAAATTATAAAATATCTTGCCATCGAATGGCAATCCAAGACTCACTGACCTCCTAGGTGAGCAACTAGAGGCTTGAGTTGCCCAACTCTTTTCTCATCTCCTTTGGTTCCGTGGTGAGGTACGTGTAGTCCATGCAAACTTTATATATTATAACCGACCATCCTTTTATTTGTAAGTAACCATTGTGGACACAACAAAGTAATAATTTGACACGCAAGGCCATGCAGGACCTACTATGAGGGGCAGGTGTATAAATCGCCCTCATGGGAGTTCCAGCTTGAAAGAGAGAGCTTTCTAGAAAGAGAGGGGTCATGTTTCTATTTCTGACAACAACAATCTGCAATGTCTGATTACTGGTATGATGGATCTCCGATACCTGTTTAAAGGCATTATATATCATAAATCCTTTTTTTGCTGTAGATGTAGCTTGTAACACACACAGGATGTCTACTCTTAAGCATCACAAATTGCAAATCATCGGGAGATGTATGTGTGTTTCTGCATTCTGGTGGATAATGCTGTATACAGTTAATTGAACAAACAGTTCCATCAGAGATGCTCTGATAGCCTGTCCATCTCATTTCTCAATGTTCTGAGAATTTTCATCTGGTGCAATTCAGTTTCTATGCTCATCATTTCTTCATATTAATCCCTCAGGGCAGATGCAACCTTGGTATTGCTATTTATCTATGCTTGATATATTATCTGCAAGAGTATGCAACTTTGTAGTTTCTGCCTTCCTCATTATTAACATCGTTTTCTTCACATTCACTGGTTCTTCCAGAGTCCATTGTGTAAATATCTTCCACCACCACCTGTGTAACTGCATCTTTTTACAACCTCAACTACATAAAAACAGTCGGAACAATTGTCTGAAAGTGGAGCTTAAAGTTGTCTAGATTTTCTTCAATTTATTTTAGTCTCTTTGTAGACTCCATTATTTCAGCATGTACGGGCAAGTAGACAGGTGACTTGAGATTTTTGACAACTTTTTTGTCAAATCTCGACATGCCTTGTGTGAAAATTTCTAGATCTAACAATCACAGGAATCCTACTGCAACCTGCTGAATTTACTACTCCTATTTTGTAAATTACATTACAGAATTCATTCAGATTTCTTCATGAATTATTGCAGGAAATTACTGAAGCAGCCTACCCTTAATACTTTATGATTACGAAACAAGGAAACTGAGCAAAGAATAAGTCACACATAGGACACCATTGTTTTTGGACGAAAGCCTCCAAAAAAATCCAATGCGGGATAACCGGTGCAGAAGATCTGAGGGTTTGTTATTATTAAGCAACAATTCTGAATACAATCTCTGGATGCCTTGCTGGCTATCTAGTACAGAGAAATCACGACGGGCAAAAATATAGTGAGTTTTACGTCACATTGCAAGTCCCGGTTGATCCGGTAGTTGAACTGACGAAACCCCAACACCCTCTGCGCTGCCTCTGCACAGTAGTTGCGTAGGCCTGCGTGGGAACCTCTGTGGACCGTGTCACCTCCTCTCTGGGATCGATTTTCTCCTCGAAAAGTCGAGTTCCAACCCTCTCGGCTCAAAACCCTGATCTTCTGACCAATCTCGGACTGTCTCTCGCAAACACTGCGCAGCCTTTGCGTGGGCCTGCGTCGCCCCTTCTCGGGCCTGCGTCACACCTTCTGGAGGCTGCGCTGCTTCCTTTGCTGGTTCTGCTGCCTCTCTGCTAAGTATTCTTGGTCCCAGAGAAGATCCTCCAACCAATAACTGTCGCTGCCCCTCATTGCAACTGGAATCACTTAGATTTGATCTTTGTCCGAGCACTTGCTCCGTCAGAAGAATTCGATCAGTTGATTCACCCGATGTAACTTTCCAAATGACCCTCAAGCCTTCCTTTATAGTCTTCTCGTTGAGATATCAGTGGCCGAGATCAGAGCTCTAATCAACGGCTAAGATTATAACTTGACTTGATCTTGCTTTCTAGATCATTCTCACTCTATTTTATTAATACCGTTTAATTATTTAATTTCCCTAAGTTAGACTTGGGGTGTCCATTAAAATAATTAATTTTTACAATAAAACATAATCCGAGTGGAATTTTCACAAACTGTTTCTGGGTTCTTTGGAATACTAGTCCCTAAGCCTCTCCACAAAATTTGAGACTTAGAGCACTTTCGATGCTACCAAAAATCAACACTCCCTCTTAGCGAGGAAAGTGCTCTAACAATATTCCTACTGCATACTACTCTGACCTTGAAGAATTCTCTGCGCTGCTGAAGTTTGACAAGCTGTCCATCAACCACTGCGCTGCTGCTGCAACTGTACTGCTGCCCATGACATTGCTGCATCCGCACTACAACTCCCTCTCAAGTGTTGCATCTGCTATGCTTCTAGCATTGCCACTGCTAACACTGCATCTGCACTGCAACTCAGTCGTTGAGAGAAGCAACTGAAATCACCCAAAAACTGAACAAGTGTTCAGGGGATGCATCTCGGTGCTGAAGACTCTGATTGCTGATAGCTATTGCACTGTCCCTCTGATGCATTGCGCTGCTGCTGCACTGCACTGCACTGTGCTGCACTGCGCTATTGTTGCTGTGCTCTACGCTGCTCTAGAATTAGGCGTTGCTACCTACTGCAACTGTCGCCCCATCACTCCTTGGCTCCCATTGAAAACCCCTCCATCCCGCTATTGCTGATTAAGGGCACTCGTAGCAAGGTTTTGATCCAAGAGGTGGGCTCCGCATGGATCCTGCCCAACTGAAGTTCAAGATGAACTACAGTTCTATGTCGCCCTATTTCTCTCCTGGGGAAGCGTGGGCACTCACTCATCCCGCTCGATCTTTGAGGCTGCAACTTTAGGATCGTGTTTTTCATCCTTGTCCTTTTTCTTCAAAGGCCATTGTGATGCAAAGTGGCCCATCTCGCCACATCTGAAACACTTCACCTTTGAGACATCTCTCTTTTGTCTCCGTTGCCCTTGCTATCCCTTGGTGAGGGTTGCATTCTCCTCCTCCTCCTGATTCTTTGATCTGCTCCCGCTGCTGCCGTCAAGCTTGCACTTGACTAGATCTCTCCTCAGCTCCTCCTCTTGAAGTGTTGCCCACATCTGTTCCCAACTAGGAAGCGTAGCCTTGCCCAAAATACTTTGGACAAAAACTTGCCACTCCTCCGTAACTGCGTTAAGGGCTAGCCTCACCATAGTTACTGCAGTTGGCGTGGATCCCATGGCTGCCAACTGGTCTCAAATCTCCTGAAGTCTCGTAAGGAATGGAGCAATGCGCTCCCCCTTCTGCATCTGGATCATCCAGAGCTTCTGCTCCAAGTACATCTTTCGCTGTTCGGAAGTTCCTTCATATAGTAAGGACAAGTCCTCCCATATCTCCCTGGCGGTGTTCTTGCCAGATATATGAGAGACTATGTGATCCTTGACACCATCAAGGATTAGTCTCTTGGCCTTTGCCATATAGGACTAGTACTTCTTGTTCTGATCCAGATTTGTAGGTACAACAACCACATTGTCCACGAACGCTTTGAGATCATATTCATCTAGAAGGAATTTGATTCTTTCCTCCAAATTATGTAGTTGGAGGATCCCTCCAACCAGTCTTGATCTCTCAGTCTGTGAGATGCCATTTCAGCCGAAAACTGTCGAAATGCTCCTCTTCTTCCCCCACTATGCAACACTAGGCAGGCTTACGCACTCCTTGTGGAGCTCGTAGATTTGCTGCTCAGATCTTGGAAAAATGTTGAATTCCTCGGCAAGGAACTCACCGAGGAATAATTTCCCGCTATGTGCTCTTCTTCTTCGTCTGACGCTTCTTTGCCCAGCAACTTCTTGCAGAAAAACTGCGTGCCTCTAGCTCTGCGTTGCTCCCTTTGCCTCGGCAAGATATCGATTCAGAAGTTTTTCCTCTTTGTCGACTCACTCAGAGAGAGACAACCTCGAAAAATTAGCCCTCCTGGCTAGAACTGCGTAATCCCTCTGGGGATTCAATCTGCTGCTGCTGCAACAATTTGGCCTTCACTTCAGTGCTAGATCTGCTCTTCCTATTTCACATCAAATGCTCTGATACCATGTGAAAATTCCTAGATCTAACAATCTCACGAATCCTACTGCAACCAACTGAATTTACTACTCCTATTTTGTAAATTACATTACAGAATTAATTAAGATTTCTTCATGAATTATTGCAGTAAATTACTGAAGCAGCCTACACTTAATACTTTATGATTATGAAACAAGGAAACCGAGCAAAGAATAAGTCACACATAGGACCATTATTTTTGGACGAAAGTCCTCGGAAGATCCCAATGCGGCAAAACTGGTGCAACAGATCTGAGGGTTTGTTATTATTAAGCAACAAGTTATGAATACAATCTCTGGATGCCTTGCTAGCTATCTAGTACAGAGAAATCACGACAGGCAAAAATATAGTGAGTTTTACCACACACTGCATGTCCCGGCTAATCCGGTAGCTGAACTGACGAAACCCTAGTGCCCTCTACGTAGTAGTTGCGGAGGCTTGCGTGGGGACCTCTGTGGACTGCGTCACCTCCTCTCTGGGATCGATCTGATCCTCGGAAAGTCGAGTTCAAGCCCTCCCTACTCAGATCCCCAATCTCCTAACAAACCTCAGACTGTCTCTCGAAAACACTACACACCCTCTGTGTGGGCCCTACGTGGGCCTGCATGACCCCTTTGGGAGCTGCGTCACACCTTCTGGAGGTTGCGCTGCTTCCTCTGCTGGTTTTGCTGCCTCTCTGCTTTGTATTCTTGGTCCCGGAGAAGATCCTCCAACCAATAACTGTCTCTGCCCCTCACGGCAACTGGAATCACTTAGATCCGATCTTCGTTCGAGCACTTGCTCCGTTAGAAGAATTCGATCACTTGATTCACTCTGTGTATCTTTCCAAATGCCCCTCAAGCTTTCCTTTATAGTCTTCTCGTTGAGATATCAACGACCAAGATTAGATCTCTAATCAATGGTTAAGATTATAACTTGACTTAATCTTCGCTTTCTAGATCATTCTCACTTTGTTTTATTAATACCCTTTAATTATTTAATTTTTCTAAGTTAGACTTAGAGTCCCCATTAAAATAATTAATTTTTACAATAAAACATAATCTGAGTGGAATTTTCACAAACGGTTTCTGGGTTCTTTGGAATACTAGTGCCTAAGCCTCTCCACAAAATTTGAGGCTTAGAGCACCTCTGATGCTACCAAAAATCAACATCTTGTAGGCCACTAGATTGTATATGTTTTCCTTCCCATAGTCGTACCTGGATCCCTTTCTTGGAGGGATTCAGATTCGAGCAACCTATCAAACCTCTTCTATTCAAACACCTCATTGGTCAATAACCTGGGTCTTCCTCTCCTTTATCTTGGCTCCTTTTCCCCTTTGCCCCAAACTCTAAGCTCTCTAAGCTCTTTTGGCATTGTGCGAAGAGGCTTCCTGTTGAGAGCCGTTATTTCCTCCACCCTGAGACCTTTCTCTCTACAGCAGCCTCTGGTCCCCAATCTCCCTCAAACTTGCAAGCATTGAGTATATAGTTCACTTCTTGAGATTCTTTCAGTTGCAAGCTCTATTTTTTCTCTCTTTTCTTTTCAATAATGGCTCCTCAAAATACACATGATTTTTGGAGACCTTCTATCTTCTCTCTGTTTATAATGCAGAGATGTCGTAGATTCCACAAACACATTTGAGTTGATCTTGTGGTTTGCAAAGTCTGAAAAAAACAACGCTAGCTGTCTCTACATGTGCTCTTGTTTTGAATTCGTTTCAGGCTTCCTAGTGTGGATTCCTTTTTCTGCATAAGACTTCAAATCATCCTTTTCCTTTTTATTTGAGCATTGCCTCATTCTATAAAATGGTACAGGTTCATTTTTACATGGTACCAGGGATGAACTTTGAAACAAAGGTTGTTCAAGAATATAAATAGTTACCCTAAATAAAATAATGCTCAGGGGGATATGACAGTTACATAAAGAATCTTCTAATCAGACAAAGTAGTTGTTGAACTCCATGAAATTTAGGATTATTCTACCCCAAGGTTAATGAGCACTTGCCAAACTGACACATGCACTTAGCAAACTGACATGCAATTGACGTAAATGTTTATGTTTTAACCACTTGGTCCTTTTCTTGTTTTTCCTTCTCAATCGATGGTATTTTTCCAATTTTTATTCACGACAAATTTTATTGTAAATGTTTGTGTTTGTACCAGCAGGCTCATCTTTGAAACTTAAATGGTTGAGTCTTTACCTTTTACAGGTTTTATTGAATGCTTTTGATTTGTAAGAGTCAAATTAGGATGAGTTGAAAGAGCACATTTTATTTCAATAAAAACTCCTTTTATTGTTTTTCATTTTCAATGGATTGTCCTTACTAACCTAAAGGACATCCTACAAATAACACAAGTATGTTATTAATTGTATTAGTGGGGCAATTCATATGTATATATGCAATTCCATTTTTTCGGTTCAGTTGTAGCTCTAGTAGACATAACTATATTTGTTGTCATCTTAAGACTAATACTAACATATATTCACAATAAACTTCATACTTCTAAAAATTATGTTATCCAGTTGAATCCACGATATCCAACCTATAATTATTAATAACCCCTATGGGACTATGAAACGCAAACACCATCCCAATGATACATAAACAAACGCAAATGTGAAATGACAGTGTGTGTATTTGATTCCATTTATAAAAACTACGAGCCTGTCTAACATGAGCTCTGTTAGGCCACATGTCATGAGTCTCCTGGTTTTGCAGGGCCAAAAGAGCCTGCATTGCACAACTATTGCAAGTCCAGAAGGTACAAAGATCAATATGATGATCCATAAACAAGTTGAAATGTATACTATATAAGTGCATATATAAGAACTTCATAGACAGTTGTGGGGAGTGCCTAACATAGAGATGTAAGAACCTTATACTGTTGAGCGGTTTGCATATGTAGCCATTGTTTAACATTTAAAATTAGAGATTGGTGCAACTTTAATAGGTGTGAGGAAATGTCTGTATAACTCCAAAATATTTGCTGGCCAGCCCAACTCACAATTTCATTCAATTTACATAACCCCAATGGGCCTATAAAATACAAAGGTCAGCATCAACTATAGCTTGTCATGTACGGGCCATTGATAGGAGACCTGTTGCTATATTTTGGCCTGGTTGTTATGATATATGCCAATTGTAAAATGAGTTAATGTTAAAATCCAATCTGGGATTAACAACTTCAAGCTTCATAGTTAGAAACTGTGGAAAATGATTACAAGTGAATTATGATCATAATATACTATATAGCAAATAGTCTATAAAATTAATCTTTTATGGAATGTTTCAAGACCTTACTTGCCGCTGAAGTGATTGTACATAGTTAATTATCTCATCGAGCATCACTGCTTTACCAGTTATCTACATACAACATAGCCCGTTCATTAGTTCAACATGTCAAACAAAAAACCAGTGGAATTCTGCCAAGCAAAAGACAAGACCTAAAAAAATAAAAGAGCTCCAGCCTTGACTACCATATGACATCCAGGAACAAGATCTTGCAAAATATTCATAAGTTTGCTTATCTTTTCTCTTGCACCTGTCATTCAAGGACATACTTATAGCTCCTTCAATTTTCAGGTTTCATCGACATACATTCTATGACTGACAAATTTTACATAGGCATACTCATCACCAAGAACTGATATAAGCTTTATCTTCTATGCATCAGCCAATAAGTAATATTCTTTTCCTTCTTGTTTGTAAGAACATGACTGCGTAAAACTAGAACAAGGTCAGATGAATCATGAGAGAGCAGTTTATGTGCAATTATCCCGCTCCTTATTTGACTGACATCTCTTTCTATATGTGCTCTTTCCTGATTGATTTAATTGCCCATTATGGAGGCACGAACTTCTTTCACAACTAGGGTGATATGTTCCATAGGGTATGTGGTCACATCCTTCAGGCTTCATAGACTTTTCAGATGATATTCTGTTCCTTTGTTCTGATTTCTGTATGCCATTTGTTTCTCCTCGTAAGCGTCATCGATTCTTCTATGTTTATTTTATTGAAATTCTGCTTATACTAACTTACAACTGTCTTTTTCCTAAGTTGCTTTGCTAAGGGGTGCTTATGTGCTTCTAACAGTTGACAGAATATGCCAAAAGCTGCTCCATTTAACATAAATAATCAAAGGCCTTAATAGCTTTGAACTATTTGGCATGATCTATCTATAATAGGAATCACTCTTAATGGCACAGGATCACGTCAGCAGGTGTAAAGCTAGTTAAAAACCGATGGTGAGTCTATTCTGGGAGAGTCCTGTCTGTGTTGCATGACTGCAATTTACATGATCTTTGACAGTTGACAGTAATATTTGATGCAATATCAATGACCCAAAATTCCAAAATAACTGCCTACTATTTGAGCATTTTTTACATTTTTGGCAACGTATATTACAAAAAAAATCTCTTAAGTTTTCGTCCATGAGGACTTGCTCGACCCAGGCAGGCAGGTCAATTTGGACCCCCTGGGCCCACGATACTAATGTTCATACGCACTAGCCAACAACGGTACCAATGTTCATGCTCTTGGGCTGGTCAGTAGTAAATCCAAATGCACAAGGACCTATTCGATCTTCCTTTCTCGGCAGTGGCAGAATCCTTTCTCAGCAGGGACTGCCGCCATCGCTGTGGCTCTTGTTTAGTTATTGGAATTTAACATCATTCGAGCAAATATTTCTGGCCATGTCTTTCTTTGGAGGAAATCATTACTCCAATAATGCAAAAATATGACTTGTATTCCAAAAATCATCTTTGTAGAGTAAGAGCTTACTGCTTGAATTAGGTTTTTGCTCATTGGTCTGGTGGGTTTATCCTCAGGTTTGTGCTCATTTGTCTGGTGGGTTTAGCCTCAGTGCTTGGGAAAACTCTTTTTTATTTTTTACTTTTATTTTTTTATTATCTTCTCTTCTATTTTGGGAAAACCCTTTTTTTATATTTTACTTTTACTTTTTTATTATCTTCTCTTCTATTTGGTTCATGTATTTGACCACAGAGATTGGTTACCTCTACACCCACGGAATATTTGTACCAGGCAGATCCACCCGAAGGGATCATTTTATGCCGGCTCATTGCTCAACCACAAGCTTGAACCTGAGGGTGTCAAGAGAGTTGAACCCGTGACCTCTCAATAGCAAAGGTTCTTTTAATGACGGGGGCTCAACCAATTGATCTAACCCCCAGGGCTTGGGAAAACTGTTTGTTATCCTCTCTACCTGGTTTTAATTTTCGTAGAGGGACATGTTAGCCATTGTGATAGTAGGCACCTCTTGGATAGAGTTGACTCTGGTGGGGTTTGGAGGTCTCGTGTCTTGATAAGTCATAAGTAATTGATATATCTGGCTTGTGGGATGTTGGACACTCTTGGTGTTATAATTGCAGCTAGATGGTTTGATCCTGGACAAGACTCATATTATAATTTATTCCAATGAATTACCAATCCAACATGTTTTAAAAAAAAAAACAAAAACAAAAAAAACAATTGTTCAGTGCTTTCAGCAAAATTTTAGCCGACCTGGCTGCTCATGGTTAGTAAGCGAATGAATAGTCTTTAATGTTGTGCTTTTATTAAGCCGATGGCCTTGGGAGTTCTAAAACAGTTGACAAATTTCTTATCTGTGCCGCTAATTGTTCCAGTTGTTAAGGAACCTCAAACTGTTTCTGTTGCTTATCATTGGTGTTTCACACCAGTCCTTGCAAAATTAACCTGGAAGTGAGAGGATGTTCAAGGGGTATAAGGAGGTATTCTAATCAATTGATTCCTATCTGATTTTGTATTACTGATTAGCTGTTTACGTTTCTTCTTCTTTGATATGCTGCATAAAACCATAGGTAAACAAAGACCAATAGGAGTGTGGTATTGAGAAGCATTAGCTTTGTTGTTTTTAGAAAAAAATAATAGCTGCGAGGATTCCATATCCGATGTGAACAATATTATTACACATGAATCTGACACGTGAGGGCGAGGTATTATAAGTGGCACTCGACCGCTATGGGAGAGGACTCAGAGGACTGACGCATGAATTGCTTATCCAACTTTAGGAGGGTGAGTTTCTTTAGACACAAAGCTTGGTGCAAAAGGATGAGTGTGAGGTACGTTAAGTGACTTGATCAGCAAAGGAGGATGAGGTATGTTAAGTGATTTGTCCATTATGGGTGAGGTATATTAAGTAACTTAATCAATAAAGGTCATCAAATAACGTTAACTGACTCGCTTGTTATGGGTGAAGTACATTAAGTTATTTGATTGTTTTGAAATACTTATAAATGAATTTAGAGTTAACATCATTTGGCATATGACAAACCTATACGATATGGGAGTCCAAAAATAGAAATATCTAACATTTTACATTGAAACACTTAACAGTGTATCCCTAGAAGCAACAACATAACCAACTTAGTCTGTATTGTATTCCAAAACACATAAACACATCATGGATCAACTTTCGTGGTAGAAATTGTTGAAGGCCACATTTCTAATAGACTAAGATAATTAGATAAACAGATTCAAGTCATAACTTTCATACGTCTTGCCAATAGATGTTTATGCAGATGTTGAGAGCCATGAATGAGCTCACATTCTCCAGTTTGGAAAATTAATGGCCTAAAATCCTCCGCCAAAAGCATCACCATTCATAAACCCTCCACCATAATTGGCATTGCTGATCATATCTACAAGCAAATAGAGTGCCAAGTGGTTTCATTTTTAGAAAGATGCATGATAGGACATATCTCTTCTATTATCTATATACTTCTTCATTTGGCATCAATGAAAGCCTATGCGATTCATAGACTCAAATTACCTATATTTACACTTGTCACTTCTAGTCAAGTTGGATAGACATGTATTGCATTTTCATAAAATCTGTGGCAGCTTATTTAGATGTCTACAAGTCATTTAGGATCCCTGACGGATTCTCAAATGGCTTGTGCAATTTGACAATCTGAAATTATGAAGGGACGTTCCATAACATGCACTTGAAATTTTGCTGTTCTTGTATCTTCTTTCTATTCTGTTACGCAACCTTTATTGGGTATCAAAATGTTTCTTGAACAGTGATGATGATGCATTCTTGAGGAGATTGTGGATCTCAACAAATTCTTGTTTATATTTAGCAAGAAGTTTATTGAGGAGGTTGGAAAGGTTTATTTTATTGTTACTCCTAGGTGGACTAATGGATCTAAGGAAACAATTCAAATTTTATTGTATGAGGAGTTAGAGCTGAAGTCTATATAAGGACTTGCTCACTCCATTTGTAAATGGATTGGATTGGTGGAAGAATAAAAAGAAAAACCCATATCTCAATTATACTTGTGTTTTAAGATTATCTTGTCTATTTTTTAGGCTTTCATGGTAAAGATCTAGCAAGAGGGTTTGGTGTTGGAAATATGTTGTCATTGATGTCAGCAGGATAGTCCCTTATGTCAACAGGGTGACGATTAAGCAGATGGTTTAAAATGGTGCCAACATGTAGCTCAGGTGTCTCAGAAGAGCAGGTTCCAGGAACAAGAAGAAAGGTCCAGATGCAAAGAATAGCAGAGAGTTTGAAGCCGTTTTTATGCAGAAGATGAGCTCAAAGGCCACATCGGACGCACTCAACCGGAAAGTACTTTGAAAGAGCTTTCCAACAGTATAAGAAGTCTGCAAATGGACTCTTGGATCAAAAGTTAAAGGCAATAAAAGTTAGGCCTACAAAAGTCGAAATCCCGTAACATGGTAGAAATAAAGTTGGAGCTCGGAACCCCGGAAATCCCGGAATCCCGTAACATGGTGGAAATAGACGAGGAGAAGGACCCCGAAAGGTTGAAATCTGCAAGGTTTTGTTTTATCATAGCAACGAAGTGTATTAAGGTGGGGCCACACCCCGAAACCCCGAATCCCGTAACTTTTTATATTTAGAATTTTGGTAAAGTGCTGGTGTTAAATTTGGACAACTAGGTCCAAACTCCATCTTGTGATGCTCGGATGAAGATACCAATATTTGTATTGGATTCCTCTTTCTGAGAGGTGTAAAATCGATATAAAATTGATTTTAATCTGATGAGCAAAACATTTATTTTGAATTTATTATTTATAATAAATTATATGTGTAGGTTGGCCTTAAGGTTTTACACCCCCAGTAGATGTGTCACACACCTCAATGATGGATATAAATACAGTCAACGTTGGAGAGCATTTCACTCACTCAACATCACACATCTTCTCCTCTAATTATATACGAGCATCTGAGAAGCAGTTTCATCTCCTACGTGAGAAGAAGGACGAAATCTACTGCAGCAAAAAGGACAAATTTACTGCAGCAAATTTTCTGCAATTAGGGTTTCTGGGCAAGTTTGACTAGCGTTGACTTTGGTCAACGCATGGTCCGAATTGGCTGAAATTTGGTGGAGAGTTCGATTTTTGAAGGCCGTACTCATTGGCACAAAAATCAAGGTCAAAAGGTTGACCGAAGTTGGAGCTGCGTTGACTTTATTGTTGCTGCCCTGCGTTGACTTTTCTGGACTGTATTGACTTTTCTAGGGTTGACTTTGAGTTGACTGGGTGACTGATTTGAGCACTGTTGTGACACATTCTGGGTTGGCCGACCAAGAAGACTTTGCTGGTTGAAGCATCCTGCTGACTGCCGTAACGCACCAACACATTCTCCTGTTTCTGGTTAGTCTTCTCTAGATCCACTGGTATGTTCTATCAACATTTTTACTTAACTGTTTATGTGATTGCTGTTATAAAAGTAAAATTGCATCAAGCATAGAACATCTACAAAATCTTACATGGTATCAGAGCTAAGGTGAAGACAAGCCCTAACTTATAACAATCACCAAAAGAGAAAAATGAGTTCCACAAGTTATGGCTTCAAGGAGGATGACAAGCTGAATGGAAGAGATGATTTCCATGCTTGGAAGATGATATTAGATCTCAAATTGGAAGACCATGATCTCATGGACTATGTACTGGGTAAGATACAAGAACCTCCATCCACTACTATTGCTGCTACTAAAACCAAGTATAAGAAGGGGGAGATCAAAGCAAAGCTAATGATCAGGGAATCCATACATAAAAGTCTGGTTGCCTACATATCTGAGCTAGGCACATCCAAAGAGATGTATGATAAGTTGATACAAATGTTCAAAGTAAACAATGCAAACCAGGTGCTATTCTTCAAGAATCAATTGAAGAATCTGAAGAAAGGCAGGGATGAATCTGTCCAAACATACTTTCTGAAATTGCTCGAGATCAGGAACAATTTGTTGGCTATTGGGGAGACAATAGCTGATCGTGAGATGGTACTTGTTGACCACTGGAGTGGCACCTGATGATAATGAGAAGACTCCATGCCCAAGGATGAACCAGAAGACATTTGTACCATCAGATATCATCAGTTCAACAAAGTTTTTAAACTCTACTTCTACTTCTTATCATTTTCTCTTGTACCCAGATTCCACGCCCTACGGGGAATTGTAATAAGTGATGCTAGTAATGATGAGTTTTGAGTCAGTATTGAATCTGTAACAGGCCTAGGTACCCTGGGACCTTGCCAACAAGTGAGTATTACTCTGGGAGGTTTTTTTTACTTGGTTAATTATCATCTCCCTACTAGGAGTTAAAAATTAATTGAGTTTTTTCCTTCAATTTTACCCCAAAGCCGGAGTATGGCTTGATGGTGAGGCCTTGGGTGACTCCTAGTGTCTAGAGTCAATGTATATTACCATACTAGATCACACAAAAAATTTCGTGGAATTTGGTTAGGTCTAGGTAGTGATTTTTTAATTTTTTAGATTTCCCGCAAGTCGAAAATTGCAATAA